>CM055116.1:829229350-829456850 GCA_029206835.1 Rana muscosa
GAATTCCCTTACAGGTGGCTCCGCAATGTCATTAGTCTCCATCTCATCCTGAGCAGCTGAGAGTGAGGACGTCTTCTCTGATATGGCAGTTTCTTAAATGTAAAAGACCAAGACAAAATTATTGGAAACATTTTAATCCCGTGGGCTATATTAGGTATTGCTTTACCATTAATGATATTTCTATCACCATCAGGCCCTTTCTTTAGGTTGGGTGTACACTACTTAGTACCCGTTTAATACTTCATTATATAATGCATCGGTTTCTATTCCCCCAGTGTCAAAATGGTCCCTAAGCAGCACAACAGAAAGACATACCATCCTAACATATGCTCTGAGATCTGTCTGCCGCTGCCGGGGCTGTCTATGTTGAACACAGTGCCACCCCTTCTTCTACCTGCTGCTCTGCTGGAGCCTGGACCACACTAAACCGACAGGTGGATCAGCAAATGCAACACAGATGGCAGCTCCTCCATGGATCTCCCCCCCTCCCCCCCAAGCAGTGGGCACTGTTCCCAGGCTCACCTTTCACTGCTTCCTGTTGATCCCCCTTTCTTCTGCACACATGCAGCAGCCAACATCTTAGGCTCTGAGAAGCGGTAAAGCAATCTTAGGACCAGTGCTCTTCACACCCCTGATCCAGCCTGTCTTTATCCCACAGCATGTTGCTGGCAGTGCTAATCCTTTCTGCACTCTGCTACTTAAGTGAGGGTTAGGAGTGCTATGTGCTCGATGCTGTTTTACTGCTATCGCCATGACACTGTGCTACTTTCTGCGGGTTTCCTGACTTGAGCTGTGCCGACAGCTCTACAACCATGACAGCACATCTCTATACGGGTAGCTTGCAAAAAATAGGATTTTTATAACAGCTTACCTGTAAAATCCTTTTCTTGGAGTACATCACGGGACACAGAGCGACATAGTCATTACTAATGGGTTATATAGATACCGTCAGGTGCTGGCACTGGCAACTTCCAAAACCGGAAGTACACTCCCCTATATAAGCCCCTCCCATCCGGGAGCACCTCAGTTTTGTAGCAAAGCAATAAGTGTCCCTAAAGAGGGGTGGGAGCTCTGTGTCCCGTGATGTACTCCAAGAAAAGGATTTTACAGGTAAGCTGTTATAAAAATCCTATTTTCTTTCTCGTACATCACGGGACACAGAGCGACATAGTCATTACTAATGGGATGTCCTAAAGCAATGCCCAATGAGGGGGGGGGGGGGATACACCATACATAAGCTGAGCGCTATCAGACATGAGGATCTTTTGCGGCCTGCAACACACTGCGCCCAAAGGCGACATCCTCCTGACTTCTAACGTCCACCTGGTAGAACCTAGTAAACGTGTGTACTGAAGACCATGTTGCGGCCTTACAGATTTGAGCCAGGGAGGCCTGGTGATGCGCTGCCCATGAAGTTCCAACTGCTCTCGTGGAGTGCGCTCTAACTTTGAACGGAGGCGGTCTCCTTCTCAAGCCATAGGCTTGCATTATGACCTGTCGAATCCACTTGGCTAAAGTAGATTTTGACGCTGCCTGACCCTTTCTGGGGCCTTCCGGCAGAATAAACAAAGTATCCGTTCTGCGAATCTGAGCAGTGGCTTTTAGATAAGCTTTAACTGCTCTTACTACATCCAAAGAATGCAATAACTTTTCCTCTACCGAAGTAGGTTTGGGGAAAAAAGAAGGAAGAACCACATCTTGGTTCAAATGAAACCCCGATACCACCTTAGGAAGAAAGGCTGGATGAGGACGTAATACTACTCTGTCCTTATGGATAACCAGATATGGCTCTTTACAGGACATAGCTGCTAATTCCGACACTCTTTTAGCCGAACAAATGGCTACTAGAAAAAACAATTTCCTGGTGAGACGAACCAAAGAAATATGCTGTAATGGTTCAAATGGTTGTTTCTGTAGAACCGACAGAACCAGGTTTAGATCCCATGGACATATGGGAATATTAACCGGAGGACTAATACGCATCACTCCTTATCTAAAGGCTTTGACTAGTGAATGCGAAGCCAAGGGCCTTTGAAAAAATATTGACAAGGCCGAAAACGGACCTTTGATAGTACTCAAGGCAAGCTTCCTATCTACAGCCCACTGTAGGAAGTCCAGACTCCTACCTATTACGTACTTATGTGGATGCCATTTCTTGGCCTCACACCACGCGATGTACGCCTTCCAGATTCTATAGTAGATCTGCCTGGATACCGGCTTCCTGGCATTGATCATGGTAGATACCACAGGATTAGAGAGCCCTCTCTTTTTTATAATGTGGGCTTCAATAGCCAGGCCGTCAAACCTAGGGCTGGTAAGGAAGGGTGGTATATCGGTCCTTGCGAAAGCAGGTCCGGACGTCGTGGGAGAGTCCAAGGACTCCCCACTGACATTTTACAATCTCCGCGTACCATGCTCTTCGTGGCCACGCTGGAGCCACCAGAATCACTGGTTTCTTTTCTACCCTGATTCTGCGGAGTAATCGAGGTAACAATTGTGGCGGTGGGAATGCATATATCAGCTTGAACTGATCCCAAGGGAACACTAGGGCATCCGAGCCGCAAGCTAGGGGATCCCTTGTCCGAGAGACAAACCTGTCCACCTTTGCGTTGAATCTGGATGCTAGAAGATCTACATCCGGTGTTCCCCACCGCTGACAAATTGTCCAGAAAACCTCGGGGTGAAGGGACCATTCCTCTGGGCATAATTGCTGGCGACTTAGAAAGTCCGCCTTCCAATTCTCCACTCCTGGAATGAATACCGCAGATATGGCTGGGACATATCTTTCTGCCCATTTCAGGATGTAATTTACTTCCCTCTGGGCTGCACGACTCCTGGTGCCCCCCTGATGATTGATATATGCCACTGCTGTGGCATTGTCTGATTGAATTCTGACAGGGGACCCTTGGAGTTTGGATGTCCATGCTACTAGGACATACCGGGCTGCTCGTATCTCTAAGAGATTGATGGGCAGGGCCTTTTCTGCATCCGACCATCTGCCCTGGAGAGACCATTGCTCCAGTACTGCTCCCCAGCCTATAAGGCTGGCATCTGTAGTGACCACCTTCCAAGAAATCGGACTGAAGGATTTCCCTTTTTCCAGATTCTGGGGAACCAACCACCAACGGAGGCTCTTGCGAACGGAAGGGGACAAGGACATTGTAAGTCTAGGGCCTGAACTTTTTTGTTCCAGGCTGACAGTATGGCCCCTTGCAAATTCCTTGAATGGAACCGTAGGGTACTGCTTCGAATGATGCCACCATTTTTCCCAGCAGCCTCATGCACAGGCGTATGGACGGCTGTCTTTTTGTACCCACTAAGTGGATCAACTCTTTCAAAGACAACACCTTTCCTCGAGGCAAGAATATTTTTCTCTGGCCTGAATCCAACCTTAGCCCCAAGTATTCCAGACTTTTGACTGGTTTTTAGGGCTGACTTGTCTCGGTTGATAATCCAACCGTGAGATTCCAGATACTTGATTGTCTTGTGAACGACCACGTCTAGTTTTTTCACTGAGTGGTCTATCAGCAACAAGTCATCTAGATATGCCATTATCATTACATCTTGTGTTCTTAGATTGGCCAATAAAGGGCCAGAATTTTTGTAAACACTCGTGGTGCTGTGGCCAGACCGAAGGGTAAGGCTCTGAACTGAAAATGGCGCCCTTCTACTGCAAAGCGTAGAAATTTTTGGTGGACTGGAAAGATGGGAATGTGCAAATAAGCATCTTTGATGTCGATCGCGGCTAACCAATCCTCCCCTTGTAGGGCAGTGGCCACCGATCGGATCGACTCCATCGGAAAGTCCTGATATACAGGAATTTGTTTAGCCCTTTTAGAATTAATATGGGCCTCCCGTCCCCTTTTGCTTCGGGACTGTAAAGAGGTTTGAGTAAAACCCGAACCCTCATTCTTCCAGGGGAACCTCCATAATTACTCCTTGGAGCAATAGTTGTTCTAGTGCCAACAGGAGGGACTCTCTCTTCCGGGGATCCCTTGGCACGTTTGACCTCAAAAATGGGAAGGAGGAGAGTCTTTTAACTCCAAACTGTATCCCAAACATACTGCGGAGAGCACCTATCTGTTTTGATCGTGTCCCGCCAGGTCTCTTGCGAACAACTGGAGTCCTCCCCCCACCCGACTGAGTGGGGGCAACCCTTCAATGAATTTAACTTTGGGGGAGGTTTTGTACCTCCCCTGACCCAGGGTTTCTCATTACCCTGCGATTGTCCCTGTTTTTTACCCCTGGGAATTGACCGAGGAGGCCGTCGGAACTGTTACACAGCCGATGCCCCAGGGACTGGAGAAGCAGGCCTCTTAAAGAGGGACCTCTAACTCTGTTTTTAACCGGCAAGAGCGTATTTTTACCGCTGGAAATTTTCTGGATATATTTGTCCAGGTTTTCCCTGAATAAGCGTTCACCATGAAATGGGACGCTAACCAGCCATTCTTTACAGGGAGCTTCAGCAGACCAGTTTTTGAGCCATAGAAGCCTACGCATATGTACTATAGACAGCGTAAGGCGGGAGGCCTGATGGACTGAATCCTTTATGGCGTCAACCGCAAAGCCTAAGGCTCTAGGTAGATCAGCTAGGGCAAGGGCCTGCTGATCTGTCAAGTCCCTCAAGACCTGTTTCAACTGATCCTTCACTGCTTAGCAGACCCCACTGCTGGTTGTGTCACCAAGCTTGCTGTAGAAAGAAGCAGACTTTCATAAGGACTCCAATCTTTTATCTATTGGGTTCTTGAACATTATCCACTGGACATGTCAGTGATTTATACACACAAGAGATGGCTGCGTCCACTGTAGGGACCTTCCATTTTTTGATGAACTTATCCTCCATGGGATAGACCACCAGAAATCTCTTGGGGGAATAAATATTTTCTCAGGATGTTCCCAATCCTGGTAAATGAGCCCTTTCAGTAAAGGGTGAAGTGGAAAAGAACAGACAGTCTGGGGGCTTCTAGCGACCCCAACGAGGATACAGTAGTGGTTGATGGTTCCGCAAGGTGCATTTTTAAATGCTGATCGGACCATGTTAGTCAGAGACTGAACCCATAATCTTTCAGCTTGAGATGCTGAGAAAAGGTTCCTCCACTGTTGATTCCTCTATAACAGAATCAACCTCATCCTGATCCCCTTCAGGCAGGTCGATCCCTGTATGGGACTGTTGCTCTGCTAACAGGCACTCTGAAGGAGGAGACGGAGATCGGGCGTGCTTTCCCTGACAGGGAGGCAGCGATCAATGTTGACAATCTCTCTCTAATCCTCCCAGAGCTGAGGAAAAAACCTCCTCTGTTACATACACAGGAGCAGGTGAACTGAGGACAGCCACAGTACCAAGTACCCCTGCGGGGTCTCTACGGTCACTTACCTCTGAACTTCAGGGGAGACTGGTGCAGCAGAAGCATGCCCAAGATCCTCAGAGCCCGATGAGACCCCCTTCGCTTCCTGGAAGATCAGTTCCGGAGCTTCTGGACGGCATATTCGTAAGCCTAAAGCTGAGGTATTCCAGCCGTAATACACCACTTTTACTGAGAATAGTCTAGCACAATTGCTGCTATATAACAGTTGGTGTCTACTAAAGTGCCTTTCTAGGGGATGCCTGCATCAACCGCCTCTGTGTGCCTTTATACTGTTGCTAGCTCTGTCTGTGCACTTCAATAGCCAGCTATGATTGTGCTTTAAAACACGCTGGATGCCCGCACATGCGCAGTAGCGCCGCGGCGCACACCGAGCGTCATCCACCCGCTCCGCCCCTTTTTCCAGATCGCCTCTATATATAGAGGCGCGTGCACGCGCTCGGGCACGTGCGCCTTCGGCGCCTTTTTTGAAAAAAATAAGGAGCTAGATGGGAGCCAGGGTCCCTGCCGCAGGGCCCGGGGATGGATGAGCGCAGCAACAGGGCAGAGGAGACAGCTTCCTAGCAGAGAACTTACCAACTGCCTGGATTTGATTTTGGAAGAAAAAAATCCACATTACAAGAAAAAGAACCATAGCGGCCTCTAGTGTCTAACATTTTTTTTTTCTTTTTCTTGCCTACTATTAAAATTTTTACATTTTCTGAGTAGTAACAGGCATACACAGAATATTAGCGGGAATACCTTAGGTAACAGGCAGAAAGACAAAATAGGCTTGGGGGTCCCTCAATAGAACCAAGTTCCCGAGGGCCCCCACTTACCTTTTCCTCGCCGCAGGACTCTGTTTGGTCCACAGAAGCCCAAACTTCACCTATCACGGCAGGCATTGTAATCAAACCTTCAGGGACCGGGTTCCCAAGGATTCCACTCCCCAGGACCTGTATAGCACCCTGCACAGAAAACATCTTGGTCGTGGGTATGACCAGAGCTCTGGATCCCAGGGTCCAGCCCTCCTAAGAGAAGCATTACAGGCAAAACCTTGCTCTTCTCTGCAAGGCCCGGGTACCGACCGTTTAGCTATGAAGCTTTTTTGGTCGGATCCGGAATAGCTTACTGAGGCCCAAAAGAACCTGTACGCAAGCTCAGTGAAAAACACATGTTACTTCTTGGCCAACACCTTAGACACTGGCAAAAAACTGAGGTGCTCCCGGATGGGAGGGGCTTATATAGGGGAGGGTACTTCCGGTTTTGGAAGTTGCCAGTGCCAGCACCTGACGGTATCTATATAACCCATTAGTAATGACTATGTCGCTCTGTGTCCCGTGATGTACGAGAAAGAAAATTGTTTATCACTCTAATTGGAGAATACCTTATACCTAGAAAATAGCTATTCACCTTGAGTGCATTTAAGGGAGCTTTGTGATTTGCACCTTTTTTGTTGCTAGAAACCCAGTACTGAGAAGCATCAGTCCCGTGATGTACGAGAAAGAAAATAGCAGTGTCACTGCTTCAGATGTACTGCACGATAAGCAACAATGGTTTACAAACAAGAAGCATGTGTATTGTTACTTGAATTTTGGGGCGCCTTGTGTATTTCCTTCAGATCTGTGCAGTACTGTAACAGTGTGAAAAAGCTGCTCTCTCTTTGTGCAAGGTGTCTTGTATCTAATCCCTTCCTGTAGTTTTCTGCAGGCAGCCTGTAGTGGATGGACCTGCTAGGGCCCTCCAACCTCTCTGCTGTATAGGCTATGTTGAGCACAATGTTGATGTCACTGCTATTTTTTACATTGTAATAACTGCCATTTGGTGTACACAATGTGGATTTGTATCCTTTGTCACTATTGAGGAATGTAGAACATAGAACTCATATCCCCACACGCCAGCAGCACAACGCATACCACATCTCTGCTAACCATCTAAACCCCCCTCTCATGGTCAAAGCCCCTCCCTCCCACTGCTGCTGACGCACCTCCCATCCACTTCACCCACCCATTCAAAACACTTCCCACGCACCTCACTTGCCCTGACTCGAACACCATCTTTCTCTATCCACCTCCCACCTTCTACATTATGCTGCCACACAGCCATCCAACTCACCCCCTGGTCAACACCCTCTCCTTTCACCCAATGTAACTGTGCCTACTTGCCACTCAACTCACCTTCCCAAATCACCCCCATGCCATCACTCACCTCCCCAGCTGCCAACAGCCACCCACCTCACTTCCCCCTTATAGTGCTTTCCCCAAAGCCCACCTTTTGATTTTACAGTGCCTGCTCCCAGATACAGTGCATCCCATCCAGCTCACAGTCTCCACTTTACTGTCATACTCCCCTTTACTTCATCAATGCAACAGCTCCTCAAATTTCCCCTATACTGCCTATGTTCCTCTTCATCTGCATACTACACCCAGCTCTGCTCTACAAACTTACAAAAGTTTTGGAACGGGCACCCTTTTGCTAGTATGAATATAATAAGGTAACACAAATAAAGAGAAAAATTTGTTTAAAAATATTAATTGAATAGGTTTGTGTCATCAAGTAAACATTTCTAGCACGAATTGTATGAACAAATGTGTGCATGTGTTAGTAGAGATTTCAAAGGCCTGAAGCCAGTTTACAACCCCTGGCACTTTTTATTTCCATTAAATTATTAATTAAAAGACAAACACTTGACTTTTGCTGATTTATGGAGTGAATACTCATGGAATTTAGATTTAAAGAAGTCTGAGGTGACGTCATGGACGCAGAAAGAACTGCAGACAAAAAGACAAACAGCGTAACAGCCAGAAAAACAACATTGGAGAAGGAGATGGGAGCAACTGTGCATGTTTAAATGCACATTTTAGCATACCGTATAATAGGATTTTTATAACAGCTTACCTGTAAAATCCTTTTCTTGGAGTACACCACGGGACACAGAGCTAGTCATTACATAATGGGTTAAGGGTCACCAGCGGTGATTGGACACTGGCACAACCAATGGAAGACAGTTCCCCTCCATATAACCCCTCCCATCAGGGAAGTACCTCAGTTTTGTAGCAAAGCAGTAAGGTTCCCATAAGAAGGGGGGGACCTCTGTGTCCCGTGGTGTACTCCAAGAAAAGGATTTTACAGGTAAGCTGTTATAAAAATCCTATTTTCTTTATCGTACACCACGGGACACAGAGCTAGTCATTACATAATGGGACGTCCCAGAGCAATGCTCATATGAAGGGGGGGAGACACAGATCAAAACAGGCCGCTTGCGGACCAGAAGCCCTATACTGCTGCCTGCAGCACACTTCGCCCAAAGGCGGAATCCTCATGTCCTTTCACATCTATTTGATAGAATTTGGAAAATGTAGGGACTGAAGACCAAGTTGCAGCTTTACAGATCTGAGCCATCGAAGCCTGGTGGTGCACTGCCCATGAAGCACCTATCGCCCTGGTAGAGTGCGCCTTAACAGGAAAAGGAGGAGTCCTGTTCTTTAAACCATGAGCTTGAATAATTACTTGTCTAATCCACCTGGAAATGGTGGATTTTGATACCGCTTGGCCCTTCTTGGGCCCATCTGGTAAAATAAACAAAACATCTGTTTTACGTATCTGAGCGGTTGCTTGCAGATACACCTTTACCGCTCTCACTAGATCTAGAGAGTGTAATAATTTTTCCCCCGCCGTCCGCGGGTTTGGAAAAAAGGAAGGCAGAACAATGTCTTGATTCAAGTGAAAAGCCGACACCACCTTAGGTAGAAAAGCCGGATGGGGTCGTAGTACGATTTTGTCCTTGTGACAAATTAGATAAGGCTCTTTACAAGAAAGAGCTGCTAGCTCTGATACTCTCTTAGCAGAAGCTATAGCAATCAGAAAGGCCAACTTCCTACTCAATATAATTAAAGGAATATGGCGAATAGGTTCAAAAGGTTGCTTTTGCAACACTGACAATACCAAATTCAAATCCCATGGACACAAGGGAGTCCTAACTGGAGGATTTATCCTCAGTACCCCCTTAATGAATGTCCGAACTAGGGAGTGAGATGCCAATGGTCTCTGAAAGAAGACTGATAGAGCCGATATTTGCCCTTTGATGGTGCTAAGGGCTAAATTCATATCCACTCCTAACTGGCAAAAAGCAAGAATCCTACTTATTTCATATTTCTGAGGATTCCAACATCTGGATACACACCAGGAAACGTATGCTCTCCAGACTCTATGATAGATGAGTCTGGAGGCTGGCTTTCTAGCATAAATGAGCGTAGAAAGAGCCGGACCAGAGACCCCTCTCTTTTTAAAAATGTGGGTCTCAGCAGCCAGACCGTCAACTTTAGCCTTTGTAAGGAAGGGTGGAATACTGGACCCTGTGACAGCAGGTCGTGTCGAAGTGGAAACTTCCAGGGCCTTCCTATCGCCATTTTTACAATCTCGGCGTACCAAGGCCTCCTGGGCCAGTTTGGGGCCACTAGGATTACTGGTATTCCCTCCTCCTTGAACCTGCGAAGCAGTCTTTGTAGAAGAGGGATCGGAGGGAATGTATAGATCAGTGAGAACTGATTCCATGGAGTTATTAGAGCGTCTGTATTATTAGAGCGTCTGTCCCGTAGGCTAGAGGATCTCTCGTTCTGGACACAAAGTTGTCCAATTTCTTGTTGAACCTGGCAGCTAGCAGGTCTACATCTGGGTTTCCCCATCTCAGACATATGGCCTGAAAGATCTCGGGGTGAAGAGACCACTCTCCTGGTAGCAGCTGCTGACGACTCAGGTAGTCTGCTTGCCAATTTTCTATCCCTGGAATGAAGATTGCAGAAAGGCAAGGTACATGCTCTTCTGCCCATGCCAGGATCCGGTTCACCTTTCTTTGGGCTGCCCGACTGCGGGTGCCTCCTTGGTGATTGATGTAAGCTACTGCAGTAGCATTGTCGGATTGAACCCGAACTGGGTAGCCCTGTAACCTGTATGTCCAGGTTTTGAGGGCTAGATATATCGCCCGGATCTCTAGCACATTGATGGGCAGGATCCCCTGAGTCTTGGCCCAGGTCCCTGGGTAGAAGCCTCCTCGAATACTGCACCCCAGCCCGATAGGCTGGCATCCGTAGATACCACCTTCCAGGCCACTGGGAGGAAGGACTTTCCCTTCCGTAAATTCTTGGCTTCTAGCCACCAATCGAAGCTGTGGCGTACTTGTGAGGACAGGCGCATGGGTATATCCAGAGCTTGGCTCTTCCTGTTCCAGGAAGCTAAAATATTGCCTTGAAGTAGTCTCGAATGAAACTGGGCGTAAGGGACCGCCTCGAAGGAGGCTACCATCTTTCCCAAAAGTCTCATGCAAAGGCGAATAGACGGCCTTTTGTTTGCTTTGACCTTGTGGATCAGGTCTTTCAGAGACTGTATCTTTGGCTCTGGCAGGTATACCCTGTTTTGGGCTGTATCTATGATCATGCCCAGGTACACTATCCTTCTTTGGGCCTGGAGAGAGGATTTTTGTAAATTTATAATCCATCCTAAATGCTCCAGGTATCCTACTGTAGTGTGTACAGCGTGACCCAATCCCTCCTTTGACTGATCTATTACTAGTAGATCGTCCAGATAGGCTGTTACCGCACTGCCCCGTGTTCTTAGGTTTGCTAACAGAGGAGCTAGCACCTTTGTGAATACTATGGGCGCGGTGGCTACACCAAACGGCAGAGCCACAAATTGAAAGTGGCGATCTTCTACCGCAAACCTTAGGAATCTTTGGTGAGCGGGGAGGATGGGTATGTGTAAATGTGCGTCGTTGATATCTATGGGCGCCATGAATTTTCCGCCCTTTAAAGTGGCGGCCACGGATCGGATCGTTTCCATTCGAAAATGGCGAACGTTCAGGAACCGATTTAGGGATTTTAGATCCAGGATGGGTCTGACATCTCCATTTGGCTTTGGAATCACAAAGAGGTTTGAGTAAAAACCTGAACCTCGCTCTTTTTGGGGTACGTCTGTAACTACCCCTTGAGCCATTAAGTGATTCAAACCTTTGAAGAAGGATTCTCTTTTTTGTGGATCCTTGGAGAGTCTTGAACCTCGGAATTGAGAAGGTGGGATCTCTCGAAATTCCAGTTTGTACCCTGAGGATATTGTGGATACCACCCAATTGTCCTGGATTTCTGACCGCCAAGTCGCTGAGAACTGACAAAGCCTTCCTCCCACTCGGCCGAGCGGGGGCTCCCCTTCACTGAGAGGTTTTGGGGGCTTGCTTATTAGCTCTTCCACCCCACGGCTTCTTGTTCTTCTGAGCTTGCCCCTTGGCTTTTGTGGGCGGCTAAAACAGGCCGCCGCCACTGGTTGGAGTCAGATTTCCCGGGAGCTGGGGAGAGAGAGCGTTTAAAACAAGGTCTCTTGTTTTTCTTTCTCTCAGGTAAAAGTCGTTTTACCACTTGATATCTTTTGTATATATTTTTCTAAATCTTCCCCAAATAGGCGTTCGCCATGGAACGGGAACTTGCCAACAGCTTTTTGCATGGGGTTTCCGCTGACCAATGCTTAAGTCAAAGTACTCTGCGCATCTGTACCAGCTGGAGTGTAAGGCGTGATGCCTGTATGATAGAATCTCTCATGGCATCCACTGTGAAGCATAAGGCTTTAGGCAAATTTTCCCAATTTCAAGCCTGCTCTAAAGGCAGTTCCTTCAGCCCCTGCTTTACCTGTTGGCTGATGACCTGACACATACCGACTGCTGCTACTGCAGGTTGGGTAATTGAGCCGGCCAAAAGGAAGGAGGATTTCAACTTCCTCTCAGAAGGATCTTTTAAACCCTTGTACATTATCCACCGGACATGTCAGGTTTTTATTTACACAAGAAATAGCCGCATCTACCGCAGGCAGGCTCCATTTCTTTAAAAAAAAAATTTCCCCCATAGGATAAAGAATGTTAAACCTTTTTGG
Source organism: Rana muscosa (assembly GCA_029206835.1). Taxonomy (NCBI): domain Eukaryota; kingdom Metazoa; phylum Chordata; class Amphibia; order Anura; family Ranidae; genus Rana; species Rana muscosa. Next base: position 829,241,605 of record CM055116.1, read on the forward strand.
AGGTGAGAAACGCTTATCTGGATGTTGCCAGTTTGCGTATATTAGATCCTCTAGTAACGGATGAACCGGGAAGGAGCATGCACCTTGCAGGGATCTTAATGACCCTAGGGAGGAGACAGGTAATTCCGTTACCTCCGCAGAGGTTAACTTAAATGCACTGCTATAGCATTGTACCTGTGACCTTAAAATCTGGCTCCTCATCCTCTGCTGATGTAGCCTCCTCCTCCTCATCCTCCTCCCTCAGGTACTTCTGAAGGGAGGTCCAATACTGGAAGAGACCTGCTTCGCTTATTGTCCCTTTTTAGAGGACTTAGCGATTAAGGTAGCAATTTTTTCCTCCAGATTAATTAGGGCAGCTGATAAAGTGTCCTCAGTGACATATACAGGCCCAGGCTTCACTGGGGAAGCCGCCATACCTGACAGAGGTAATGGCTCATCCTGAACAGGTGCATTTAGCAACACAGGAGAGAAAGGTACCGAGTCAGCACAGTTAGAGCCTCCTCTCAGGCGGTGGTGCTTCTCTTTTTGTCCGCATTACTTCCCCTGGAAGGCTTACTGTTTAGACAAAATACAAGGTACCTAAATGCATATACTACCGTGTTCAGTTTAGCAAATACATTAAGTATGCAACTTTTAACACATAACTATGCATAACATGGATGTCTTCTAGGAAGTACCCAATCCAACCACATGGAGTCTTATGTCCCTGTATAGCTGCTGTGTTTCTCTGCCAGGAACAAGAGAACTAACGAGCTTGCTTGCTGCTGCAATGCTTCTCACACTGACAGTCTTTTAAATTTGGCGCCGTTTCTGTGCCTGCGCGCGCCACGTGCCCGCGCACGCCTTCGCCCCCCCCTCCGATAAAGCGCGCTCCCGCGCGCAGCGCGCGGCCCTTAGCGCTATGGCGGTGGCCATAGTGAGAGAGGACTCTCATCAGCCCTTGTTCCCACTTACCTGCATCTGCAGGTGTCTGGTCGGCCACCGAAAGGAGGATCGGGGTGCCCCAGCAAGCTCAGCAGCGGAGGTGACGAGCAGTGTACTTCGCCGAAGCCGACACTGAACAGAGTGAGGTGAGTATATTCAGCTCTTTACTCCCCCCAGTGGTGGAAAAAAAGAAGACATCCACTTTTTGAAAAAGGTCCCAATCTAGTTATGGACCTTCTAATCTCACCTTATCCACGCCGCAGGTTTTTCTGCTGAAAGATTTCAGACAGATACCAAACTTCACCCTTCACGGTGGGCTATGTGTGCCAACCTTCAGGGATATGGGTTCCTATTTAAAGGATACCTCTCCCCTGGGCCTTGTACAAGACTCTTACCAGGACTTTATAGCGAAATAGCGAAAGTGCTGGATCTTAGAGCCCAGTCCTCCGAAGAGAGACATTACAGGCGACGCCTCATGGATGAGGCCCGGATCCCATCCAGATTCAGCTCATTTGTAGGCATCTTGGATGGATCCAAAAGCATAGCTCTTTTACCCCCAGAGGGTCTCTTTGGTAGAGCTTTCCTTTAGCACCTCCTAACGCGTCCAACACCTTTCGACACTGGCAAAAAAACTGAGGTACTTCCCTGATGGGAGGGGTTATATGGAGGGGAACTGTCTTCCATTGGTTGTGCCAGTGTCCAATCACCGCTGGTGACCCTTAACCCATTATGTAATGACTAGCTCTGTGTCCCGTGGTGTACGATAAAGAAATAGTATATTCTCATTTTAAATATATCAATTAACATTCAAGAAAAATGGTATTGTGGTATTACTCTTTCCAGTATCTTGTATTTCACAACAAAGGAACTAATCTGCTTTCACTGTATGCCTTGCTGTGTACAGTCAGTCAGATGCTTTACTACTTACTGATAACCAAGTAAGGTACTGCTTTTCAGTATTGTGTAGTTCTGTGTAAGGGGCCACACGAACAGGTCCACTAATGGGGTTTTGGTGAAAGGAGGAAACAGATTAACACAACTAGAGTTTGATTAAAAAAATATATATATATTTTTGCATGTAATCTTCTGTTGCAATGCAAGTTCTTCAAAAAAAAGGAAGGATAATGCCATAGAGTACAAAAGATTTTTTTTTAAAAGAACTCACCATATCTACTGTAAACTTGGCACAGGTGAGGCAAGAGTCCTAGGGTGGCATGTGCCTTCAGGAAAGGAATAGATACGAGGAGCTTACCCATAGTATGGAACTGCCTGCCACATAGCTGAAAGAGAAAGTGCATGCTTATTTCCATAAATATTAAAACATGGATCACAGTAAAAAAAAATTGCATACACTTTAGCATACCAGATGATGGGACAGCTCACTCAGACATTCAGCATGAAGTGCAGGTGAAGATTCAGGGTCTTCAGGAGAAGAGACTGCCCAAAAATGAGCTGTAGGGAACAAAGAACACATTAAGTGTTTAAAATTAGAGTCTAATGCCGCGTACACACGATCATTATTCACGGCGGTTAAAAAACCGCCGTGAATAATGACAGGAAAAACGAGGGAACCGCTTGGTTCCCTACACACGGTCGTTTTTCCCGTCATTTTTTCTCTTGACGAGAAAAACGACCGTCTGTGGGCTCCGCGGCAGTGTCTCCCTATGGGAAAACTGCCGCGGAAAAAAATGCTGGAAAAAACGATGAGAAAATTTAGAACATGCAGTTTTTCTCGTCGAGAAAAGCGGTCCTGTGTACGCGGCATTACTGTAAAAACACACCATTAAAGTAATAATAGGATTTTTATTACAGATTACCTGTAAAATCCTTTTCTTGGAGTACATCATGGGACACAGAGGTTTAATCATTACATAATGGGTTATATTCACCGTCAGGTGCTGGACACTGGTGTAATCAATTAGACAGGAAGTTTCCTCCCTATATAACCCCAATCCCATACTGGGAGCTCCTCCGTTTTTGTAGCAAAGCAAGAAGTGTCCCAATATCCCCAAATAAGAGGGGCGGGAGCTCTGTGTCCCATGATGTACTCCAAGAAAAGGATTTTACAGGTAATCTGTAATAAAAATCCTATTTTCTTTATCGTACATCACGGGACACAGAGGTTTAATCATTACATAATGGGACGTCCCAGAGCAATGCTCAACTTGAGGGGAGGGAGACACAACTAACGCAGACCGCCATCAGACGTGAAGACCCATACTGCTGCCTGCAGCACACTGCGCTAAAAAAGCGGCATCCTCCTTGTTACATTCACCTGATAAATATTAGAAAACGCAAGTATCAACGACCAAGTTACGGCCTAGCAAATCTGAGCCATAAAAGCTTGGTAATGCACCGTGCAAGAAACGCTTATTGTTCTGGTAGAGTGCATTCTAAAAGAAACAGGGGGAACCCTCTTTCAACCTTAAGCCTGAATAATAGCCTGATGAATCAACATCGAAACAGTTGGTTTAGACGCTGCCTTCCCTTTCCGGGGCCTCCTGGTAGCGCAACAAACATCAGTCTACCGTATCTGAGCAACCGCTTTCAGATAGGCCTTGACTGCGCTTAATATAATGAGAGAGCAATCATTTTAATAGCTGGTTAGAATGCTGCCTACCCTTTTCTAAGGTCTTCTAGCAGCATAACAAAACGTCAGTTTCTTGTATCTGAAACTTTCAGATAGACCTCAAATGTTCTCCTCTATATTTAGAGAAAAATAATAATTTTCCTTCCGTAAACCAGGTTTCTGGAAAAAAAGGCAAGAAGTGTTTTGATTAAAAGAAAAAACTAGATCCTTTGGAAACAAAGACTGGGTGAGGTTTCAACATCACCCTAATAATTATGGCTCTATACAAAGAAAGTTGCCAATACTGAAATTCTCTTGCGGACGCTACCGCAACCAAGAACACCAATTCCCTTGAAGAAGGATGATGGGAAATATGGTGCATCGGCCCAAGGTGCTATCCCTGCAAGCCGACAAACCAGACTCACATCCCCGGGCACAAGGACCAACTAACTAGCGGACTTATACGCGTTACCCCTTGTAGAAAAGCCCGGATCAAAAGAGTGCAAAGCAAGCGACCTTGAAACACTGACAAGGCCGAGACTTGACTCTTGATGGAACTTAAGGCTAGCTCCATCCCTTCCCTGGTGTAGGAAGGTAAGAATTATACCTATGACATACTTCCGAGGATGCCATCCCTTGGTTTCACACCAGGAATATGGGCCTTTCAGATCCTATAATACATGATCCTGGAGGACCGCTCTCCTGTATGAATCAGGGTAGTCGTCCCCGATTCTGAAAGTCGCGATCTTCAAGAATGCGGGCTAAACCAAGTAAACCATTAATTCCCATGTTTGCAAGATAGGATGGAATACCGGCCCTCGTAAGGTAGATCTAGGCAAGATGTAAGGGACCCTTGGTCCTCCACTACCACTCTTGCGATCCCTGCACAGCAAGGTCGTCTGGGTCATGCCGGAGCTATTAAGCCGGCTTCCGTTCCCCTCTGATGTAGCCTAGAGGCTGCGGTAGTCGCGGCGCTGGGGAAAGAGAACGCATAAACCAGTGACAACTGGTTCCACGGGGTTACACTGCATCTTGTCCCGTGTGCGAGGGGATCCTTTGTCCTAGACATAAAGCTGTTCAACTTCTTGTTGAACCTGTACGCCCCATGAATCTTTTGCTCGGGGTACCCTTTCTCTGGCCTCTGATCAGAAAGAAGATCAGGGAGTAGAGGCCATACACCCGGGAACATATGTTGACGATTCCTGAGAACCGCCTGCCAAATCTCCATTCCATGAAATGAAGACGGACGATAGGCAAGGCACAAAACCCTTCTACCTAAGCCAGAACATGGCTTAATTGCCTTCTGGCTGTGTGACTTCTAGTATCTCCTTGGCAAATTAAGTCAACCAGTGGTGTGGCATTATCGGATTGTACTCTGACAGAACAAACCTGCAACCTAAACGCCCAGGCGATTAAGTCAGCCGTGCCAGCCAAAGGTTTCGACCCTTGATGGCAAGAATCTCCTGGGCAGTGGTCTCTTACAGGACTGGTCTCTCCCTAGAGGCCAGCCTTCGTAGCCACTACCTCTCAGGTAACTGGCATGAAAGATCTTCTTTTCTGCCAAAATTTTTGGTTAGGAACCACCAACTGAGACTCCATCGCATCCGTGGGATCAGACCCTTTAGATAATGCCAGGTTAGGATCTAGTAGCCTAGAATGAAGCTGAGCATAAGTACTCTTTTTAATGAAGCCACGATCCCTAGCACCTTAAGCAAAAGGTGAATGTAAGGAACTCTTCCTTGCCTTGACCACATAGACCAGCTTTCTTATAACGCTGACTCTGTCTGAAGCAAGAAAAAAAACTCTCCTTTTTTGGGCTGTGTCCCAAACACTCCAAGCTATTTATCGAACGTACGAATGTACCATTAGACTGGGATTCTGACCCAGGAGTTCCAGATACTTGACCATGCTGGACACACTTAGGTGCCATGCTACTGACTGATCTATCAGCAGCAGATTGCCTCGGTATGCCATTGCTGCTATACCCTGGGCCTTTAGTCCTGCTAGAGGAGGGCCCTAGCACCTTGTAGACCCGGGCAGAGTGGCTAACCCAAAGAGCGATACCACAAACCGGAAGAGGTGCTGTCCCCCTGCGAAACGCAGACAACCTCCTGCAGTCCCATGTAAACGAACACAAATGGTTCCCCATATGTGTAAGTAGCAAGTGTAAATGCTTCAATGAAAGCGTGCATTTATGGAAGCATGAACTTGTACAAATACGTTTTAAGCAAAAAACATAAAAAGTGTGTAAAATATATATATATATATATATATATATATATATATATATATATATATATATACACATACACACACACACACACACACACACACACACACACACACACACATATATATATATATATATAAAAATATATAAAACGTATGCTATGGAACAGGCATCTCGCGAGAAAGCATACGTTTACGAACGTGTTTATGCAACATCACCCAACATGTATCCATGCAGACACATATTCTTATTGGAACATAAGGAATCTTGTATAATTTAAGGAATCCCTAAATTATCATGCCTTATTATGCAACCATGCAAAAATCTAGGCGATCATGCAACTTATGTGTGATTCAGCATCTTGATGCGATTAACATTTAATGCATCTTAAGCATTATCGTGCGGACAAGCATCCTTGTGAGACGAAGGACTCCTGAGTGATTAGGCACCCTTGTGCGATTCAGCAATTTTTATGCCATCAAGCATCTTAAAGTGATTTTAGGCATCTCTGTGGAACAAGCCTCTTTGTGCGATTAAGTACTCTGGGGTAACCAAGAACCAAGGCCCCATTATGCAATCATGCAAAATCTAGGGGAACATGCAACTTTAGGCGATCATGCATCCTTATGTGATTCAGCATTTTTTATGCGATCAAACATCTTATGCATTTTAAGCACTACTGTGCGGATAAGGACTCGTGTGATCAAACACCCCTGTGTGATCCAGCATCTTTATGCAGTCAAGCGATTTTATGCGATTTTTAGGCATCTTTGTGAAAACAATCTGTGTGATCAAGTATTCTTGAGCATCAAGGACTCTTGTGCGACCAAGCATGTTTATGCGGTCAAACATCTTTATGTGACTAAGCACTTAAATGTGACCAAGCATCCTCATGCGACTATGTAAAAAGCATAAATATCCATACCAGCAAACAAACATGTATCTTTATGTGATTAATGATAAACATGTTCTTGTTTTTACCCCACATGCATCTTTGTGCAATTAAATACTCATGGGTAACCAAGGACTTTGTGAGACCAAGCACCTTTGTGCGACCCCGCATCTATATGCAAACAAGCATCTTTATGCGTTTTTAGACAAAACAGGTCATCCATCAACACAAAAACATGTGGGCTGGTAAAAGAAGATTCTCCGCAAACATGCGATTAAGCTTTTTAGCAACAATGTGCACCAGCAATTGCACACCCCCACATTTTTAGGAGGAGAATACAGCTTATGCGGGTGCCCAACCAGCAGGTATAAACTGTTGCAGTCAGGGATTGGGGTGGTACAAGCAACCCATCTCTTTTTTTTTTTTTAAGGGAAGACAGAGGCTTTTGGCCGTTGGGCTGAGGGGAAGTTTATACGCAGCAAGAATCTCAGCTGAAACTTCAGAGCTTGTGAGGCTTCTAATCCCTCCGCCTCGTCAAATTGCACCTGTTCCCTTGTCCTCTGACAGTGAACTCTCATTCTCAGGACTTTTATCCTCTTGTTTGAGGTTTCAGAGCAGGGGAAGGGACACACCCAGCTTTCTGCTCGTTGTGAGGACGCTGTGATTTATAGAACCCAACCTCTCTTATGGACCAACAAGTGCAAATGCAATGTTGGGGGGAGGCTGCAATGCCCGACAGGGCCGATGGCTTAACCTGTGCGGCTGCCTCAGGTCTCTCAGGGGAGGATGGTATCATGCTTTCCTGTCACTGAACCTGTTTTACAGGGAGACATAGTCCAAAGTCAAAGCAGAGGTACAAACAATGCATATACTACTGTGCTAGTTTAGCAATATACATAAAGTATGCAACTAATCACAGTTTCATGCTGAGTAGGTGTCCAGGAGTGCCTGAATCCAACCACATAAAGAAGCTTACCCATGGCAGAGCTTGCAGCAGAAGAAGTGTGCTGTCCGAGGAGGAGCTGACACTATTCTTGGAGCATGGTGAGTGAAAAACTCAACTCTTTACTCCCTCTAGTGGTGGATACAGACAAGACATCCCACTCAAAAGGAAAGTCCTTAAGATACTTGCTTAGGACCTTTCCCAGGCTTAACTTATCCCCGCCGCAGGTCTACTGAAGATCAGACAGAACCAATCTTCACCAATCACGGCGGGTATGTTGTGCCAACCTTCAGGGATATGGGTTCCTACTTAAAAGGAGGTCTCTTTCCTGAGCCTTGTAAAAGACTCTGCCAGGACTTTTGCGCATATTATAGCGAAAGTGCAGGACCCTAGAGCCCAGTCCTCCAAAGAGAGACATTACAGGCAACACCTCAGCTCCCACGAGGCCCGGATACCATCCAGTTTTGGCGTAATTATTAGGCGTCTTGGATGGATCCGAAAGCGTAGCTCTTTGACCCCCGGAGGGCTTCTTAGTAGAGCTTTTCCTTAGCACACCTTGTTCGTGACCAACACCTTAGACACTGGCGAAAAAACTGAGGAGCTCCCAGTATGGGAGGGGTTATATAGGGAGGAAACTTCCTGTCTAATTGATTAGACCAGTGTCCAGCACCTGACGGTGGATATAACCCATTATGTAATGATTAAACCTCTGTGTCCCGTGATGTACGATAAAGAAAAACAGTTTCAATCACCCACCAGCTATAAGAAGATGTACAGCGTGGACAACATCAGATTTTCCAAAGTAACGCTTCTCAACAGCTTCCCGCAACAGACAACTAGAGAGATGCAGCCTTGGCTCACTAGTCACGTTACGATTCCACAACCCAAGAACACTGTAATAGGAAAACATAACAAAAAAGGGCTAGAACAACATTATCTGGCTATAAAACACATAACGATACAAGAAAACCAAACAACATGACAGAACAAGGACAGAAAATTAAGCCATAGTCTCTGCACCTTTTCAGCCCTGTGAGAAGCAGAGAGAATGTGGCCATAGGAATATTGTTTGCATTAAAGGCTGCGCTTAGCATTTCATCCCAACTTGCTGTGTACACAGAGCTTATTTGCTGCATAGAGCTCAGAACCCTTAGCAGATCTCTCTCCCAAAGTCCTGAAATAAACCACAAGAAAAAAAGAAAATAAACAAAGCAAAAAAATAAAAAATTCCGTTAGTAGTTAATAGTACAGCAAAGAAGATACTACCTTTTCGGGAGATGCAGATGGCTGTCAAAGCAATGCCAACATTGTTAACGCTGTGTTCTTCTTCCAGCATTTCAAGCCTCTTCTGAATAAGAGGTGGAAGGGTTGCTGGCAACTTCTGTATGTCATCAGACAGCTATGTAAGGAAATAGAATTATATGAGGAATGCCAACATAATATTGGAGGATTATGATATAAACACAAAGCTGCAGTAGATTACAACATAGTCCTCCATTTTATAAATACCATCTACTACTGTGATAATAATTGTCTGCTGGAGAAGGAAAGAGCGGGGAGCCCACATGACTGCGTGTCAGGCAATTAGGCATTAGCATACAATGCTACTGAAGCATTTGTAATAAAACATAACATAAATCATCATATCTATACTTCTGAAATTACCATCTATATATCACAAATCTATCCATAGCCTAATCAATATGGAGACTGATGCAGCACCGAGGCAGGTGAATTAGGGAAGTACGGTATATTGGTAAATTTACATTGAAAAAAGTCAATAGTTTGTCAAGAAATGAAAAGGCAAGAAAAACCAATGCTTATTAAGAAAAAATACATAGTTCACCAACCTTCTCAAACACCGCACTCATTCGTAGTTCCTCGCAGGCCATGGTTAGATACAGAGGATCACGTGTTCCCTTCTTGATCATCAGGAGGCGCAACTGGATGAGTAGAGGTGCATAAATTGTCCAATTATTGAGCAACATGGTAAATGGTATATAATTTTGGTCAATATGACTGGCAATGCATGTACAAGTTGGTCTAGAGGTCAATCCATGTAAGGCCAGCACAGTTTGGGAAAAAGATGTAGGGGCATTTGAAGAGGATCAATGGGAAGTCATGCTACAGTCTGTGCAGCTCAGCTCCTTAAATGTATCTCACCAGCTTTCCAAACTCTATATCCTTCTAAGAGTCCATTACACCCCGGTTAAACTTCATGCCATGGGGCGAAGACAGGACTCAACCTACAGCAAATGTAAAAGGGATCACAGAGAACTTATTCACATGCTATGGCAATGCCCCAAGCTACACCAGTACTGGGAGTCGGTGGTAGACACCATCAATTCAGTTTTTCAAACTACAATAAAGCTAGAACCGAAGCAATGTATACTTGGGTATACTTGATGAGGATAACACATCAAATTGAGGCATTATACAAAGCACTATTTCAGGCCCACAATTTGATTTTCCAGTATTGGAAATCAGAGACCCCTCCAACTCAGGAGGAGTGGATACGTGCTTTGTGGATTACCTTACAATATGAGATTCGAAAAACTATGGGAGCCCTGGTTGGCCACCCTGGGTCTCAAAGTCCTAGATCTGCTGCTACACAGATTGCTATAATCCCTCTAAACGATCAGGTTAAACCCATACTTCTTTAGTTGACAGGGTCGAGATAGCTTGCACTGAGCTGAGATTTAACAAGGTCTCCATTTGCTGGTCCTATTACAGTACTCTGTATGAGCCGAATCAGTGTTTGCATTTCATGTAATTTTTCCATGTACTGTACACTGTTTTTATTAGGCAGTTGGTTGTATACACTGGATTTTTTTCCCCTATCATTTGTATTGCACTGTATGCTGGAAAGTTAACTAAATCTTATTTTCTGAATTAAAAAAAAAATTGTAGTTCGTTCCATAAGACTTAGCCGACTGACCCATTCCATGGATTACTGTATTTTGCACTGGAGAAGGCAAAGAAATGGCCAGCAACTAAGGATGCATCAAGTTTCCATTGAAATAGCATATTTATTTTTGCAGATTCAACATACCAAGTGAAAAGGATAGCAGTCTTGCAGATTTAAGTTTTCTTTACTTGTGCTCAATGACCTCAAATACTTTAGCGGCTATAAATATTGCATACACAGAGTTTAATATCTGCAAATTCAGAGGGATTGATGGATATGTGTATGGGTCACAGAAGGCCTCGGCAGATATGTTCCAACCATGCAGTGCATATATCGTGAATTCTTTGCATAAAATGGAGACATAATTTGCACTGGGTTGGAATACATAAACATTAAACACATTTGTAACGGTCAGTAGACATATATGGTCATCATACCTGATTATTGAAAGAAGACTCTTCCAGCTTTTTACCATACAAAGCTAGTTTCCCTCTCACCAGTTCAGCCCGTTCACTTGGTTCCAGCCTCCCTAGAGTAATTGGTATGGTGTCCTTCCGCTTCCTCAAGGAAGAGCATAGAGGGGAGCCTTCTGTCACACTGAGAACTAAATTCACTTTCTGTAGATAGAAAAGGTAAGCAATTTGTCTTTATAACAATGGTATTTTACATGTACTTTATGGCTGCTAACCTGAAAAAAACATAAAAAACTGACAAAAAAAAAAAAAAAAAATGCCCCTTTGATATTCTCAGATCTGCTACATATTGTTCATATATGTAAAAAATTATTTTCATTAAAAACTAAAAACAAAAATGCTTACATCATGCTACAAATATTTTAAAAAATACTAAATACCAAGCTCTTACCAATCTTACACCTATAAGTTTTACAGGCTGCCCAATGTATCACCGGGAATAATGGACTCTGACAGATCTGAATCTACCAGAGCCCATCTCGACTGCTGCACTGGTGAATCCAGTAGCAACTTATATACCCTTTCTAGCTGGCATACGACTGTAGCCCATGCATACAGAGGTGTCCATATCTGTTCTTATAGGGAAAAGGGAAAAGATTAACTTACAAGACTGCTATGTTTAAAGGATAGGTTCACCCTTTAACATAAAAAATAAATTAAATGCACAATTTAAAAAAAAAAAAAATGTGCATTTACTATTTTTTCCCACAGAGGCCCACAAAGCATTGCACCCACGATCAATGGATCGCGGGTACAATGTCAGGCTCCTACAGACATCTCCTCCATATTTCTGCTCGTAACTCAGTATGGGCTTTCTGTTAGAAAGTTGGTGGATTTGTAAATTCTTGTAGTTCATTCATTCACAAGTGAAATATATGTTTTTCCAAATCACTAACAGTGGTGCGGATTAGATAGCTTCACAGTAGCCTGAAATAGGTACCAACTATACATAGCCATTTTAACTAATCTATCCATTATAAAATATTTTAATTTCACGAACTACGCAGCACAGCTTGTTTGCTTTTTTGATGCTTTGTTGTGCGATTTCGCTTTTAGGCACTGGGCCCATAGTGCTGTAGGGGTCTTGCATCTGCACAATTTGGTAAAAATTGTTTCATTATTGGGAGCAGTAAGAAGGAATTGCGTACCTGAGGAAGAGGGTCAGGGATCCAATCAGATGTAAATTCACCTGCATGTCCACACAGCACATCTGCCCCATCTATTAATAAGGTCAATGTGTCACTCCGCTTTAGTGAGCGAGATGTTAACTGAAGGAGAGCTTGGAACTCAGCAAGATGGGATCTGTGTAAAAACATTGTTTATTAACAATATAAGTTATATGTTGTTCACTACCTTTTGTTTTACAGTTTTTAATTTATACAGTCAAACTGCTAATTACTGCTGTGGCAAAAGAAAACAGATTTTGGACATAATAGCTATGCATAATTTAGGCTGACATAAAACTTTGTAAGGCTGTTATCAAATGAGTACTTTGGGGATAATCTAATGTAAAGGGACCCCCAAACCTGTATGATGTGGGGTTATTGTTCCTTCTCTGCAGTCTCTGGTTCAGTTGCTTGCAGACACTGTTTAGCATAGACTCTGCTTCTTTTGCCCTTGTGGTTGCCTCCGTAAAATAATAAATCACTGAAGATGAAGCTGCTAGTCTCAGTTCCTTCACAAGGTCAGCCTGCCATAGATAATAAGAAATGTAGGACAACAATAAATACTATGAAAGCATTATTACAGTATTAGTATGTGATCTGTATAATGTCTTGCTATGTGTGCCACAAATCTATGTTGACAAACACATTACTTGACATAAGTTGAGTTTAATTGTTATATAAAAAAAAAAAAAAAAAAAAAAAAAAAGCAGTCTCAACAATAATTTCTTCAGCCCCGGAAGGCTTTACCCCCTTCCTGACCAGCTAATTTTTTGCGATACGGCACTGCATTACTTTAACTGACAATTGCGTGGTTGTACAACGCTGTACCCAAATAAAATTGATGTCATTATTTTCCCACAAATAGAGATTTCTTTTGGTGGTATTTGATCACCTCTGTGGTTTTTATTTTTTGCACTATAAACAAAGAAATTGCGACAATTTTAAAAATAAAAATAGGATTTTTATAACAGCTTACCTGTAAAATCCTTTTCTTGGAGTACACCACGGGACACAGAGCTAGTCATTACATAATGGGTTAAGGGTCACCAGCGGTGATTGGACACTGGCACAACCAATGGAAGACAGTTCCCCTCCATATAACCCCTCCCATCAGGGAAGTACCTCAGTTTTGTAGCAAAGCAGTAAGGTTCCCATAAGAAGGGGGGGACCTCTGTGTCCCGTGGTGTACTCCAAGAAAAGGATTTTACAGGTAAGCTGTTATAAAAATCCTATTTTCTTTATCGTACACCACGGGACACAGAGCTAGTCATTACATAATGGGACGTCCCAGAGCAATGCTCATATGAAGGGGGGGAGACACAGATCAAAACAGGCCGCTTGCGGACCAGAAGCCCTATACTGCTGCCTGCAGCACACTTCGCCCAAAGGCGGAATCCTCATGTCCTTTCACATCTATTTGATAGAATTTGGAAAATGTATGGACTGAAGACCAAGTTGCAGCTTTACAGATCTGAGCCATCGAAGCCTGGTGGTGCACTGCCCATGAAGCACTTATCGCCCTGGTAGAGTGCGCCTTAACAGGAAAAGGAGGAGTCCTGTTCTTTAAACCATAAGCTTGAACAATTACTTGTCTAATCCACCTGGAAATGGTGGATTTTGATACCGCTTGGCCCTTCTTGGGCCCATCTGGTAAAATAAACAAAACATCTGTTTTACGTATCTGAGCGGTTGCTTGCAGATACACCCTTACCGCTCTCACTAGATCTAGAGAGTGTAATAATTTTTCCCCCGCCGTCCGCGGGTTTGTAAAAAAGGAAGGCAGAACAATGTCTTGATTCAAGTGAAAAGCCGACACCACCTTAGGTAGAAAAGCCGGATGGGGTCGTAGTACGATTTTGTCCTTGTGACAAATTAGATAAGGCTCTTTACAAGAAAGAGCTGCTAGCTCTGATACTCTCCTAGCAGAAGCTATAGCAATCAGAAAGGCCAACTTCCTACTTAATATAATTAAAGGAATATGGCGAATAGGTTCAAAAGGTTGCTTTTGCAACACTGACAATACCAAATTCAAATCCCATGGACACAAGGGAGTCCTAACTGGAGGATTTATCCTCAGTACCCCCTTAATGAATGTCTGAACTAGGGAGTGAGATGCCAATGGTCTCTGAAAGAAGACTGATAGAGCCGATATTTGCCCTTTGATGGTGCTAAGGGCTAAATTCATATCCACTCCTAACTGGCAAAAAGCAAGAATCCTACTTATTTCATATTTCTGAGGATTCCAACATCTGGATTCACACCAGGAAACGTATGCTCTCCAGACTCTCTGATAGATGAGTCTGGAGGCTGGCTTTCTAGCATTAATGAGCGTAGAAAGAGCCGGACCAGAGACCCCTCTCTTTTTCAAAATGTGGGTCTCAGCAGCCAGGCCGTCAACTTTAGCCTTTGTAAGGAAGGGTGGAATACTGGACCCTGTGACAGCAGGTCGTGTCGAAGTGGAAACTTCCAGGGCCTTCCTATCGCCATTTTTACAATCTCGGCGTACCAAGGCCTCCTGGGCCAGTTTGGGGCCACTAGGATTACTGGTATTCCCTCCTCCTTGATCCTGCGAAGCAGTCTTTGTAGAAGAGGGATCGGAGGGAATGCATAGATCAGTGAGAACTGATTCCATGGAGTTATTAGAGCGTCTGTATTATTAGAGCGTCTGTCCCGTAGGCTAGAGGATCTCTCGTTCTGGACACAAAGTTGTCCAATTTCTTGTTGAACCTGGCAGCTAGCAGGTCTACATCTGGGTTTCCCCATCTCAGACATATGGCCTGAAAGATCTCGGGGTGAAGAGACCACTCTCCTGGTAGCAGCTGCTGACGACTCAGGTAGTCTGCTTGCCAATTTTCTATCCCTGGAATGAAGATTGCAGAAAGGCAAGGTACATGCTCTTCTGCCCATGCCAGGATCCGGTTCACCTCTCTTTGGGCTGCCCGACTGCGGGTGCCTCCTTGGTGATTGATGTAAGCTACTGCAGTAGCATTGTCGGATTGAACCCGAACTGGGTAGCCCTGTAACCTGTATGTCCAGGTTTTGAGGGCTAGATATACCGCCCGGATCTCTAGCAGATTGATGGGCAGGATCCCCTGAGTCTTGGCCCAGGTTCCCTGGGTAGAAGCCTCCTCGAATACTGCACCCCAGCCCGATAGGCTGGCATCCCTAGATACCACCTTCCAGGCCACTGGGAGGAAGGACTTTCCCTTCCGTAAATTCCTGGCTTCTAGCCACCAATCGAAGCTGTGGCGTACTTGTGAGGACAGGCGCATGGGTATATCCAGAGCTTGGCTCTTCCTGTTCCAGGAAGCTAAAATATTGCCTTGAAGTAGTCTCGAATGAAACTGGGCGTAAGGGACCGCCTCGAAGGAGGCTACCATCTTTCCCAATAGTCTCATGCAAAGGCGAATAGACGGCCTCTTGTTTGCTTTGACCTTGTGGATCAGGTCTTTCAGAGACTGTATCTTCGGTTCTGGCAGGTATACCCCGTTTTGGGCTGTATCTATGATCATGCCCAGGTACACTATCCTTCTTTGGGCCTGGAGAGAGGATTTTTGTAAATTTATAATCCATCCTAAATGCTCCAGGTATCCTACTGTAGTGTGTACAGCGTGACCCAATCCCTCCTTTGACTGATCTATTACTAGTAGATCGTCCAGATAGGCTGTTACCGCAATGCCCCGTGTTCTTAGGTTTGCTAACAGAGGAGCTAGCACCTTTGTGAATACTATGGGCGCGGTGGCTACACCAAACGGCAGAGCCACAAATTGAAAGTGGCGATCTTCTACCGCAAACCTTAGGAATCTTTGGTGAGCGGGGAGGATGGGTATGTGTAAATGTGCGTCCTTGATATCTATGGGCGCCATGAATTTTCCGCCCTTTAAAGTGGCGGCCATGGATCGGATCGTTTCCATTCGAAAATGGCGATCGTTCAGGAACCGATTTAGGGATTTTAGATCCAGGATGGGTCTGACATCTCCATTTGGCTTTGGAATCACAAAGAGGTTTGAGTAAAAACCTGCACCTCGCTCTTTTTGGGGTACGTCTGTAACTACCCCCTGAGCCATTAAGTGATTCAAACCTTTGAAGAAGGATTCTCTTTTTTGTGGATCCTTGGAGAGTCTTGAACCTCGGAATTGAGAAGGTGGGATCTCTCGAAATTCCAGTTTGTACCCTGAGGATATTGTGGATACTACCCAATTGTCCTGGATTTCTGACCCCCAAGTCGCTCAGAACTGATAAAGCCTTCCTCCCACTCTGCCGAGCGGGGGCGCCCCTTCACTGAGAGGCTTTGGGGGCTTGCTTATTAGCTCTCGCACCCCACGGCTTCTTGTTCTTCTGAGCTTGCCCCTTGGCTTTTGTGGGCGGCTAAAACAGGCCGCCGCCACTGGTTGGAGTCAGATTTCCCGGGAGCTGGGGAGAGAGAGCGTTTAAAACAAGATCTCTTGTTTTTCTCTCTCTCAGGTAAAAGTCGTTTTACCACTTGATATCTTCTGTATATATTTTTCTAAATCTTCCCCAAATAGGCGTTCGCCATGGTACGGGAACTTGCCAACAGCTTTTTGCATGGGGTTTCCGCTGACCAATGCTTAAGCCAAAGTACTCTGCGCATCTGTACCAGCTGGAGTGTAAGGCGTGATGCCTGTATGATAGAATCTCTCATGGCATCCACTGTGAAGCATAAGGCTTTAGGCAAATTTTCCCAATTTCTAGCCTGCTCTGAAGGCAGTTCCTTCAGCCCCTGCTTTACCTGTTGGCTGATGACCTGACACATACCGACTGCTGCTACTGCAGGTTGGGTAATTGAGCCGGCCAAAAGGAAGGAGGATTTCAACTTCCTCTCAGAAGGATCTTTTAAACCCTTGTACATTATCCACCGGACATGTCAGGTTTTTATTTACACAAGAAATAGCCGCAACTACCGCAGGCAGGCTCCATTTCTTTAAAAATTTTTCCCCCATAGGATAAAGAATGTTAAACCTTTTTGGAGGTGAGAAACGCTTATCTGGATGTTGCCAGTTTGCGTATATTAGATCCTCTAGTAACTGATGAACCGGGAAGGAGCATGCACCTTGCAGGGATCTTAATGACCCTAGGGAGGAGACAGGTAATTCCGTTACCTCCGCAGAGGTTAACTTAAATGCACTGCTATAGCATTGTACCTGTGACCTTAAAATCTGGCTCCTCATCCTCTGCTGATGTAGCCTCCTCCTCCTCATCCTCCTCCCTCAGGTACTTCTGAAGGGAGGTCCAATACTGGAAGAGACCTGCTTCGCTTATTGTCCTTTTTAGAGGACTTAGCGATTAAGGTAGCAATTTTTTCCTCCAGATTATTTAGGGCAGCTGATAAAGTGTCCTCAGTGACATATACAGGCCCAGGCTTCACTGGGGAAGCCGCCATACCTGACAGAGGTAATGGCTCATCCTGTACAGGTGCATTTGGCAACACAGGAGAGGAAGGTACAGAGTCAGCACAGCTAGAGCCTCCTCTCAGGCGGTGGTGCTTTCTTATCTCTTTTTGTCCGTATTACTTCCCCTGGAAGGCTTACTGTTTAGACAAAATACAAGGTACCTAAATGCATATACTACCGTGTTCAGTTTAGCAAATACATTAAGTATGCAACTTTTAACACATAACTATGCATAACATGGATGTCTTCTAGGAAGTACCCAATCCAACCACATGGAGTCTTACGTCCCTGTATAGCTGCTGTGTTTCTCTGCCAGGAACAAGAGAACTAACGAGCTTGCTTGCTGCTGCAGTGCTTCTCACACTGACAGTCTTTTAAATTTGGCGCCGTTTCTGTGCCTGCGCGCGCCACGTGCCCGCGCACGCCTTCGCCCCCCCCCCTCCGATAAAGCGCGCTCCCGCGCGGCCCTTAGCGCTATGGCGGTGGCCATAGTGAGAGAGGACTCTCATCAGCCCTTGTTCCCACTTACCTGCATCTGCAGGTGTCTGGTCGGCCACCGAAAGGAGGATCGGGGTGCCCCAGCAAGCTCAGCAGCGGAGGTGACGAGCAGTGTACTTCGCCGAAGCCGACACTGAACAGAGTGAGGTGAGTATATTCAGCTCTTTACTCCCCCCAGTGGTGGAAAAAAAGAAGACATCCATTTTTTGAAAAAGGTCCCAACCTAGTTATGGACCTTCTAATCTCACCTTATCCACGCCGCAGGTTTTTCTGCTGAAAGATTTCAGACAGATACCAAACTTCACCCTTCACGGTGGGCTATGTGTGCCAACCTTCAGGGATATGGGTTCCTATTTAAAGGATACCTCTCCCCTGGGCCTTGTACAAGACTCTTACCAGGACTTTATAGCGAAATAGCGAAAGTGCTGGATCTTTGAGCCCAGTCCTCCGAAGAGAGACATTACAGGCGACGCCTCATGGATGAGGCCCGGATCCCATCCAGATTCAGCTCATTTGTAGGCGTCTTGGATGGATCCGAAAGCATAGCTCTTTTACCCCCAGAGGGTCTCTTTGGTAGAGCTTTCCTTTAGCACCTCCTAACGCGTCCAACACCTTTCGACACTGGCGAAAAAACTGAGGTACTTCCCTGATGGGAGGGGTTATATGGAGGGGAACTGTCTTCCATTGGTTGTGCCAGTGTCCAATCACCGCTGGTGACCCTTAACCCATTATGTAATGACTAGCTCTGTGTCCCGTGGTGTACGATAAAGAAAATAGGATTTTTAATAACAGCTTACTTGTAAAATCCTTTTCTTGGAGTACACCACGGGACACAGAGCCTTAATCATTACATAGTGGGTTGAATGGGTCACCAGAGGTGATTGGACACTGGCACAACCAATGAGAACAAGTTCCCCTCTATATAACCCCTCCCATACAGGAAGTACCTCAGTTTTTGTAGCAAAGCAGTAAGGTTCCCATAAGAAGGGGGGGACCTCTGTGTCCCATGGTGTACTCCAAGAAAAGGATTTTACAGGTAAGCTGTTATTAAAAATCCTATTTTTTTTTATCGTACACCACGGGACACAGAGCCTTAATCATTACATAGTGGGACGTCCCAAAGCAATGCTCAATATGAAGGGTGGGAGACACAGATCAATCAGGCCGCCAACGGACAAGAAGCCCTAAACCGCTGCCCGCAGCACACTATGCCCGAAGGCAGAATCCTCATGTCCTCTTACATCTATTTGGTAGAATTTGGAAAATGTGTGGATTGAAGACCAAGTAGCAGCTTTACAGATCTGAGCCATCGGAGCCCGGTGATGCACTGCCCATGAAGTACTTATTGCCCTGGTCGAGTTCGCCTTAACAGAAAAAAAAGAGGAACCTTGTTCCTTAAACCATAAGCTTGAACAATTACTTATCGAATCCACCTAGCAATGGTTGATTTTGATGCCGGCTGGCCCTTCCTGGGACCATCTGGCACAATAAACAAAACATCTGTTTTACGTATCTGAGCCGTTGCCTGCAGATAAACTTTTACTGCCCCCGCTGTCTGCGGTTCAGGAAAAAAGGAAGGCAAAACAATGTCTTGATTTAAATGAAATGCTGACACCACCTTTGGAAAAAAGGTAGGATGGGGGCGTAGTACAATTTTGTCTTTGTGACAAATTAAATAAGGTTCTTTATAAGAAAGAGCTGCTAACTGATGCTCTTCTAGCAGAGGAGATAGCAATCAAAAAGGCCAATTTCCTGCTCAAAAGAATCAAAGGAATATGGCGGATAGGTTCAAAAGGTTGCTTTTGCAAGACTGATAATACGAAGTTCAAATCCCAGGGACATAAGGTAGACTTGACTGGCGGGTTTATCCGCAGTACTCCCTGAATGAAAGCCCGAACTAAAGAATGAGATGCTAGTGGTCTCTGAAAAAAGACTGATAGAGCCGATATTTGACCCTTGATGGTACGCAGGGCTAATTTCATATCCACTCCCAATTGGCAAAAGGCGAGAATCCTACTTATGGCATACTTTTGAGGATTCCACCCTCTGGATTCACACCAGGAAACATACGCCTTCCAGACTCTGTAGTAGATAAGCCTGGAGGCTGGCTTTCAAGCATTAATGAGTGTAGAAAGAACTGGACCCGAGAGCCCACGTTTCTTCAAAATGTAGGTCTCAGTAGCCAGACCATCTAATTTAGCTTTTGTAAGGAAGGATGGAACACCGGGCCCTGCGACAGCAGGTCGCGACGAAGCGGAAGCACCCAAGGTCTTCCTACCGCCATCTTTATGATCTCGGTGTACCAGGGTCTCCTGGGCCAATTTGGGGCCACTAGGAGTACTGGTATTCCCTCCTTCTTGATCCTGCACAGCAATCTCTGTAAGAGAGGGATCGGGGGGAATGCATAGATCAGTGAAAACTGATTCCAAGGAATTATGAGAGCATCCGTTCCATAGGCCAGCAGATCTCTCGTCCTGGACACAAAGTTGTCCAACTTCCTGTTGAGCCGGATACCCGCAGATCTACATCCGGGGTCCCCCATCTCTGGCATATTGCCTGAAAGACATTGGGGCAGAGAGACGACTCTCCTGGTGACAGCTGCTGGCGACTCAGATAGATAGATAGATAGACTCATTCTACCCCTGGAATGAAGATTGCAGAAAGACCAGGAACATGTTTTTCTGCCCATGTCAAAATCTGATTCACCTCTTTCTGAGCATCCTGGCTCCGGATGCCTCCTTGGTGATTGATATAAGCTACAGTCGTAGCATTGTCGGATTGAATCCGAACAGGGTGGCCCTGTAACCTGTATGTCCAGGTTCTGAGGGCTAAGTATACTGCCCGAATCTCCAGTATGTTGATGGGCAGGCTCTCTTAGGTCTTGGCCCAGGTACCCTGGGCCGAAGCTTCTTCTAACAATGCTCCCCAGCCCAACAGGCTGGCATCCGTAGACACCACCTTCCAGGTGACTGGAAGAAAGGACCTTCCTTTCCGCAAGTTCTTGGTCTTTAACCACCAACTGAAGCTTTGGCGCACCTGTGGAGACAGACGCATGGGTAAATCCAGAGCTTGGCTTCTCCTGTTCCAGGCAGCTAGAATACTGCCTTGCAGTAGTCTCGAATGAAACTGGGCGTAAGGAACAGCCTCGAAGGAGGCCACCATCTTCCCTAATAGCCTCATGCAAAGGCGAATCGATGGTCCCTTCTTCACCCTGACCTTGTGGATCAATTCTCTTAGAGACTTGATCTTTGGCTCTGGCAAGAATACCCTGCTTTGGGCTGTTTCTATGATCATGCCCAAATACTCTACCCTTCTTAAGGCTTGTAGAGAGGATTTCTGTAGGTTTATGACCCATCCTAACTGTTCCAGGTATCTTACTGTTTTGAGCACTGTGTGATCTAATCCTGCCACTGACTGATCTATCACAAGTAGATCGTCTAGATAGGTTGTCACCGTTATGCCCTGTGCTCTTAAGTTTACCAACAATGGGGCCAGAACTTTTGTAAATACCCGGGGTGCGGTGGCCAAACCAAAAGGCAGAGCCACAAACTGGAAGTAGGATAGTAGGATAAATAGGCACATGTAATAGGCATCCTTGATGTCTATAGACGCCAAAAATTCCCCGCCTTGTAGGGTGTCGACCACGGACCGAATGGTTTCCACTCGGAAATGGTGATTGTTCAGAAACTGGTTTAGATCTTTTAGGTCCAGAATGGGTCTGTTGTCTCCATTTGGCTTTGGAACCACAAAGAGGTTTGAATAAAACCCTGCACCTTGCTCTTTTAGGAGGACTTCCTTGATTACCCCTGAGACAGCAAGTGATCCAGTGATACGGAACCGATAAGATGGGGTCTCTCGAAATTCCAGCTTGTACCCTAGGGATACAGCAGAAACTACCCACTTGTCCTGGATATCTGTGTGCCAAGCTGCTGAAAACTGCCAAAGCCGTCCCCCCACTTGGCCGAGCGGGGGCACCTCTTCATAAAGAAGCTTTGGGGCTTTGCTTGTTAGCTCTTTGCCCCCACTGCTTTTTGTTTTTCTGGGCCTGACCTTGGTCTTTAGCCTAAAGCCGTGTACACAAGATCGGTTTTCCTATGGATTTTAAACCAATGGATTTTTCCATCGGTAATCCGATGAAGCTGACTTCTATCAGTCTTGCCTACACACCATCAGTCAAAAATCCGACCGTCCCAAACGCCGTGACGTAAAACACTCCGACAAGCCGAGAAAAATGAAGTTCAATGCTTCTGAGCATGCGTTGACTTGATTCTGAGCATGCGTGGGTTTTTTTGTCCGATGGAGTTCCACACAGACAATCAGAATTTGCCATCGTTTTTTTTCCCCATCGGATAAATTTAAAACATGTTCTATTTTTTCTCACCGATGAAAAAAAGACCGATGGGGCCCATACACGATCGGTTTGTCCGATGAGAAAAGTCCATCGGACTGTTTTCATCGGTAAAACCGATCGTGCGTACACGGCTTTAGAGGCTGGCTGAAAATACAGTCGCCACTGCCTGAAGGCAGATGATCCGGGAACCGGGAAGAGAGAGCGCTTAAAACAAGGGCGCTTGATTTTCTTCTTCTCTGGCAATAAAGTAGTCTTGCCGCTTGATATCTTTTGGATATACTTTTCCAAATCATCCCCAAACAGGCATTCACCATGGAAGGGAAAACTGGCCAAAAGCTTTTTGCATGGAGCTTCCACTGACCAATGCTTTAGCCAAAGAATTCTGCGCATATGCACCAGCTGGAGCATAAGGCGAGATGCTTGTTGAATAGAATCTCTAATAGCATCCACTGTGAAACAAACGGCCCTAGGCATATTCTCCCAAAATTTTATCTGATCCGGAGGCAGATCTTTAAGCCCCTGTTTCACCTGATCCTTTAAGACCTGACACATACCAACTGCCGCTACAGCAGGTTGGGTCACTGCGCCCGCCAGGAGAAAGGAAGACTTTAGTAAAGATTCCAACTTTTCTTTCCAAAGGATCTTTAAATACCTGAGCATTGTCCACCGGACAAGTTAAGCTTTTATTTACACAAGAGATAGCTGCATCCACAGAAGGCAGACTCCACTTCTTGGTAAACTTCTCCTCTATAGGATAAAGAACTTCAAACTTCCTAGGAGGAGAAAAACGCTTATCTGGAGTTTTCCAGTCTGCGTAAATCAGATTCTCCAATAAAGGATGAATCGGAAAGGCACATGCAGTCTGTGGGGATTTTAATGAACCCAGGGAGGAGACAGGTGATTCAGTTAACTCTGAAGAAGGTAACTTGAATGCAGAGCGTATGGTTTCAGTATAATATTGCACCTGTAATTTAAGAACCTGGGAAGCAGAAAAAGGTTCTTCGGATATCCCTGATCCATCCGACTCCTCATCCTTATCCCCTGATGGGGCTACATCCTCCCCATCCTCATCAGACCTTTCCGAAAGGAGATCTGAAACAACAGAAGGAGCTCTGCTTCGCTTTTTGTCCTTTTGTGAGGACTTTGCGATTACCGTAGGGATTCTTCCTTCTAAATTGTTCAGGGCTGCTGCCAAAGTGTCCTCAGTGACATATGCAGGCCCAGGCACCATATGAGAGGCTGCTACTCCTGATGGAGACAATGGCTCATCCTGTACAAGTGCATCATATATTACCGGAGAGGAAGGTACCGAGCGGGCCTGGCTAGAGGCTCTTGTCTCAGGTGACGATGCTTTTTTGTCTTTTTTAGTTCCTGAATTTCTCCTCTGAGAAGACATATTACTAAGCAAAAAGCCAAGGTACAATCAATGCAGATACTCCTGTGCTAGATAAGCAATCTACATACAGTATGCAACTAATCACACAGTTTATGCTGAGTGGGTGTCCTCTTTTAGGAGTGCTCAATAACCAACCACATAGAGACCTTACGTGCCCGTAAGCCGCTGTGTCACCGATCAGGGGAGAGCTGCAGGTTTGTGAGGCTTTCATGTGCACTTCCTGCTTTTGAGCGCTGTGGAATGATGGGCATGCCCACACGACTCAGGGGAGAATGGTGGTGACCTGAGAGGAGGAGAGGTCCTCCTGCATCATGATTGTGAGGAGGACGGTTGCCATCCACGGCAGAGCTCTACAGCGGAAGGTGTGTAGTCTGAAAAGACCTGACACTGTACTGAAGCCTGGTGAGTAAAACTCAACTCTTTACTCCCTCTAGTGGTGGCAAACAGAGAAGACACCCACTCTTTAAAGGAAAGTTCTTAAGATACATACTTAGAACTTTTTCCCTGCTTACCCTATCCCGCCGCAGGTTTGTTGAAAATCAGACAAAACCAATCTTCACCCATCACGGCGGGCATGTGTGCCAACCTTCAGGGGTATGGATTCCTACTTAAAGGATGCCTCTTCCCTGGGCCTTGTAAAAGACTCTGCTAGGACTTTTAGTGCTGGAAAAAAGTGCTGGACCCTAGAGCCCAGTCCTCCGAAGAGAGACATTACAGGCGACACCTCGTGCGCGAGGCCCGGATACCATCCAGTTTTTGCGTAATATTTTAGGCTTCTTGGATGGACCCGAAGTGTAGCTCTTTTTCCCCATAAAGCCTCTATGGTAGAGCTTCCTTTAGCACATCATAATCGCGTCCAACACCTTAGACACTGGCGAAAAAACTGAGGTACTTCCTGTATGGGAGGGGTTATATGGAGGGAAACTTGTTCTCATTGGTTGTGCCAGTGTCCAATCACCTCTGGTGACCCATACAACCCACTATGTAATGATTAAGGCTCTGTGTCCCGTGGTGTATGATAAAGAAAATATTTTATTTTCTGCTATAAAACATATCCAATAAAATAAAAATAAAATAAAATAAAATAAAATTTCTTCGCCAGTTTAGGCCAATATGTATTCTTCTACATTTTTTTTTTTTTTTTTCAAAAAATATCGCAATAAGCGTATATTGATTGGTTTGTGCAAAAGTTATCACGTCTACAAAATAGGGGATACATCTATGGATTTTTTTTTTTTATTATTGTATCACAATGCAGTGAAAACCCAGGCCTTCTTCCACTATCTCGGCGCTATGGAGATCATAAATCTTAAAATGATATAGACCATTCAGTTATCACAGTGATTCAACGAACCACAGCGATTCAAAACGTGTCAGCTGCCGCTTAAAATGCAAAAAAACAATCCATACAATATAGTAAAAATATCCACAGGTACTTCAATCAGTACCTCTGATTACTAAAGCGGCGCTACCGTCATTACTTATTATGACCAGCTTTCATATGCTAATAACACATGAGAAAAAAAAATTACACAGATTGTGATCCTAATGTGGTAGAATCCTCAAGCCGTGTGTCACACTCCCCTTAGGAGTTCTTACTCACCAGAAAGTAGTACACATCAAGCCTTGATATGTTAACAACGGCTGTCATCCACATCATGGAGGGTGTCAGAGCTGTACTGGATCTCCCATAGGTATTCGGATAGAAAAAAGGCTCAAAATAGCGCAATTCTGTTTTCTTATCCTTCATTAATCTCAAAGTCATCACAACATACTCTGAGCATGCCCTCAGAGGAAGTCGTGATGACGAAATGCGTCAGTACGTGACCTTACGGCGACCGAAAGTGACGTTTGTGTTCCACGGCCAGGAAGAGAGAACCGGAAGTAAGCGGTGGACGCTGTCTTCCTCACGTTTGAGAGTCTCGTGCCTTTCCTGTGCCGCGAAGAACGCTTTTTAAATGTTGATGACATAAGAACCATCTGTCAGATTTTTTGGAGTCTGTCATTTGAGATAAATAAAGGATAAGAAAAACGGAATTACGCTATTTTGAGCCTTTTTTCTACCAGAGTACCTATGGGAGATCCAGTACAGCTCTGAAACCCTCCATGATGTGGATGACAGCCGTTGTTAACATATCAAGGCTTGATGTGTTCTACTTTCTGGTGAGTGAGAACCCCTAAGAGGAGTGTGGCGCACGGCTTGAGGATTCTGGTGTGAGGTGCACATCTTCAATACCACATTTGTGTCTCTCTGGACCTTTATCATCTGTCATTTTTTTTTCCTCATGTGTCGTCATATGAAAGCTGGTCATAATAAGTAATGACGGTAGCGCCGCTTTAGTAGTACCTGTGGACATTTTACTATATTGTAGAGATTCTTTATTACTTGTAATGGCGGTGATCAGCGATTTTTAGCAGGACTGCGATATTGCGACAGACAGATCGGACACCTAACTGACACTTTTGACACTTTTTTGTGGACCAGTGACATTATTACAGTAATCATTGCTAAAAATATGCACGGACATTGTATAAATGACACTGGCAAGGAAGGCGTTAACATCAGGGGCGCTCAAAGTGTTAAATGCGTTCCGTTTGTGCTTTTTTTACTGAGGGGGGATGGGCTCACTGCATGGACACAGTGATCTGTGTTCCTGATTAGCAAGAACACAAGATCACAGTGTCAATGCCTGACAGCATGGCGGTCTGCCTTGTTTACATCAGCAGACCGATATTCTATCTCTGTGGGGAGTGATTGCGAGTGGCCGGCGGACATTGTGTCCACTGGGCCTGCTGATTGGCCCCCCCTGTGGCCAATCAGCACGTGATCGCGGCTCCGGTGTCATGCGCCCCCCAGTGGCTATTGAACAAAATCACGTACAGGTACATGATTTTGCGCAATAGAGCCGACCTGCCGCAGTATATATGCGGTCAGGAACTGGTTAAAGCAGAAGTAAACTCATCGATTTAACAGTTTAAAAAACCTGTTACATTCCAGGTATGTGCCAGAAATATAACTGTCACAATGGTTATTCTCTCAACCAAACTGTCAAACCATTCAATGGCTGGTGTTCATAACTGATCACATGTGCAGCTTCATGGCAGTTGAAGATTAAACAAAGGTCAAGATGGCAGCTTCCTTGGCTGAAAACGATAGGAGGGTTTACTTCCACGTTAATGTAATTGCTGTGCAGCAGTTAGGCCCCTTTCACACTGAGGCATTGCAATAACGCGCTAAAAACTATAAGCGTTATTACCGCGTTTTTACTGTGTTAGTGCTAAAAATAGCGCTAACGCCTATGCGTTTTTGCGGTAAAAATGATTATTTGGTATCCCACAATCCTCCACTCTACTGTGGTCATGTGACCTTCCCACAGCTTCTGGGCGTTTTTACCACAGTTTTACAGCGGTACTCCTTCATTTCAATGGGGATAGGCGTTTTTACAGCGCTATTTTATGCGCCCCAAAGATGCTCCAAAAAAGCTGTTTGCAGGATTTTCTCCAACGCACAGTCAGCACAACGCCTCAGTGTGAAAGCCCTCAGGGCTTTCACATTAAGAATGCTGGGGCAGGATTATTTCAGGCGTTTTTACAGCGCTATTTTTAGCGCTAAAACACCTGAAAAATGCCTCAGTGTGAAAGGGGCCTTACACTTACATAAGTCAGTCCTGCTACAACATGCAGGTGGGGCAAGTAAAAAATCAGTCTGCCTATAACGAGAAAATAAGAATACCACCCAGTAGATACAGTGGGTAAAATAGGTATTGAACACTTCACCATTTTTCTAGGTAAATATATTTAGAACGGTGCTACTGATATGAAATTTGTCACCACGTCGGTAACAACCCATGCAATCCATACATACAAAGAAACCAAAACAAATACGTTCATAAATTAAGTTATGTGTAATCAAATGGAATGGCACAAGGAAAAAGTATTGAGCACATGAACAAAGGGAGGTGCAAAAAGGCATGGAAAGCGAAGACACCAGCTTAAATCTATCAGTAATTAGAAAGCAATCCTGCCCCTTGTCAGTGCATATTATCAGCTGGTTCAGTCTCAACTGATGGCCTATAAAAAGGTGTCTCATTACCAAAGTGTCACACAAGAAACATCTCACGATGGGTAAAAGTAAAGAGCTCTCTCAAGACCTTTACAACCTTATTGTTGCTATACATACTGATGCCATTGGTTACAGAAGGATTTCTAAACTTCTGAATGTTCCAGTGAGCACTGTTGGGGCCATAATCCAGAAGTGGAAAGAACATCATTTCACCATAATCTGGCCATGACTAGAAGATGGTGACATGTTCAATATTTATTTTACCAGCTGTATACAATGGTATATGATTCAGTAACTTACTAACAGAAAAAAAAACAAAAACATACCATGAAGACAGTCTTCCCTTGGCTTGGCTCCCCAACCACCAGGTACAACTGTCCATTTGTTGAGGATGTATGCCTCTTCTCCAGGATCTGTGCACACACATTTGTAACCAATTTTCTTCTAGCAAAGGAACGTTGCTCATGCCACTCCTGGAAACCATCCTGTGCCAGCTGTTCTTCATCTTCGGATGCATTTGACTCCTTTTAAAACAACAAACAGAAGAATAGTAAGAAATGATGGATGGTTCACAAGGCAAATGGTGAGAATAATTAAAGTTTTCATATACAAATTATTTATAAGCCATATTAGCTCACTTTATATGAAGAGCTAAATAGCATATACTGTCTTATCAGTGAGGTGAGCTTCTCATTTCACAGTGTCTTGTGGCCCAATGGCATCATTTCAGGTATGCAGGATGTGAAATCTGGATTTAAAGTAAAGAAAAACCCTCACCTTGTAAAACAACCCATTAGGTTTAAAAAATAAACATAAAGCATACCATTTGTGTATCGAATGTTTCAATTGTCACTTTCTAATGAAACTATTAGTATGAATTTGTTTTTTTTTTGTTTGTTTTTTTAAGTATTTATGGTTTAGGGGGGAGGGATTTGTAGTTCACTTCATTTATATACATTCGTTTTAAGAATATTTAAATGTCCACACCTTCACCACTGGATTTTAGAGTGAAGGTACTGTGATATATAAATATATTCACACCCCATTTAGTGAGGGAGGTGTAGCTCGCAATATAAGTTTTCGATTTTTATTCATTTTCAAGAAGGAGGTGTTTTGTAGTTCACTATAAAAGGGATTTTTATAACAGCTTACCTGTAAAATCCTTTTCTTGGAGTACATCACGGGACACAGAGCGACTTAGTCATTACTAATGGGTTATATAGTTTACCTTCAGGTGCTGGCACTGGCAACTTCCAAACCGGAAGTACCCTCCCCTATATAAGCCCCTCCCATCCGGGAGCACCTCAGTTTTGTAGCAAAGCAATAAGTGTCCCAAAAAGAGGGGTGGGAGCTCTGTGTCCCGTGATGTACTCCAAGAAAAGGATTTTACAGGTAAGCTGTTATAAAAATCCCTTTTTCTTTTTCGTACATCACGGGACACAGAGCGACTTAGTCATTACTAATGGGACGTCCCAAAGCAATGCCAAATGAGGGGAGGGATACACTATACATAAGCTGGGCGCCATCAGGCATGAGGCTCTTTTGCGGCCTGCAACACACTGCGCCCAAAGGCGACATCCTCCTGACTTCTAACGTCTACCTGGTTGAATCTAGTAAACGTGTGTACTGAAGACCATGTTGCGGCCTTACAGACTTGAGCCAGGGAGGCCTGGTGATGCACTGCCCATGAAGTTCCAACTGCTCTTGTGGAGTGCGCCCTAACTCTGAATGGAGGCGGTCTCTTTCTCAAGCCATAGGCTTGTATTATGACCTGTCGAATCCACTTGGCTAAAGTAGATTTTGATGCTGCCTGACCCTTTCTGGGGCCTTCCGGCAGAATACACAAAGTATCCGTTCTGCGAATCTGAGCAGTGGCTTTAAGATAAGCTTTAACTGCTCTTACTACATCCAAAGAATGCAATAACTTTTCCTCTACCGAGCTAGGTTTGGGGAAAAAGGAAGGAAGAAAGAACCACATCTTGGTTCAAATGGAACCTCGATACCACCTTAGGAAGAAAGGCTGGATGAGGACGTAATACTACTCTGTCCTTATGGACAACCAGATATGGCTCCTTACAGGACAAGGCGGCTAATTCCGATACTCTTTTAGCCGAACAAATGGCTACTAAGAAAATCAATTTCCTGGTGAGAAGAACCAAGGAAATGTGCCGTAATGATTCAAATGGTTGTTTCTGTAGAACCGACAGAACCAGGTTTAAGTCCCATGGACATATGGGAATACTAACCGGAGGGCTAATACGCATCACTCCTTGTATGAAAGCTTTGACTAATGAATGCAAAGCCAAGGGCCTTTGAAAAAATATTGACAAGGCCGTCTGACCCTTGATAGTACTCAAGGCAAGCTTCCTATGTACAGCCCACTGTAGGAAGTCCAGAATCCTACCTATTACGTACTTACGTGGATGCCATTTCTTGGCCTCACACCACGTGATGTACGCCTTCTAGATCCTATAATAGATCTGCCTGGATACCGGCTTCCTGGCATTGATCATGGTAGATACCACAGGATTAGAGAGCCCTCTCTTTTTTAGAATGTGGGCTTCAATAGCCAGGCCGTCAAACCTAGGGCTGGTAAGGAAGGGTAGTATATCGGTCCTTGCGAAAGCAGGTCCGGACGATGTGGGAGGGTCCCAGGACTTCCCACTGACATTTTTACAATCTCCGCGTACCATACCCTTCGGGGCCACGCTGGAGCCACCAGAATCACTGGTTCCTTTTCTACCCTGATTCTGCCGATTAATCGCGGTGGGAATGCATATATCAGCTTGAACTGTTCCCAAGGGAACACTAGGGCATCCGAACCGCAAGCTAGGGGATCCCTTGTGCGAGACACAAATCTGTCCACCTTTGTGTTGAATCTGGATGCTAGCAGATCTACATCCGGTGTTCCCCACCGCTGGCATATTGCCTGGAAAACCTCGGGGTGAAGAGACCATTCCCCCGGGCATAATTGCTGGCGACTTAAAAAGTCCGCTCTCCAATTTTCCACTCCTGGGATGAAAACCGCGGATATGGCTGGGACATATCTTTCAAATAAGTATCCCTTATGTCGATCGAGGCTAACCATTCCTGCCCTTGTAGGGCGGTGTCCACCGATCGGATCGACTCCATCCGAAAAAGTCCTGATATGTAGGAACTTGTTTAGCCCTTTTATATTTAATATGGGCCTCACGTCCCTATTTGGTTTGGGGACTGTGACAAGGTTCGAGTAAAACCCGAACCCGCTTTCTTCCAAGGGAACCTCATGATTACCCTTGGAGCAATAGTTGTTCTAGTGCCAGAAGGAGGGATCCTCTCTTCTGAGGATCGCTTGGCACGTTTGACCTCATAAATTGGGCAGGAGGAATGTCTTTTAACTCCAGCCTGTATCCCAGACTTACTGCGGAGATCACCCATCTGTCTCTGATGGTGTCCCGCCATGGTCTCTGTGAACAACTGAAGTCTTCCCCTCACCCGATTGAGTGGGGGCAACCCTTCATGACTTGGGGGGAGGTTTTGTACCTCTCTTGACCCAGGGTTTCTTGTTACCCTGTGATTGTCCCTGATTTCTGCCCCCTGGATTTGACCGCGGAGGCCGTCGGAACTGTTTCACAGCCGATGTGCCAGGGACTGGAGAAGTAGGCCTCTTAAAAGAAGGACTTCTACCCTTGTTCTTAACCGGCAAGAGTATACTTTTACCGGCAGAAGTTTTCTGGATATATTTGTCCAGATCTTCTCCAAATAAGCGTTCTCCATGAAATGGGAAGCTAATCAGCAATTTCTTACAGGGAGCTTCAGCAGACCAGTTTTTGAGCCGTAGAAGCCTACGCATATGTCTACAGACAGCGTAAAGCGGGAGGCCTGTTGGATTGTATCCTTTTTGGCGTCCACCGCAACACAAGGCTCTAGGTAGGTCAGCTAGGGCAAGAGCCTGCTGATCTGGTAAGTCCCTTAAGACTTGTTTCAACTGATCTTTCATTGCTTGGCAGACTCCAATCGCTGCTACTGCAGGTTGTGTCACCATGCTTGCTGTAGAGAAAGCAGATTTTAGTAAAGACTCCAATTTTTTATCTATTGGGTCTTTGAACATTGGAACATTATCTACTGGACATGTCAGTGATTTATTTACACAAGAGATGGCTGTGTCCACTGTAGGGACCCTCCATTTTTTTTTTTTTATGAACTTATCCTCCATGGGATAGATCACTGGAAATCTCTTGGGGGGAGTAAATATTTTAACAGGATGCTCCCAATCCTGGTAAATCAGCCCTTCCAATAAAGGGTGGATTGGGAAGGAACAGACAGTCTGGGGAGCTTTCAGCGACCCCAGCGAGGAGACAGTAGTGGTTGATGGTTCCGCCAGAGGCATTTAAAATGCTGCTCGGACCATGTTAGTCAGAGACTGAACCCATAATCTTTCAGCCTGAGATGCTGAGAAAGGTTCTTTCACTGTTGATTCCTCTATAACTTTATCAACCTCACCTGATCCCCTTCAGGTAGGTCGATCTCTGGGACTGTTCCTCCACTAACAGGCACTCTGCAGGAGGAGACGGAGATCGGACGCGCTTTTCCTGTGACAGGGAAGCAGCCATCAATGCTGTTAATCTCTCTTCCAATCCTCCCAGAGTTGAGGATAAAACCTCCTCTGTTATATATACAGGAGCAGGTGGACTGGGGACAGCCGCAGCACCAGGCACTCCTGCGGGGTTCCTACGGCTACTGACCTCTGAAATTTCAGGGGAGATTGGCGCAGTACAGCATGCCCAAAATCCTCAGAGCCCGATGGAGACCCCTTTCGCTTCTTGGAAGATTTATTTCCAGAGCGTCTGGACGACATATCCTATAAGCACAAAGCTGAGGTATTCCCGTCGTCATACACCAATTTTGCTGGTAATAGTCTAACACAGTTGCTGCTATATACCAGCTGGTGTCCACTAAAGTGTCTTTCTATGGGGATGCCTGCATCAACCGCCTCTGTGTGCCACCGTTTTGTTGCTAGCTCTGCTTGCATCCAGCTGACACTTGTACTGTGTCTTTTACACATGCTGGGACGCCTGCACATGCGCAGAAGCGCCGCGGCGCGCATCGAGCGTCATCCACCCGCCCCGCCCCTTTTTTTCATAGGAGGCGCTTGCACGCGCCCGCGCGTGCCCGTGCACCATTGGCGCCCTTTTCGAAACCAAGCAGGGACTAGGAGCCAGGGCCCTTTTTGCCGGAGGGCCTGTGCGGTGGATGAGCGCAGCAACAGGGCAGAGGAAGTGGATTCCCACAGAGAACTTACCAACTGCCTGGATCTTTTGACTTGAGAAAACCAAAGATCCACATGACAAGAAAAAAATGGACCACAGCGGCCTCTAGTGGTTTAACACAGGTACCGCGGTCCTATTTTTTTTTTTTTTTTTTTTCTTGACTACTATTAAAATTTTACATTTTCCAGTAGTTACAGGCATACACAGATATTAGCGGGAATACCATTAGGTAACAGACAGAAAGACAAATTAGGCTTGGGGGTCCCCCAATAGAACCAAGTTCCTGGGGGCCCCCACTTACCTTTTCCCCGCCGCAGGACTCTGTTTGGTCCACAGAAGCCCAAACTTCAACTATCACGGCAGGCATTGTAATTAAACCTTCAGGGACCGGGTTCCCAAGGATTCCACTCCCCTGGACCTGTATAGCACCCTGCACAGAAAACATCTTGGTCGTGGGTATGACCAGAGCTCTGGATCCCAGGGTCCAGCCCTCCTAAGAGAGGCATTACAGGCAAAACCTTGCTCTTCTGTTGCAAGGCCCGGGTACCGACCGTTTAGCTATGAAGCTTTTTTGGTGGGATCCGGAACAGCTTACTGAGGCCCGTAAAAGAACCTGTACGCAAGCCCAGGAAAACACATGTTACTCTTTGGCCAACACCTTAGACACTGGCAAAAAACTGAGGTGCTCCCGGATGGGAGGGGCTTATATAGGGGAGGGTACTTCCGGTTTGGAAGTTGCCAGTGCCAGCACCTGAAGGTAAACTATATAACCCATTAGTAATGGGTAAGTCGCTCTGTGTCCCGTGATGTACGAAAAAGAAATTGTAATATTTGTGACATAGGGCATGGTCACACCATTTATTAGGAATACTTAAGTTATATCACCATCACAATATTTTATAGTATCACTGTACAAGGAGGTGTATTGTAGTTCTCTTAAACAGATTTGAGTATACACATTATATATAGTAGCGCCACACCACCACTCATTCATTTATTTTTAAATGTATTCTATGCATTAAGGTGAAAAACAGCCCTGGAGCCCCCCTTTTACTTACCTGAACCCGATCGTTCCAGTGACGAGAACGAGCCCAGCAGCTTCAGCCGCTCTCAGGTCCTCATTGGATAGATTCAGAGCAGCAGGAGCCATTGGCTCCCGCTGCTGTCAATCAAATCCAGTGACACTGGGGGCGGGGAGGAGTCCTGCTGTCTGTCAATGGATGCAGCAGCAGGACTCGGGAGTTTGCCCGCACGAGTGCCCCCTTGGAAGAAGCATGGGGGTACTCGATACAAGAGGGGCAGCCAGGAGCACCACGGGGGGACCCCAGAAAAGGAGGATCAGGGCCACTCTGTGCAAAACCCTTGCACAAAGCAGGTAAGTATGACAAGTTTGTCATTCCAAAAAAACAAACCTTTACAATAACTTTGGGCTGGCCATAGATGGATAGAATTTTCAATAGAAATTCCTAGGGAAAGTCTTAGAAAAATGTGTACAACATTTCTCAGAACATTCTAATGTAATTTGAAAGATTTTGTTTGCTTTTAACATTTGATTTTGGAATGAATGAACAATACTGAATGAAAGCCACATACACGGTTAGAAACTTGTTCGCTCGAAAAAATAATTCCACCCTGCTCCTTCAAATTTTCTCATCACTGCAGTTGAATGTCAACATCAATTTGACCCCACTAATGATTAGAAAAGCCAACAAACTTTCAAAAGAACCTTTTCATAAGAATTTTCATTAAAAAATTCTACCAATCTATGACCAGCTTTACTTATTTTCATTATTACAGTTGCTTACCTTGATAAAGTCTCTCTCAATTACTTTCCAGATATCTTCTAATACTCTAGATGCAAAATCTTCTAATGCAGTTATGTGTGGTTTCTCATTATGTTCACCTCCCCACTGGCAAGAGTATCTGATAAACACCAAGACAACAGTAAGTACCAGCCTGTACATTATAATATGCATCCCTCTCCTAACATAAAACTTACACATAGCTGCTGACAGCTGGGTGTTTGGCTACTTTGTTCTTCAAGTCCTTCACATGCTTGGCAGCTTCTTGAGACTCTGCAGCAAAGTCTGGGAGCCAATGACTAGGAACAGACC
The DNA here is from genome assembly GCA_029206835.1 of Rana muscosa. Taxonomy (NCBI): domain Eukaryota; kingdom Metazoa; phylum Chordata; class Amphibia; order Anura; family Ranidae; genus Rana; species Rana muscosa. The sequence goes on from CM055116.1 coordinate 829,276,792, forward strand.
TAATTGACAAGAATAGAGTACAGTGCATACTGGAATGAACTACAAACAAGCTATCAGCAAGAATGGGCAATTACAAATGATAAAGGTTATAAAAAGAAAGCTGGCTCAGAAGGTATGTTCTCCTACGGGACAGCAATAAGGATGAGCTCAGGCGTGTTCGCAAGTCCACGTGCCCGCCAGGAAGCTGACACTCCACAGCGCTAATCATAGGCAGTGAGACATTTCCCGATCCGCGGCTGCACAGATCGGGAAATGTTACACTGCCTGTGTCTAGCGCTGCAGAGTGTCAGCTTCCTGTCGGGCGCGGGCACATGGACTTGCGAACACACCAGAGCTCATCCTTAGACAGCCACTTCAATAGCTATATATTCTACAGAAGTCTTGTAGCCCAATCTGTTTTGCTATGGCCCTTATGAAATTCTTGTAGCATTTGGAAAAAAATATTTCTTCTCACAATATTTTCAAATGGTAGCTTTGCTCTCAGCAGATATTGCACTGTGGAAATGTTTCCAAACTCTAGATGTTGGTCTCACCATTTTGCTGAGAGGAGGAAACAAAAAAACTATTTACTGACCAGACTATAGGTAAACGCTATGCTGTGATGGAGAACATTAATAGGAACCATTTAAAGGTTGAAAAAGATAAACTAATAACAAGATGGAGCCCACAAGCAAACTAAACTGGAGCATTTCTCCTGCAGTGCCCCCCAGTGTTAGAAATGCATATTTCTCTTGTTTGAGAACTGCATTGAGAAATACAGTGTTACTTGAACTGTATTCCAGGATTTACTTGCCTTCAGCTGAGAGAACTTGCAATAACTTAAGACTTTACTTAAAGTCTCAGAAATCTTTAAGGTCTTCATGTTATATAGTTTGAATACCATATCATAAATATATTATTTATCATTGTAAAAGAACGAATTCCACACTTTTTTCCAATTTTTGCGGGAAGAAAACAAAATACGGCTTTGGAAAAAGTAAAAACGTTCTTTTCCAATTTTTGCATTTTTTTCCCAGGCCTTCCCATCTCTAACTAGAACACTAATGTAAATATCCTCTGCTACTTCTTCAGTGCGGTTTCTTTTACCCGAGAACATCTGGATTCCTGAAGTAGAAGAAGGCCTTTGGGTGTCTATGCTTCTGGGTGTTACAACCCTGCAAAAACTGCATGGCCTCCAACTCAGTGACGGATCGCCCAGCTGGATATGTATGGACCTGAGAAGATATATAGTTTATGTCAAAGTTTTTATAGAAAACAGAACAGCAAGTGGGGTGAATGTTTTCCTGGGTAAAACTAGAAAATGAATGGCTCATGTCATGGAACACTATTACAAGTGGCGTTACCCACATTACATCATACCACTGTTTTGTCCTGAAGCGAGTTTCCTTCATGGCACTAAAAACACACTAAAATGCCAATTACAATTTCACCTGCTGTCGGACACATCATAGACATCATTGACCTGGAGTCGCAACAAATACTGTATTTTAGAATTCATGAAATTAAAATTTGATTCAATCTGAGCCCTTTTCATTTACCAACATTCTTTAATCCTAAAGCGGAGGTCCACCCTGAAATTTTTTTTACAGTAAAAATCCTAAAAAAGAAAAAGAAAAAAAATTAATAGAATTTTTTTTTATACTCACCCTAAATGTCTGTTGCTATGCGGAAGTCCCCTAATCTGCCTCTACTGTGGCTCTTCCTTGTCCTCGGATTGAGAACTTCCGTTTCCTCTTCTTGTGAATGGGGCGCGCTGCCTTCTGGGAACTGTGTGTATCCCAGGAGGCAAGCCGCCCATTCACAAAGCGCCGTGCGAGTGGCGCATGCGCAGTAGGAAACGGGCAAGGAAGACGTAAGTCTTCACTGCCTGTTTCCCTTAGTCAGGATGGAGGAGCCCGGGACCTGCCAGCAGCGATCGATCGCCGTGGCGGGACCGACATCGCGGGCGAGTAGGACAGGTAAGTGTCCTTATTAAAAGTCAGCAGCTACACTGTTAGTAGCTGCTGACTTTTTTTTTTTTTTTATATGGTTGCACCTCCGCTTTAAAAAGTACTATAGGTGGAACATCTGTTTTTTCATAAACCATATTTTTACAATGCAGAAAAAAAGATGCGTTTCCATAGATCTAGTATTTGTACTTACCCATTCATACTCAGGAAGGCGAGGCACTGAATATGTTTTTGGAGTATATCCATATCTTTCTCCTAGGATGCCAATAAAGATTTGACTCCGAACAACTTCAGAAAGGCACAGAGACAACTGCCTACATTGATACAATAAAAAATATTAAATCAGAGAACTTGATGCACATTTTACTAGCGTTAACACTTTCCTAAAATGCGGCTATATTTTATACTGTCTTTGCCTTTATTTTGTAGTGATCTAACCTGTCTTTCTTAGTTTCCTCTTCTGTAATTCCCCAGCGTAAATCAACTTCCTCCAGGGACAGGAAATGAGAAGCAGCCCGGAGACGCAGCTGCGGCATCACCTGCCCAATCAAAACGTCTCTTTCTGAGTGCATATCACGAAACGTGGAGGAAATGAAGACCCGGACACTGCGCCACCTGAAATCAACAGGAAGAAGGCAACTTAGGGCATTTAACATTTTTTCAAACACTAAAAGCATTCGCTGCTCCCACTGACTCTGTAAAAAATTTTTTTGATTATCTAATACGTACTGATAATAGTGTCCTTCAGGGGCCCAGTCCCCCTTCCTCCCAGCCAACTATCCTTCATCTTACCATCTGTACTCCCCCCTAGCCCAAACCCTACACCCTGTGCAGTTTTTGCATACCCAGTCTTTTCCAAATTAATTTATATGCTCGTCTCCCTCTTTTTTGACTGTCGTTGAACCCATCCAACTATGCAGAGCCATCTCCTGTAACTCCTCACAATGGGTACTTGTATTATCTTTTACCATCCCGTGGGCGATCTGTCTTACATCTGCATATGAAGCAGTATAAACCTAAAGCCAAAAGTATAATATATTGCAGCTTACCAATCATTATATGTGGTGGCTGCATTTGTTTTATTTTTGTAGGCTTTTCTCCCTCTGTTTTCACCTGACAATTCAGCCAATAACAGCTCCTGTAATAGCATGCCTCCACTCTGTTCGAGGCTGGGGTCACATTGCATGTGATTCGCACAGGAATCACACTGCATTCCTGTACAAATCACATGCAATTCTATGTGGTGCGATTTGAGCCCGTCACTTTGTATGGCTCAAATCGCACTGCATCCGCACAAGGTGCAGATACCTTTCTTTGCGCACTGGAATTGGATCGCATAGGTGATCATACCCATGCAATCTGATTCTAGCAAATGCACTGCATTTTGCAACCTGCTTTTGGGGTGTCGTTACCTTTTAATGGACACCTGCAGCAGATCACCTGCATTGCGATGCGATGCAGGAAACACAATGATTCCTATGCATTACCCCCATTGCATAAGTGTGAACCAAGCCTGAAGGTGGAACAGAGACACCATTGGACAGCAGCACTTTCAGTCTGGGGGAGGGAAGTTTTAGATGCACTAGTAGACTTGAATACATTAAATACAATGAAGCAAAAACTCCAGCTAACAATTTAAAAGCAGTTACAGCAGACAGACATACTGGCCATATCACCTTATAATAATGCTTGACAGATTGTATATCTTCATGCATCTTTGGGTATATTTAGGTTTCAGACAGAAATAGTGGGAAACCTTGGACTGCCGCACTCCAAAAAAATATGTTTTTGTTCTTTTATTAAAATTAAAGGAAAAACAATAAATACATGGCACAGCAAAAGAAACAGCTAATGTGAGCTGACGCGTTTCGCACTGGACTTCAGCGCTTAATCATAGCTATGATTGTTTTTACTTTAATTTTAATAAAAGAACAAAAACATATTTTTTTGGAGTGCGGCAGTCCAAGGTTTCTCACTATTTTTGCATTGCTACATGCATTGGCTGCACCCTCGATTCTGGATCCTGTGAGGAGATTATCAGCTGTACCTGAGCGGTAACCTCCCTTCTTCTACCTGTCTTAGGTTTCAGACAGAATTTGATATTACCATCCCTCTCCCTCCTATACCCCTCCTCCCCTTACCTAGTTCCATCGACTGCAACCCCCTACATCCCTCCCCTTTTTTTTGTATATTAAACCACTTCAATACTGGGCACTTTCACCCCCTTTCTGCCCAGGCCAATTTTCAGCAATATCACACTTTGAATGACAATTGCACGGTCATGCAACGTGCTACCCATATGACATTTTTATCATTGTTATAAAGACAGATAGCGCTTTATTTTGGTGGTATTAAATCACCACTGAGATTATTTTTTTTTGCTAAACAAATGAAAATAGACCGAAAATGTTGGGGGAAAAAAATGTATTTCCTTGTTTCTGTTAGACAATAATGTAAATAAGTAATTTTTCTTCTTCACTGATGTGCGCTGACGAGGCTGCACTGATGGACACTGATGAGGTGACACTGATAGGCTGCACTGATTAACAGTGTAAACGATGTGCTGACAGGCTTGCAGGTTAACAGCTCTTCTTTCCTCTCACAGACACAGCGTGGGAGGAAAAGACTGCCGATAACCGGCAAGTCTGTTTACATGTGATCAGCTGTGATTTGACACAGCTGATCACATGGTAAAGGGCTGCTGTGATTGGCCCTTTACCCTGATCTGTGATCAGCTGTGTCTGAAGTACACAAGAGGCACAGAGGGGGTGGGGCTCTGGGAGGATATCTATGGATGCCCTGCCAGAACTGGACAACCACACTGTAGCCATCTTTTGGCTATAGCAAGGTTGGGAAGTAGCTAAAGATGTAAGAGCTGATAATATTTAGATATACTGTGTATAGTCTCATCTAATTTGGACAGCAGGTGAACAGTGATTGCATAAAGCTTACCTTTGTTTTGGAATTGTTGTGAGCAGACCCTGAGATGATAGACTCCTCTTGACCTTGTCTGGGTCTTCTGGAACCTTGAACCTTTCATTTACCTTCTCAACATGATCCAGCAGTCGGTCAGTACCCCTCTCCGACACATACCTAAAATAATAAAACTTAATCAATAATGGCTGCATTAGAGATGGTGAAATAACACAAAGACTATATAAAACTTACTTTAACACCTGTTCAGTGAAGCCGCATAATGTCACGTCTTTGCACTGCTCAATGGAGCCCTCACTGTGGGCAAACAAATGAGAATGTTTTGGTGATTAGAAAAATGTGATCAGGATGAAAACAATCACATGCATACATCAAATGAGCCTTTAGTGAAGCGTCTGAAAATATGTGCTGAAAATTAAAAATTGTTAGCTAATGTGTGCTACAAAAATTGCATCTCTGTTTCTTTGTAGCAGAAAACAACCCTTTCCATTCTTCCCATGTATCCATTTACAGATACACTGGAAGCTCGGATTTCGAGTAACGCGGTTAACGAGCGTTTCGCAATACGAGCACTGTATTTTAAAAAATCGTAACTCGGTTTGCGTGTGTTGTCTCGCAAAACGAGCACGATTCAGGCCAAAGCAGTGTGCAGTACCACTTTTGGCCTGAGGTGGGGGGCGCCAGAGCAGAGACGAACATCGGCGATTGGAAATGCACAGAAAGGCCCGAGGACAGCACAGCTGACCTCGGCAAATCTCAGGTAGGAAGTCTTTCCGAGGTTTGCTGAGGTCAGCCGACGTGTCCTCTGGCCTTTTCGGACGTTTCTGAGGCTCTCCGACGCCCCCCCCCCCCCCGCCTCTGGCCGCATGCGATATTGCATACCATTGAAGTCAATGCGGAACTATCTATTTTCGTTTCCATTGTCTTCAGTGGGGAAACTCGGTTTGATATGCGAGTACTTTAGATTACGAGCATTCTCCTGGAATGGATTATGCTCGTAATCCGAGGTCCCACTGTATAAGGAACACAAACATTCACCTTTAAATATGTTTACATACTATCTCCTCTACCAAAGTACCAGATCATCTTCCTTGGAGAAAGACATTAAAGAGCTCTACACTAAATATGGCCATACATGGGTCAGTTTTTTTGTTGAAGCAAGAGTTTGAATGAAAAAAAAAAAAAACTCACTCAATTTCCCCATCCACACATTACAATGTCGATACAGGAATCCTCCCAACTATGTCATTGCATCCTGAGAATCGAACATACTCCTTGTCAGAATACACTGATCAGTGCTGCAGCGGAAAGGCTGTAAGCGCTGATCGAATGAAACATTTCTAGCAGGAAAACCTGTTCATGATAATTCAAACGATAGATCGACTTCTCATGAGTAGGAATGACCATAGATGGATCAAAAGTTGTCCGGTTCCTGCTGAACTGGTTGAATTATGGCCAGCTTAACAATGGGCAATACACACTCATGAAATTGTCTAAAACTGCATAACCTGCATAATAATTGTACAGAGCATGAGGAAATAAGAATTAGAAAACACAACATTTAGCACTGTAAAGATAATGTTCTCTACACTATTATCTGCACAGAGTTTGAGAGAACATTCCCAGCATTCCCAACACTGCATTGTATACAGCAGGTTTACAGAACTCCAGTGTTTCATATTACAATTCTAGAACTTGCTATGCGATGGTATCAGGCAGTTTAAATAAGAACTGCAGTCACATTGCTTTTATCCTAGATTGGTGGTGAGGAGTTACAACCTCTTGTCATGTTTTTATTGCAGTCTTTGTCCCTTCTGGGGTGTTCCAAAAGCAAATTTTTGTCCTTGTGACCATTGTCACATGTGCAGACATTGGTGAAGGAAAATCGAAAATGCTATTGTTGTCCCCAGCACATGAGTAGAGGAATTATCTTCCAGTGGAGACGTGTCATCAATGAAAACTTTCAAAAGGTGGGACTATTCCTGAAGCAAAAGGAAATCTACCCAACAGCGACACAAGGTAATAAAAAAAGAAAAAAAAATCTGACAAGTTTTCTAATCATTCCCTGATCTATGCAGAACAAACAAAAAACAGGGCTGGCAAAAAACATGGCTGGAGTTCTTGCAATGGCATGTTTAACTACAGACTAGAAGCAGGGAAGAAACTCTATGATGTTTGCTAAAATCCTTGCAATTTATCTAAACTCAGTTAAAGAATAGAATAGAAATGTCATAGAAGAAAACTAACATATGCATTTATACATGTTCATTTATGTACCTCTTAAAGCCATGGGGCAGTACTGTCACACAGAGGCATTCCATATTCACAGCCCGCCGGTACTGCTTCAACACAGATTGGAACTCTTCACTAGGTGGACAGTGTGTGAAAACCAGGATATTATCCACCTGTGTATTGAAATAACACGTGTCTCCCAATGTATGTAATAAGTATCATAGATGCTGATTTAGGTCATGGTTTTAAACGCCATGCCCACGTTTACATTTGACAAACATTATACATGCTCCTATAAAGAATATACTTTAGCCATAACTGACAAACCTTACAAGGGAGAGCATGCATTTGGATCTAAACAACGGACTAGAAACGACTACTTTCCCAATGACCAATGTTTTAATTTAAGATCCAATCTGGCCCACTGAAATATATTTCCACTTGAAGACACAAATGGTCTTAAGAGTAGTTACCTATTACATGGACACTTGTTCTTCCTGGCTCTGCCTAAACTATGCTCACATGCTGCAATGGCTGAAGCATGTAGGCAATGTTTAGGCAGAGCCTAAACTACAGTCCAAAAACTCTAGTGGCATAACAAACAGAAGTTGTCCTTGAAGTGGTAATCTTGATTTGAATGACCGCCCAGTTTATCAGGATCTGAATTTGAATTCTGGGAGATGCTATGCTGCATCACGTGACCCAAATTTTAAATAAGAAATTAGATCACTGATCTACTCTGTAAAACATTTATTTCTACAGGATTCTATAATACTGCCTAATGCTTATAATCTGTGCATTTTACTGAATCCTGGAGCTCAGATTTAAAGATTAAAGCTGAAAAGATATAGCTATAGCGCAGGTATGTGACACTTGTATTTTGCTAAGACAGCCCTCATACCTGTAGCAACAGATTTATAAGCATAACTTGGATAATCCAAATGATGTTTCTCTGACACATACAGTAAGAGAGCAAAGTTAGGCAACACTGGCCTGCTGAGATCAATAAAGTGTTCATTATATGCAACATGCCACAAATTAAAAATAGGTGAATGAAAATAGTTCAAAATACCACAAATAAGAATTTAAAGGATAATTTTACCTTTGGAAACATGTTACACCCTTTTTTAGGGTGGAACATGTGACATGTTTCTACTGTTGCAGCGCCTACCTAATATCCACTGCCTGTAGTGACAGCAAGCCGGGAATCATCTCCCCGATCTCACTGTCACAATTAGAAAAAAAAAAACACATGGTAGTGCGGGGCTCTGCCCACCCAGCCATGTCATTCATTTAGAGAGTTCTGTGAATGGGAAAATTACAAGTACCAACAGCCTTTGCGGCCGTCGGCTAGTAGTTCTCAATGAACTACCAGAGTTCTAGATAGTTCGCTGATGCTTCCTGCCAATGTTTTACTACCTGTTCGTATGAGGTACAAGCAGACAGCTTACACAGACAATCTGCAGGAGTCCTGCATTGCAGGTTCCTAAAATAAATAAATAAATGCACATTTTTTTACCTGCTTTTTAAAAGGCGAAAACTATACTATAATTTTCTAGGATTTACTTATAGAAGCTTTTGTACCGTAATCAGTTACAGGTGCAGCCATTACTTGACTTGCTTCTGCTTACCTTTGTTTGTTTTTTGAGAAGCTCCAATAGGTACTCTGCTTGAGGATCTCTCTCTTCATAGGGTAGGATTGACGACTCTGTCTTTTTTTAAAGAAAATGAAAGAACTCTGTAAAAACCCTCAATGACAGCTTAAATTAAACATGTACTGGGAGAAATATAATAATGTATCTCTTCCTCACTGTTATTTGTTCTTTCATCTCTTCCACACGCTGAAGAAGAGGACTAGTGGAGTGTTCTACCAAAGTATATTCATAATTGCTGCACAAGACAAGTTGAGCGTTTTCTGCCGTTTCTTTCACCATAAGACTCAACAGCAAACCCACATCCATAAGCTGCAGAGTAAAAATTATGTGATTAAGGCAAAGCAGATGAAAAAACATAGGATCAATGTGTATGCTTATTCTATAAGAGCAATGCGAGATGTAGTAAACCTTAACGCCCAAGTCCACCTTTTGCAAAAAATCAATAAATGAATACAGTAAATGAACCCATATCAATTAATACAAAAATGAGCATTTATCCAGGGGTGTTTCTGAAAGCAGTGGGCCTCTGTGCAAGACTAAGTTGGGCCCCTGGGAGGTGAATGATAAAATGTGGCGACTGACCTCTGAGTCACTTACTACTCACCTCTGACCTATGTGTTCAGAGGTAGGTAGTGACACAGAGTTAAGCAGTAAGTGACCTTCTGTCTCACAGAATAAACAGCTATCCCCTGCTCTGCTTACCTCTGCTCTCCTTTTCCTTGGACTCTTTATAGAGCTCAGTAGCTCCAGCTCTTTTTCCCACTTCTCCTACTCCCTGGTCCAGTAGGCAGGGCTAAATTACAGCTAACCAGAGAATAGGAGAGGGGGGAGAAGAGCCGAAGCTGCAATGCCCCAAGTATTGTGAGGAGTCTAGTGAGGAGTACAAAGGTAAACCGGGTAGGAAGTCTTCTGTGTCTCCACTGCAGCTGCACCCATCACAGGGAGCTGCAACAGAAACACTGTTTGTTTATGTCAGGAAGAGGGCGGGTGCTAGAGTCGACACAGGGATTAGGGGGATGGACTGTGATGGGCTTACCAATCAATTCATAGCCCCCTCTACTTCCCATGCTGGCCTTTAGCACCTGCCCCCTCCCCTGCATAAGCAAACACTGTTTCTACTGCAGGTGTCTGTGGCAAGGACAGTTGCATAAGAGATACAGAAGGGGAATGGAATGGTTTTCCCCACATTGGTTGTGCCATGTGCAAGGGCACAGTGGGCCCCACCTCCTTTGGATTACACATGTGGAGGATATAACATTAAAGGAGCACTATACCTTTTTTTTTTTTTCCTTAAAAATAACAAACATGTTATACTTACCTCCACTGTGCAGCTCGTTTTGCACACAGTGGCCCCGATCCTGGTCTTCTGGGGTCCCTCGGCGGCTGTCTTGGCTCCTCCCCGCAAGGACTCCACACCTTAATGCGAGTGAGCTCGCATGGTGTGGAGTGATTGCGGGCGCGCTCCCGTGATACAGCGGCGGCCATAGCCGCCGACTGTATCACTCGGCCCCGCCCCCCGGCGTGCCGCGTCATTGGATGTGATTGACAGCAGCGCCAGCCAATGGCTGCGCTTCTTTCAATCTATCCAGTGTAGCCAATCGGCGGCCAGGCAGAAAAACGAAGAGGATGACGGGGACGAGCATGGGACTTTCGAGGGGCCAGGTAAGAAAAACGGGGGCTCGGGGGGGGGCGGTATTGTCGAATGTTTTTTCACCTTAATGCATAGGATGCATTAAGGTGAAAAAACATGTAACTTTACTACTCCTTTAAGTGGAACGTTGGTCAAAATGGTCTGACTCTTGCAGACTATCCCTACAGCTGCTTGTCTGTACCAAGGTATGGACCTTTGGTTACAGGGCCAAAAGGAAAATGTCAAAAGGGCTAAAAGCATGGATGTCATCACACTTCTTACAACCCCTTTGTTACTGGGGCAGATGGGGCTCATAGTATTTTCCTTCACATATTCATGTAAAAGAATGACATGCCAATTTCAAATCTGACAAGAACAGAGAGAAGAACCCCTGAATCAGTAAGGGGGCAGATGGCCATTTGAGGGTGCCCAGCTGCGGAAGCATGAAACATGCTCAGAAAGGTGAACTTAGCTTGTAACAAGCACCCAAAATTCATCTTTCATTCTTCTGACTGTAATGATGAGGGGCAAAATCTAATTGGTTCCAACAGGTTGTGACACTTTGCCCGTGTGTGTGTGTGTTTTTTTTTTTTAACTCCTTCACACCCAAGGGTAAAACAAATGTAAATGCCTAAGCACTATTTTGCAACTTATCATCACAACTACTTTGTGCATCCAAGTGGATTATACCTTGTATTTTTTCCAGGATAAATTGGCTTTTCTTTTGGTGGTAAATGTTAACTGATATCTACTGAATTTTGTTTTATTATCATAGGAAGACTGGCCCAAAATCATAAAAAAAAAAAAAAAAAGCTGTATATTTCATGTTACGATCATAACCTACCACCAAAAAACAACCCAAAATAAATTCTCCTCGCAGCGTTAACACATACAGTATCTCCAAAAGTGAGTACACCCCTGACATTTTTGTAAATATTTTATTCTATCTTTTTATGTGACAACACTGAAGAAATTACACTTTGCTACAATGCAAAGTAGTGAGTGTACAGCTTGTAAAACAGTGTAAATTTTCTGTCCCCTCAAAATAACTCAACACACAGCCATTAATGTCTAAACCGCTGGCAACAAACGTGAGTACACCCCTAAGTGAAATGTCCAAATTGGGCCCAAAGTGTCAATATCTTGTGTGGCCACCATTATTTTCCAGCACTGCCTTAACCATCTTGGGCATGGAGTTCACCGGAGCTTCACAGGTTGCCACTGGAATCCTCTTCTACTCCTCCATGACGACATCACAGAGCTGGTGGATGTTAGAGACCTTGCGCTCCTCCACCTTCCGCTTGAGGATGCCCCACAGATGCTCAATAGGGTTTAGGTCTGGAGACATGCTTGGCCAGTCCATCACCTTTACCCTCAGCTTCTTTAGCAAGGCAGCGGTTGTCTTGGAGGTGTGTTTGGGGTCGTTATGTTGGAATACTGCCCTGCGGCCAAGTCTCCGAAGGGAGGGGATCATGCTCTGCTTCAGTACGTCACAGTACATGTTGGCATTCATGGTTCCCTCAATGAACTGTAGCTCCCCAGTGCCGGTAGCACTCATGCAGCCCCAGACCATGACACTCCCACCACCATACAGGGTAAAGGTGTGGTGCTAGAAAATGGTGATAATAAAAACAAAAAGTTCATATAAAATGAATTCAATAATGTGAAGATGCCAGATTGATCACAACATAATCCACCATTGAAGAAAAATCGAAAAGGGAAGAAAGCCGTCACCAATACACAATCTAACTGACCCTTACCGTCAGTGTATGGGGTATACACAATGAGTAAATAATTCAAGGGCGATATGCACAGTTCCTCCTATTCATTGAACAGACCGATACATGGGAAGGGGTCCTTCTTTCTCTGACCCACCAGGTATGCACAAACTTAATCTCAGCAAAACTTGGCAATAGGTATGCTCCAGGAAATGAAGCCCGGTATTCACATGTATAAGGGGATGAAAAAAAATACGCTCATTGCGCAGACATCCAAACACGAACAAAATTTATTGGATACAACACAAATTTAAAACTCACATGTACATGTATAGTATTGCAAACAAAAAGGAAAGCGTCCAGCGCTTCCTACCAACAAGATGGTGGCTGCGTCACCGTCCACACCAGTACGTCACACGTCCCTTACTCCTCCCGACATCACCATGCTTGACTGTAGGCAAGACACATTTGTCTTTGTACTCCTCACCTGGTTGCCGCCACATACGCTTGACACAATCTGAACCAAATAAGTTTCTCGGTCTCATCATACTACATGACATGGTTCCAGTAAGCCATGTCCTTAGTCTGCTTGTCTTCAGCAAATGGTTTGCAGGCTTTCTTGTGCATCATCTTTTGAAGAGGCTTCCATCTAGGACGACAGCCATGCAGACCAATTTGATGCAGTGTGTGGCGTATGGTCTGAGCACTGACAGGCTGACCCCCCCCCCCCACCCCTTAAACCTCTGCAACAATGCTGGCAGCACTCATACATCTATTTCCCAAAGACAACCTCTGGATATGACGCTGAGCATGTGCACTCAACTTCTTTGGTCGACCATGGCGAGGCCTGTTCTAAGTGGAACCTGTCCTGTTAAACCGCTGTATGGTGTTGACCACCGTGTTGCAGCCCAGTTTCAGGGTCTTGGCAATCTTCTTATAGCCTAGGCCATCTTAATGTAGAGCAACAATTGGATTTTTCCTAAGCTTACCTGTAAAATCATTTTCTTGGAGTACTGTATATCACGGGACACAGAGCAGCCATAGTATTACTATGTGGGTTATACGCCACCTATAGGTTAATGGACACTGACAGATCAATCAAACAGGCAGTCCTCCCCTATATAACCCCTCCTACACAGGAAGTACCTCAGTTTTGTAGCAAAGCAATGAATATCCCAAAAAAGATGGGAGGGACCTCTGTGTCCCGTGATGTACTCCAAGAAATAGATTTTACAGGTAAGCTGTAGGAAAAATCCAATTTTCTTTATCGTACATCACGGGACACAGAGCAGCCATAATAATGACTATATGGGATGTCCTAAAGCAATGCCAATGAAGGGAGGAAAACACAAATCACAGAAACTGCCACCTGAGGAGGACTTATTCTGCCACCCGTAACATACTGTGGCCAAAACAGTATTTTCCGTGGCTTTGATATCCATCTGGTAAAATCCTGTGAATGTATGAATCAAAGACCATGTAGTGGCCTTAAAATCCTGAGTCTGACACCTGATTGCCCAAGATGCCCCAACACACCTGGTAGCGAATGCTTCCAAAAAGTAGTGGGGACCTTGCCCTTTCAAGCCATAGGCTTGAATAATTAACTGGCGGATCCAATGAAAATAGTTAACTTGGATGCCTCCTCCCCTTTCTGGGCTCTACTGGCAGCACAAACCAGGATTCCTGACCTGTGCCAACAATCCAATTAATCCTAACCGCCTGAACTACCTCCAGAGTATGCAGCGATCTTACTCCTGCCAACTGAGGATTAAACAGAAGGCAAGACATTGACCTGATTCAAGTGAAAACTAGAAACCACTTAAGGCAATAAAGATGGATGAGGACGCAACATCACCTTATAATGCGAGACCAAGAACAACCCATTGCCAGCTCTGCCACTCCACTTGGTGAAGAGAAAGCAACAAAAGAAGCCATCTCCCGAGATAAAGGACTAACAGAATCTCCAAATTGGTTAAAAAAGTGGCCTCTGCAAGGACAGACAAGAGCAAATTTAAGTCCCAAGGACACAAGAGTGGCCAGACAGGTGGGACTGTCTGCATTACAAGCTGTATGAAGTATGAACCAAGGAGTGAGAAATGGCTTCTGGCGAAAAATGTAAAGGGACGAAATCTGACCCCTAATGGTACTTAAGGCCAGTCTCCCTTCCCTTCCTGATTGGAGAAAGGAAAGAAACTCCCACTCAAATATCTGTGGGTGCCATTTCCTGGCTTCAAACCAGGCATAAAATATTCTCAAGTCCTGTAATTGACGTTCCCTGAAACCGGCTTCCAGGGGCTCAACAGTGCGTAGATACAGGACTCAAGACCATTAGGTCCAGTTGGACTGGGAGTGTTCAAGGAGCGACCCCCGCAAGCCTCACTATGTCAGTGTACCAAGCCCTCCTGGGCTAATTTGGCTAACACTATCATCAGCGTTATCACTTCCCAGGTTCTTCACAAAAGATGCAGCAGTAGTCGAAACAGAGGGAAAAAGTGTCAATTAGGGAGAACTGGTCCCTAAGGTGTTACCACAGTGCATCTACTACCATTGCCAGTGGGACTATCCCAGACACAACTGGTCCCAACTTGGTGTAGGACTTGGAATCTAGAAGATCCACTTGCAGATTTCCCCAACGTTGGCCAATTGCCAAAAAACTTCTCAGGATGCAGAAATCGAGTGGCCCAGGCACTAGTTGCTGATGATTGGAAAACCTCCCTGCCACTATTCTATATCTGGAATATGTACTAGTGGTAGAGACAGAACTTGTTGTGCTGTCCCAGACAGCATATTGTTCATCTTCCAGAGCCGCACTACCCCTGGTGCCACCCTGATGGTTAATGGATATGCCACTGCAGAGGCATCTTCGGATTGAACCTACAACTGGTTTGTCCCATAATCCAGAGCAAGGTCTACTGCACAAAGTTTCAAGATATCAATGGGCAGCATCCTCTTCTGTGGAGATCAAGTCCACTGAACTGTAGCCACCTTTAAGCCAACTGGAGAGACTGGCATCAGTGGTTATCTTCCAAACCCCTGAAAGGAAGAATTTCACCTTTTCCAGATTCCGAAGCATCAACCACCAATTTCAGCTCTGCAACACCTCGGGAACAGAGCCTTCCGGCAACCAATGCTTGGATCTTCAAGTTGCAGACAGAAAGAATGATCTACTACAAAAGACCTGGAGTAGGACTGTACCGTAGGGAACGTGCTTCGAGCTAGATACAACTTCCTCCTGCAGAAATGTATCAAAGGAAAACCTGTAACGGACTGCTTCCTGAGCAAACCCCCTGTTTCTTCAGAAAGTCCAGCAACGGGGCTAGGAGCTTTGTGAACCCTCGGAAGCTGCGGCCAGCCCAAAGGACAGTCACAAAAAAGAAAAAAGCTGACTTTCTACTGCAATTGCAGAAATCTTTGATGAGGCTGGAAAAAAAACGGCACATGAAGTTATGCGTTATTGACGAATATGGACATCGAAAACTACCTCTTGCAGAGAGGTCATTACTGAACAGACCAAGCCTATCTGAAACAGAAAGATGCCCAGCAGCTTGGGATTTTAAGATAGACCTCATGTCCCCATTTAGGTTTGGAACCGCTACCATTCAAGTGTTTTACAATAATGAGCAACTTCTGCTCCAAGAGCCAAAGCAAGGCAAAGACTGTCTGTGGCAGACCCAGACAGTCCCAAGAGGTGTACTTGACCTACCAGGTTTCCTGGCCTAAGACACTCTCAAAACCCATCAGCCTCAGACGCCTCCCTCACTTAAGAGGGGAAAGCTTACAGCACCTGGTATTCCTAGGCAGTCTCCCATCTAAGTACTAACCAGGCTTGATCCGAGATCAGGTGTGTTTAGGGTGATGCGGCCTTAGTCCATTGCAGTTCTGCTAAACTCTACTAATGACCTTCTAATGCGTCAAGAATCATTGCAATGTCAAACACCACAATGGCTCAGATACACCAGATGCCACAGGTCCAACAGGAGACGTGAACACAGCCAGATTGGATCTGAGGGCAGTGTACCTTCCTCACCTGGCCGCCTCTCCCTTCTGGAATCATTTAGCTGGTCTAACAGGTAAATAATGTAGCGCCTATTTTAGCCAAAGCCTAATACGCAGTTGCCCAAGGATGTAGGCCTAAAACAACATTGGTCTACTGCTATAAAACCCCATAGGTATGTTAGTATGCAGGTACCCAGGTATGCCTTTATGTACGTACCTAGGTATGCAAACATGTAAGTATATAGGTATTTTTGCCGTCACCGAGGAGCCGATGCATGTTCCTGGCGGCCGCGATGTCCACCGGGTACCAGCGATCGCTCGTGACAGAGCAGGAGCGTGGATCTGTGTGTGTAAACACACAGATCCATGTCCTGTCAGGGGAGAGCAGACAGATCATGTGTTCCTAGTATATAGGAACACCGATCGGTCTCCTCCCCTAGTCAGTCTCACCCCCCCAGTTAGAATCACTCCCTAGGTAATACATTTAAACCCTTGATCGCCCCCTAGTGTTAACGCCTTCCATGCCAGTGACATTTATACAGTAATCAGTGCATATTTTCTAGCACCGATCGCTGTATAAATGTCAATGGTCACAAAATATTGTCAATAGTGTCCAATCTGTCCGCCGCAAGGTCGCAGTAACGATAAAAATCGCAGATCACCTCCATTACTAGTAAAAAAAAAATAATAATAATAATAAAAATGCCATAAATCAATAACCTATTTTGTAGGCGACACAACTTTTGCTCAAACCAATCAATATACGTTTATTGTAGAATACATATCGGCCTAAACTGAGGAAAACATTTTTATTTATTTTTTTAAATTGGGATACCGTATTTATCGGCGTATAACACGCGCCGGCGTATAACACGCACCCCAAGTTTAGCAGGGAATTTTAGGGAAAAAAACTTTTAGGAGGGAAGTTTAAGAAAAAAAAATGTACATTTAAATGCAGCCTTACCAGTGTCATTTGCAGCCTTGTCACAGTGCAGCCTTGCCAGTGTCCATTGCAGCCTTGCCCAGTGTCCAGTGCAGCCTTGCCAGTGTCCAGTGCAGCCTTGCCCAGTGTCCAGTGCAGCCTTGCCCAGTGTCCAGTGCAGCCTTGCCCCCCCCCAGTGTTTATTGCAGCCTTGAATTTTAAATATGGCGCCGCCGAGATCACCGCTGATACAGGGCGGAGCGGGGCGAACGCCGCTTAGAACACAGGGACTGGGCGGAGCCGAGATACACATAGCCGGGTGTATTCGGGTGTACTCGGCTCTTCTCGGCTTCGCTCACAGTCACGCCGAGTCCCGCCCTATGATGGACATATCACAGGTCCAATGGCGGGACTGGGCGTGACTGTGAGCGGAGCCGAGAAAAGCCGAGTATAGCCGAATACACTCGGCTATGTGTATCTCGGCGGCGATCGCTCCGCTCCACTCACAGTCAGCAGAGATCGCCGGGCATAGGTGAGTATCGGCGTATAACACGCACCCACGATTTTCCCCTGATTTTAAGGGGAACAAAGTGCGTGTTATACGCCGATAAATACGGTATTTATTATAGCAAAGTTAAAAATAGTGTTTTTTTTTTCAAACTTGTCGCTCTTTTTTTGTTTATAGCGCAAAAAATAAAAAAACGCAGGAGGTGATCAAATACCACCAAAAGAAAGCTCTATTTATAGGGGAAAAAAAATTATAGCATTTTTAATTGGGTACAGTGTTGCATGGCCGCACAATTGTCACTCAAATTGTTACAGTGCTGAAAGCTGAAAATTGGTCTGGAGCAGGAAGGGGGTGAAAATGCCCTGTATTGTAGTGGTTAAAACGGACAAACAGAAAGCTGGGAAATAGAACTGAATCAGTCATTATCAGAAACAATGAGAAGTAAAGTCTTAGATTATGTTCACTCCACATCTGTGGACACACGGATAAAAGAAATTAATTTTAAACTACTAACTATGTGGTACTATGTCCCAGCTAAACTACATAAGATAAACCCCCAGGTTTCACCTTTATGCTGGAGGGAGTGTGGGGAGGTGGGAACCCATGCTCACATATGATGGCAGTGCCCTAAGATCCAGCCATACTGGGAGGAAATTACAGATTTTATCAAGAAGATCAGTGGAATTAAGATTGGCTTGGACCCATGGCAATGTTTGTTCCATGCAATAGATATCCCTAGGAAGAAATACAAAGCAGCAAATATTCCAATCCTACTGAACGCAGCGAAGATATTGATTCCGAAACATTGGAGGGTAAAGCAGGCCCCAATGATACAGAAATGGTTGAGGGAAGTAGATAAAATAAGAAATATGGAAGAGGCAATACATCTACATAAGGAACCTAAAAATGGAGATACTAGAATTCGGAGGGGTTGGGTAGAGTTCAGACATTCCCTGGTATACGCTTGCTATATGAGTCGTGAAAGCCAAATTTAAGGAATTCTGGTTGTTTTGGCCTAAGGTAGGAGGAGCAGGCCTTCCCCTTTCCCCAAGACCCCCCACCCCCCTGGGTAGTTTTTTTCTTTTTTCCGTGTGTTTACGAGGAGGTTAGTGGGTATTGGGGAAAAGAAAGGGATACCAGTGCCCCCTTATAAATAATGAAACAAATTTAGATGTCACATAGTTATTACACTACAAGATTTGGGAAACTGAGCACGAAGCGTATAGAACACATAGGTGGTGTTTTTTTTTTTGGGTTTTTTTGTTTTGTTTTTTGATTCACGGAGAGGTTAGTGGGTATTGGGGGAAGAAAGGGATACCCCTGCCCCCTTATAAATAAATGAAAAATTTCAGATGTCACAAAGGTAAAATACAGAATAAGATTTGGGAAACTGAGCACGATGAGTTTAAAACGACATAGAGGGAGGGAGGGTTTCGCGCCCCCCCCCCTTTTTTTTTTCTTCCTCAACACATGTGTGGTAGTGGGAAATGGGGAAAGAGAGTAATTCCCTCGTCCCCTCATAATATACAGAGGTCATAGCCATAAGAAATGGGAAATTGAGCACTGAGCACTTTAATAAAATAAGGGGGAGGAAGGGTAAGGAGATTTTTTTTTTTTGTTCTTTTTCCCCACGTTGGGTATAGGGGAAGGCTGAGGTAATAGAGAGAAGAAAATTTAGGACGATGCAGGATAGACCCATAGAATTGTTGTTGTTGTTAATGTGATGATGTGTTTATTTTAAATGTGAAATCTTTTATTAATATGCTTATTGGAAATGTAATGAAAGCTATATTTATGTAGAAAAAATTGAATAAAACAAATTCAAAACACAAAAGAAACGGACAATGTTAAAAAAAAATAAAAAATTATGAAAAAATAAATAAAATAATTTTTTTAAAGCACCCCCGTCCCTGCAAGCTCGCGCAGAAAAGAAAATGCATACGCAAGTCGCGCCCGCACCCATATTGCATAAACCATATTGCAAATCCTTGTGTTTAGGGACAGAGAAGGATAGGCAGGGGACAGTGTCAGTGTCTTTGTTGCTAAGCCTCCTGCACAGTATACACCTGAAGGTAGCCCTTATTGCTGTTTTTCCCATCTCCCTGCAGGCCATCCATTAAAATGTCTGGAAGGCAAACAAGGAGAGGCAGACAGTCAGGAGGCAAAAAAAGAGGGCAAGCAAGCTCTGTGTCTGGGGGCAACAGTGCTGGTCGTGGACGCGGTGCATTGTCAATAAGAGTTTCTGGTCTGATGATGACTTTTTTGCCTTAATTCTAAGCGGTATGTGTGGAGAAAAACAGGCACTGCTCATCACCTGTCCAATACAGTCCCAACAGTGAAGCATGGTGGTGGCAGCATCATGCTGTGGGGGTGTTTTCAGCTGCAGGGACAGGACGACTGGTTGCAATCGAGGGAAAGATGAATGCGGCCCAGTACAGGGATATTCTGGACGAAAACCTTCTCCAGAGTGCTCAGGATCTCAGACTGGGCCGAAGGTTTACCTTCCAACAAGACAATGACCCCAAGCACACAGCTAAAATAACAAAGGAGTGGCTTCACAACAACTCCGTGACTGTGCTTGAATGGCCCAGCCAGAGCCCCGACTTAAACCCAATTGAGCATCTCTGGAGAGACCCAAAAATGGCTGTCCACCAATGTTTACCATCCAACCTGACAGAACTGGAGAGGATCTGCAAGGAGGAATGGCAGAGGATCCCCAAATCCAGGTGTGAAAAACTTGTTGCATCTTTCCCAAAGACTCATGGCTGTATTAGATCTAAAGGGTGCTTCTACTAAATGCTGAGCAAAGGGTCTGAATACTTAGGACCATGTGATATTTCAGTTTTTCTTTTTTAATAAATCTGCAAAAATGTCAAACAATTCTGTGTTTTTCTGTCAACATGGGGTGCTGTGTGTACATTAATGGAGGAAAAAAATGAACTTAAATGATTTTAGCAAATGGCTGCAATATAACAAAGAGTGAAAAATTTAAAGGGGGTCTGAATACTTTCCGTACCCACTGTATATAGAAATATATAATGTTTGGGGTTCTAAGTAATTTTCTAGCAAAAAACACGGATTTTAACTTGTAAGTAGGGATGAGCTTCGTGTTCGAGTCGAACATACGTTCGACTCGAACATCGGCTGTTCGAACGTTCGACGAAGATCGAACGATTTGGGCCGTTCGCGCCAAATTCGAGTGACGCGAACGGCCCACAATGCACTACGCCATCGCAGTGTCATCCAGGCGCTGTGATTGGCCAAGCATGCACTGTGACCCCGCATGCTTGGCCAATCACAGCGCCGGCAGCGAGGAGAGCAATGATTGGCCACAGGCAGGATGCCTGTGGCCAATTATTGCTGAGGGGGTTTAGTACACGCCCCACACTATAAAAGGCCGCCAGCGCGGCGGCCTTGTGTAGTGTGTTCCGGAGCAGGGAAAGAGAAGCATAGGCAGGGACAGTGTCATTTTTTTCCTTTACTAATCCTGGATTCCTTGTGTTTAGGGACAGAGAAGGATAGGTAGGGAGAGTGTCAGTGTGCTATTCTGTGCTAAACCTTGTTTGTAGGGACAGAGAAGGACAGTGAGGGAAAGTGTCAGTGTGCTATTCTGTCCTAAACCAATCTTGCTGAACCGTATTTGAAATCCTTGAGTTTAGGGACAGAGAAGGACACTCATGGAAACTATCAGTGTGCTATTCCTTGTTTGTAGGGACAGAGAAGGACAGTGAGGGAAACTGTCAGTGTGCTATTCTGTTCTAAACCAATCTTGCTGAACCATATTTGAAATCCTTGAGTTTAGGGACAGAGAAGGACACTCATGGAAACTATCAGTGTGCTATTCTGTGCTAAATCTTGTTTGTAGGGACAGAGAAGGACAGTGAGGGAAAGTGTCAGTGTGCTATTCTGTTCTAAACCAATCTTGCTGAACCATATTTGAAATCCTTGAGTTTAGGGACAGAGAAGGACACTCGTGGAAACTATCAGTGTGCTATTCTGTGCTAAATCTTGTTTGTAGGGACAGAGAAGGACAGTGAGGGAAACTATCAGTGTGCTATTCTGTGCTAAACCAATCTTGCTGAACCATATTGCAAATCCTTGTGTTTAGGGACAGAGAAGGATAGGCAGGGGACAGTGTCAGTGTCTTTGTTGCTAAGCCTCCTGCACAGTATACACCTGAAGGTAGCCCTTATTGCTGTTTTTCCCCATCTCCCTGCAGGCCATCCATTAAAATGTCTGGAAGGCAAACAAGGAGAGGCAGACAGTCAGGAGGCAAAAAAAGAGGGCAAGCAAGCTCTGTGTCTGGGGGCAACAGTGCTGGTCGTGGACGCGGTGCATTGTCATCAGCACATGGCCATGGGACACGCTTGTCCTTCTTTTCGGCAGCTAGACATGTTGAGCCACATCATGCCGAAGACTTGGTAGAGTGGATGACCAAGCCCACCTCATCCTCCTCATCCTCTCTCACCCAGGCTCAGGGTACTGGCAAAGCAGCTGCCAAAGCGTCCTCTTCTCTGGTATCTATGTCATCATTAGTCACTCCTTCCCTAGACCCACCATGTCCTCCTCCTGAGGAGTCCCCCGAACTGTTTGAGCACAGTGTTGGGTACATGCTCCAGGAGGATGCCCAGTGTTTCGAAGGATCTGATGATGATACCCAGCTAGAGGAAGGCAGTAGCGTGAGAGCTGAGAGAGGGGATGCTCAAGAAGGACACCAATCTGGCAGTCATGCTCCAGCAGCTGCAGCATACTGCCAGATTGGCTCCAGTGATGAGGAGGGAGAGGATGATGAGGTCACTGACTCCACGTGGGTGCCTAATAGGAGAGAGGAGGAGGATGAGGAGGAGGCACATCTCCAACGAGGCAGGATGCCCTTGGGTGGCCAGCGTATGGGCAGCACACCGACGGAATCACACCGCAGAGCTCCGCCTGTGCAGGGCGCTGCCTCTGCCCGTCATTCAAAAAGTTCTTTGGTGTGGGCCTTTTTTGAGGCGAGTGCATCAGATCGCACAGCTGCTGTTTGCAACATATGTCTCAAGCGTATATCGCGTGGCCAAAACATCAGCCGCTTGGGCACCACATGCTTGGTCAGACATATGTTGACCTGCCATGCAGCTCGTTGGCAAGCCTACCTTAAAGACCCACACCAAAGAACAAAGTGGACCTCTCCTTGCACCGCATCAGCTGGGATCTCCAACCCCAGTATACCTTCAGTCCTCTCTGAAACCTGCACTGAGAGGAATGAAGGTGTAGAATTAGGTGCGTCACATCCAAGTACTTGCGGCCACTCTGCTAGCAGTACACCGACGTCCGATTCTAGCAGGCAAATTTCCCTGCCCCAGCTGCTGGACCATCGAAAGAAGTTCACTCCCAGCCATCCACATGCCCAGCGGTTGAATGCTAGCTTGGCTAAATTGCTAGCGCTTCAACTGCTGCCTTTTCAGTTGGTAGACTCGGCCCCCTTCCGTGAGTTTGTGCAATGTGCGGTTCCTCAGTGGCAGGTTCCCAAACGCCACTTTCTCACGGAAGGCGATTACGGCTCTCTACAGGCATGTGGAAGGCAATGTCTTGGCCTCGCTGGACAGGGCGGTCAGCGGTAAGGTGCATATTACCGCTGACTCATGGTCCAGCAGGCATGGACAGGGACGTTACCTTTCTTTCACGGCCCATTGGGTCACTCTTTTGGCAGCTGGGAAGGATGCAGGACAAGGTGCAGTAGTGTTGGAGGTTGTTCCGCCGCCACGCCTCCAAAATGCTACTACTGGTTGTGACACACCTCTCTCCTCCACCCCCTCCTCTTCTTCTTCCTCCATGGCCTCTTCCTGTGGTTTGTCCTCGGAACCAGCGGTGCTCCGTAGGCGTTCAAGGGGCTACGCAAGTACGCAGGCAAAAAGATGCCATGCCGTGCTTGCGCTGGTGTGTTTGGGGGACAGGAGCCACACTGGGGCAGAGGTCCTGTCTGCTCTGCAGGGGCAGGCCGAGAGGTGGTTGACGCCATGCCAGCTTAAGCCAGGAATGGTGGTTTGCGACAATGGCACCAACCTCCTCTCCGCCCTCCGACAGGGACAACTGACCCATGTGCCCTGTATGGCTCACGTCCTTAATCTGGTGGTGCAGCGGTTCTTGGGCAGGTACCCGGGCTTACAGGATGTCCTGAGGCAGGCCAGGAAAGTCTGTGTGCATTTCCGCAGATCTTATAATGCCAGTGCTCGCCTGGCTGAGCTGCAAAAGGAGTTGAACCTGCCCAAGAACCGCCTTATATGTGACATGCCCACCAGGTGGAACTCAACGTTGGCCATGCTGCAGCGGCTGCACACGCAGCAGAGGGCCATCAATGAGTACCTGTGCGACTACGGCACCAGGACAGGGTCAGGGGAGCTCGGGTTTTTTTCACCACGCCAGTGGGGCATGATCAGGGATGCATGCACTGTCCTGGCACCATTTGAGGAGGCCACAAGGATGGTGAGCAGTGACAGTGCATGCATCAGTGACACTATACCTCATGTCCACCTGTTGGAGCACACGCTGCGTGGAATAATGGACAGGGCACTTGAGGCAGAACAGAGGCAGGAAGAGGAGGACTTCCTTGCCTCTCAAGGCCCCCTTTACCCAGACAGTGTTCCTTCTGTCCCACCCATCGCACAGGAAGAAGAGGAGGAGGAGGAGGAGGAGGAGGAGGAGGAGGAGGAGGAGGAGGAGGAGGAGGAGGAGGAGGAGGAGGATTGTGTCAGCATGGAGGTGGAGGCTGGCACTCAACATCAGTCTTTTAGGGATGATTTACAGTCCCAAGAAACCAGTGGACTTGTACGTGGCTGGGAGGAGGTGGCTGCGGATCATGTCGTCCTTAGGTGACCCAGAGGACTCCGGACTGAATGCCTCAGCTAACCTACGCTGCATGGCCTCCCTGATCCTGCAAAGTCTGCGGAAGGATCCTCGTATTCTTCGGATCAAGGAGAGGGACCATTACTGGCTGGCCACTCTCCTCGATCCACGGTACAAGGGTAAGGTTGCGGACCTTATGTTACCGTCGCAGAGGGAGCAGAGGATGAGACAACTCCGGGAGGCCTTGCAGAAAGGTCTGTGCAACGCATTCCCAGAGACTGGGAGGTTACAAACTCCTGGTCAACGAGTTGCTGAGGCTTCAGGCAGTCAAAGAAGGAGCGGTGGGGAAGGTGGCCGTCTGACCGATGCGTTCAGACAATTCTTTAGTCCGCAGCCCCAAAGTATGATCGGTTCCAGCAACCATCGCCAGCGTCTGATATACATGGTGCAGGAATACCTAGGGGCAAGGTCAGACTTGGACACCTTCCCCACCGAAAATCCTCTGGCTTACTGGGTCTTGAGGATGGATCACTGGCCAGAGCTTGCACAGTATGCAATTGAGCTACTGGCCTGTCCTGCATCCAGCGTTCTTTCAGAACGCACATTCAGTGCTGCTGGAGGATTTGTCACGGATCACAGGGTGCGCCTGTCCACCGACTCGGTTGATCGACTGACTTATCAAGATGAACCAGTCTTGGATCACCACCAGCTACCACACACCTGATGCTGATATAACAGACTAATTGATTTTAAAATGTCACATCCCTTCAAGACTGATGCTGATGCTGAGTGCCTGTGCTGTTATGTTGACTGGCTATCCTCCTCCTCCTCCTTAATGATCCGATTAATGATGATAGCTTGGAAGATCATTTTGGTTTATGGGTGCCGCCACCAGTGGCTAAGGCCCAATTTTTCAGCCCCTGTTTAACAGGGGCGTGTAATTACAATTTTTGATGCAATACTTTGCAACAGGCCTCATTGCTGTGCTCCAAGTACAGTATCTGTGAGGGGTTGCAGTGTTGTGCCACCAGTGCCTAAGGCCCAATTTTTCAGCCCCTGTTCAACAGGGGCATGCAATTATAATTATTGATCTAATAATTCACAGCAGGGCCCATTGCTGCGCCCACCAAGAGTAACTGTCAGGCCTTACAGTGTTGTGTCAACACCACCACCACCACCACCACCAAAGGCCCAATTTTTCAGCCCCTGTTCAACAGGGGCATGCAATTATAATTATTAATCTAATAATTCACAGCAGGGCCCATTGCTGCGCCCACCAAGAGTAACTGTCAGGCCTTACAGTGTTGTGGCACCAGCACCACCATCAAAGGCCCAATTTTTACTACCACTGTTCAACAATTATATGTTATTACAATTCCTGATATAATAGTTGACAGCAGGGCGTTCCAGCACCCACCAAGAGTAACTGTGAGTGCTTACAGTGTTGTGCCAACACCAACACCTAAGGGGCCAATTTCTGCAGAGTATATACGGCAGGTCCCTACTTTCAAACATCCAACTTACAAACGACTACTACTTGCAAACGGAAGAAGACAACAGGAAGTGAGAGGAAATCTACCCCTTGGAAGGAAAATTCTCTCCTGTAAGAATTAATATGGGAGAAAGGTGTCTCCTCTCTACTAATGCTTTATCACCAATCCTTGTTTCAATAAAAACACCACATTTCAAAAACAGTTGTCATTGGGACGCAAAGTGAGGTGAAATGTTCTGAACAGGGGCACAGACAGCAAAACAAATGTTACAGGGGTGATAACCCTTCCCTATGTTTTCCAAAAAGCTTAAAAATAGATTTTTTGGCTGGAGCTACACTTAAACAATGTACCTGTTCAAAATTACAAACAGATTCTACATAAGAACAAACCTACAGTCCCGGTCTTGTATGCACCGCCTGTATACGGCTGTTCAGAGTATATAGGGCCTTTTTTATTTTGTGTGCGGGGTTCCCCTTAATATCCATACAAGACCCAAAGGGGCTGGTAATGGGCTGGGGTGGGGGTGGGGGGGGGGGGGTGATGGGGTAGCTATGCCATTTTTCTTAAAGATTTTCATCCATATTACCGGGACCAGACATTACATTAAAGCCGCAAGCAGTTTTAAATGGCTTTTTTTTCCTTTAGAAATGTAATTTTGTGCAGGGACAGTTCTAAACACTGGAAACACGTGGCACTTCACAGGCATACTTTAGACACCCCCCAGGTACAATATTTAAAGGAATATTTGACTTTTTTTTTTTTCACTTTATGCATCATTAAAATGACTGCTCCCGAAAAACGGCAGTTTTTAAAACTTCTTTTTGCATTGATACATGTCCCCTGGTGCAGAACCCGGGTTCCCAAACTCTGTTTAGGACAATAACATGGATAATAGTCATTATAATTAGCACTTTAGAATTCGAACGTTCGCATCCATTGTATTTAATAGGGTTCTAATGTTCGTGCGAACTTTCGGTCCGTTCGCGGGTTCTGGTGCGAACCGAACCCGGGGGTGTTCGGCTCATCACTACTTGTAAGCAACAAATGTCAGAAATAGGCTTAGTCATGAAAGGGATAAACATGTATCTTTAAGCAAACATGCCTTTAAGCAGACATGCACCTGCTCAACTGCACCAGGCCCCATACTATTTTGCAGGATTAGCCAATCACATATGCATCCAATGCAGCCTTCTATGCTGATTCAGAACAGCGAAAAAAATAAGCTTCTGCAGACAAAACACACATTATACTGGAGACAACTCCTTAAAGTGGCTGTATACCCGCAAAAAAAAAAAAAAAAAAAAAAAACAACCTGTAAGGCAAAGGCATAATGAGCTAGTATGCACTGCATACTAGCTCATTATGAAATACCTACCTTAGAACGAAGCGCCATCATCGCCTCCCGGTCACCGCTGAGGGAGCTGACATGTTCCCTCTGCGTTTCTTCCGGGTTCGCGGCTTCGGCGCGGTGAGGGGCTCTTTCCGGCAAGGAGTCCTCTTTCTGGCAAGGAGCTCTGATTTTCCGGCAGCATCTGCTGAAACTATAGAGCGCATGCGCCGCTGACGTCAGCGGCTGCATGCAAGGTGAATATCTCCTAAACCATACAGGTTTAAGGAGATATTAATTTTACCTACAGGTAAGCCTTATTATAGGGTTACCTGTGGGTAAAAATCACCTACGGGGGTATACAACCTCTTTAAAGCAGATCTCCCGCGGCCATTCGTTTTTTTTTTTTTTTTGGGCATTAAATTATTTATGAGTACTCACTGTTCTGTTGTTTTAAGTCATCCACTGTCCGAGTTAGTCTTGAATTCTAACTTATATTGTCATTGTAACGTGGTTTCCATTTTGCTTGTGGGCATGAGAAGCCCACAAGCACTGATTTCCTTGTTGCGGTGAATGCTCAACTTCCAGCATTCACTGCTCGTTCCCACGCATGCCCAGTGTTTACGGCGAGCGGCGTCGTAAACACTGAGGGTTGCCATCACAACGGGCTTTGTGGTCTTAAATTGCGTCACTTCCGCCTTCGGAAATCCCGCGATAACTACCAGCAAGCCTCCGCAATGACTCCTGGGAGCAATGACAAAAGCTCCCAGGAGACAGTGCGGGTACAGTTAATGACGCACTACCCGCAGATCACAGACAGGAAGCCGAGTGGCAGATGCTGATAACAAAGGTACGGTCACAAAAAAAAATAAAAAACACCTTCCGTTCTTTAATGTATTTGAGTCTGCTATTTGATTAAGCTAATGTATTGAAATAGGGTGGCGCTCCGCTTTAAAGTGCACCAATGCCCATGTTTTTCCAAACATGTTCATTCAAAAATGCGTTTAAGCAACAAGTTTGCAAGCATGTATACCAGGGATATGCAATTAGCAGACCTCCAGCTGTTGCCAAACTACAAGTCCCATTAGGCATAGCGAGACTCTGACAGCAGCAAGCATGACACCCAGAGGCAGAGGCATGATGGGACTTGTAGTTTTGCAACAGCTGGGAGGTCCGCTAATTGCATATCCATAATGTATACTATACTATGCTACACCTGCCCAACTGCACTTGGCCCCCTCTAGTGGCTGGAGGAGAAACAGCAGCCCACATTCCTAAGTAGTACACAGAGCATGATTAAACAGCACACTGCCCCCAGTGGCCATCGGGAGAACAAACAGTCAGATCTCTATTCTTTTTTTCTTTTTTTAAAGAGAAACAGCAAAATGCAGACTTGCCATTCCTGCTGCAGGACTCCGAACATAACAGAAGTCCGATCTTCACCCATCGTAGTGGGCTGTCATATAAGACCTTCAGGGACTGTGTCTCCCTTAATCTGGGGTCCACTCCCCTGGACCTATATAGCACCCTGCAGGAAAGCACCTTGGTCAGAACAAACACTGCACAGGGTTCCATTACGCAGGGTCCAGCACCGTACGGCTGCATTACAGGCAAACAGAGGAATCTTCTCTCCTTTCAATGAGGCTCAGGGGTACTATCCATTTTGACTGACAGTTTTTTTGAATGGATCCGATTGAAGTCCTTGATTCTCAGTAGAACCGTTCCAGACCTCTAATGCCGCGTACACACGATCATTTTTCCCGTCGGGAAAAATGAAATTTTTTCCTTTGGACGAGAAAAACGATCGTCTGTGGGCTTTTTGTCATTTTTCCCGACGGGAAAAACGGCATTAATCACGACGAGAAAAATTAGAACATGCTCTAAGTTTTCTCATCGTGATTCCCGTAGGTTTTTTCCGCGGCAGTTTTCCCATAGGGAAACACTGCCGTGGAGCCCACAAACGGTCGTTTTTTTCGACCAAAAAAAAAATGTCATTTAAAACGCCCGTGTGTGGGGGGGAACAAGCTGTTCCTCGTTTTTCATGTCGATTTTCTCAACGGTGTTTTCACCGTCAAAAAAATCGATCGTGTGTACGTGGCATAAGTATGCTCCCAGAGCACATGTATCACATCAGTGACCACCACTTTACAGACACTGGTGAAAAAACTGAGGTACTTCCTGTGTACGAGGGGTTATATAGGGGAGGACTTCCTGTTTGATCTGCCAGTGTCCATTCACCTATAGGTGGCGTATAACACACATAGTAATTACTATGGCTGCTCTGTGTCCCATGATATACAATAAAGAAAATAATTTTTTTAGATCCTCAGAGAGTTCTTTGCCATGAGGTGTCCTGTTGAACTTCCAGTGACCAGTATGAGAGAGTGAGAGCGATAACACCAAAATTTAACACACCTGCACACCTGAGACCTTGTAACACTAACGAGCCACATGACACTGAGGAGAGAAAATGGCTAATTGGGCCCAGTTTGCACATTTTCACTTTACTCACTTTTGTTGCCAGCGGTTTAGACATTAATGACTGTGTGTTGAGTTATTTTGAGGGGACAGCAAATTGACACTGTTATACAAGCTGCACACACACTACTTAAAGTGGTTGTAAACCCACTTTTTAAACAAAGCCCTACAGGTAAGCCTAGATTAAGGCTTACCTGTAGGTGCAAGAAATATCTCCTTAACCTACACGGTTAAGGAGATATTTGTATGTAAATGCGGCGACGCTGACGTCACCCCATTCACAAATTCGGCTAGGTCGCAACATTCGACGACGTAGCCGAATTCGACAGCTCACGCGCGCATGCGCGGAGTCACGTCTTCTCCGCTCCGGCCAATCAGAGTGCCGGAGCGGCGCTGTGATTGGCTGCAGCGGCGATACCCGGAAGTAACATTCCGGCTATCGCCGCAGCGATGGATGCGGCTAGAGGAGGGACAAGGACGACATCGGGGGCCCCGATCGAAGGTAAGTGGTACATAATGAGCTAGTATGCTAGTCATACTAGCTCATTATAGCTTTGTCTTGCAGGTTAGTCAAAAAAAAAAAAAAGGGTTTACAACCACTTTAACATTGTAGCAAAGTGTCATTTCTTCAGTGTTGTCACATGATAAGATATAATAAAATATTTTAAAAAAATGTGAGGGGTGTAGTACAGCCCAGTAACAAAAGTGCACATTTTGCTTTCTTTTATCCTGCCTAAAACACACTGACACTAATTTTAAAAATAAATGTTTTTTTAAATTCTCTGCAAAATATGCTGACCATGACCTTTAATCCCGACCTTGACTCTAACCCTGGCAAACCTTGATCTTGTTGTTATTTATTCTTTATTTTTAATGTTTATTTGATATTTTTTTTTCTTTCACACACTTTGGTTTGTTTACATTTTCCTCTCCTGCAAGAAGAGGAGGATACAACGTATCTTTTTCTTCATTCAGAAGAGAAGTAAACACAGGGGCAGGCTGACAGTGACTGATCACTGTGATAGACAATCAGAGGCTATCACAACGATTAGGTGACCCAAAACTGAAAAAGTCTCAGGTCCCGATTGTTAGTACAAGACCCGGGGCTCACATGAGAGACTGGTCTCTGTGCAGGGAGCACGCTCCCAGCACAAAGGGAGAGACACATATACGCGGACCCACTGAAAAAATCCCACTTCTGTGAGACGGCATAGGTGTGTGTGTGGTCGGCGGGAAGGGGTTAAGAGAAGGCAACGTTTATTTTCATGAAGGCGAATTTTGAGAATTTTTTTGCAATGTTTTTCTTCAGGCGTATCTAAAGCCTAAAACAAAAATGTAATGTGGTGCAGTTTGCCAATCCTTAGATGTGGCGATTGCATTTGTTTTCTTTTTTTCAGGATTATTACTAGGTAATCCTGCAAATAACCCACTTCCACTCCAAGTGACAACGCTCACTCACTGTACTGTATTTATGGAAGGAGCATTCTTCCTCCTTGGCTACTCTTCTGAATAAAACTACAAACACCTCCTGCTTTCCTCTTACCTTCACATTCAGGATGGAGGAATTTTTAGTTAAAAAAAGATTGTTTAGAAGGAAGACAACATTGTGCTTTTAATTCAATTCATAGGAAATTTTAAGGTCACTGAATTTCTGGCCAGATTAAAAAGGTATTTTCTGTATTGCTAAAATGTTCGTAGTTTAAAAATAGCAATAACTGCAGCCTCCACATCTAAGGACTGGTAAGCTGCAGTGTATTACATTTTTGTTCTTGCTTTTAGATCTTGTTAAAGTAAACATGATGTAAATTTCTAATTTTTAAATGTTCGCTTTTCTATATTTTGTAATTGTATTACATGTAGAAACTCAGACTAGGCATTTGAGACTGGGTAGATTAGCTACCACAGTGATGAGGATGATGATGATAAAAGCCATTTCAATTCTCCACATTTTAGACATGTTTTTTGCACATTTTAAATGCATTCATCCCCATTGAAGGTATTTTTTGCTGCAAAGAGCAGGAAACTATTTTATTTTATTTTTTTGCTGAAACAGCTATTACTACTTGACAATTGCAACAATTTTCAACAAAAGTCCAGCTTAGAAGTCTGGGCAAGTCTGTATTGCCCAATGCTTTTGCAATATACATGGACTTGTGTTGTTATATGTACTTAAGGAATTTGCGGCACATACAGGGCTACTGATAGAAAACATTTTTTTTTATTGTGGGATGCATTTATGTTTTTATTTATTTTTACTAGTAATAGTGGCAATCAATGACTTGACAGGGGGACATGCCAATGCCATAATGCACTGCAGACAGTGCCACCCATGCCATAATGTACTGCAGACAGTGCCACCCATGCCATAATGTGCTGCAGACAGTGCCACCCATGACACCAATGCCATTGGCGGCACTGTCTGTGCTGGCAGCACATGTGTTATGACATTGGCAGCATGGGTGGCACTGTCTGCAGCACATTATGGCATTGGGTGCATGGGTGGCACTGTCTGCAGCAAATTATGGCATTGGTGGCATGAGTGGCATTGTCTGCAGCACATTATGGCATTGGTGGCATGGGTGGCACTGTCTGCAGCACATTATGGCATTGGTGGCATTGGTGGCACTGTCTGCAGCACATTATGGCATTGGCGGCATGAATGGCGTTGTCTGCAGCACATTATGGCATTGGAGGCATGGGTGGCACTGGCTCTGCAGGCAGCACATGCGTTATAACGCATGCGCTGCCTGCAGAGCCAGTCACCCATGCCGACAATGCCATAATGTGCTGCAGACAATGCCAGTCATGCCGCCAATGCCATAATGTATAGATGCTGCTGCAAACAAATACAGTGATAGTAGATCTCGAATCTCCCTCCCCCCAAGCAAGCACACACCTGTGTTAGCTAGGCCCCACGAGCCCCTACCTCTCTCCTGCTGCTGCCTGGAGTGTGTCAGTCACAAACACTTTCAGATGTCAGCTCAGCTGCTTCCTTCTTCTGCCGCTGCCACCGCTGTTCGCCTCTCTGTCTCATGCCGAGTGGAGAACGGAGCAGAGCGCCATGAGCGGAGAGGGAGGAATCACTCTGCCAGGAAGGGCAATATGCAGCCCGGGACTTGAGCCAGCATCAGGAGTGGGCGCGGAAGTGACATGCGCCCGAAGCAGAAGAAGTAGTCCCTCCCTCCCGAGACCCACACCCAAGAACATCAGTAAAAAGGAGCAAAAAATAGAAAAGGCTGGGAGCTGTGCTTGGACGGTTGGTGATGGGTCATGGGGTGCTGGTTGGAGGAATATTTTTTTATTTTTAATTCTGCATCAATTTCGACTCAGTTCAGATTGCCTGGGCCCCCCTGCTGGCCGGGCCCGGTACAACAGGGCCAGTTGTACTGACCTATCAGCGGCCCTGGGCACATATCCCAAACAGTGGATTTGCATGTTAGGTGACAAATTGATATTTTAGGGTTCCATTATATGTAAACAATCAGAAGCCCTCGTATGTTGGCCAAACATTGTATTTGCTCAAGTATTAAACAAGAGTTCCACTGAAGTCATTTTAATGTGTGACGCAACTTACTGTTGGTGAACTTCTAAAGGCATCTGTAGTTGTGGAAACCGCTAGTTCTTTTGCTCCATGGCATGGTAGATACATGCTAGTACCAACATGCATCAGGATGACAGTACGCCCAGGAATGGGAGGGATGTTGTAATGGGCCGATATCCGTATAGATTCCTCCAGTGATTTCTTATAGCTCTGAAGTATATCCTCATCAAACATGATCATTCTGCATCATAAAAACATAGTAAATATCATAAACTTAGTTCACTTTTTCTGGCAATTGCTTTATTTTCCTCACCTGGCTTTTCTGATTGCCTCTTTCTCTCTTCTTAGCAGTTGATGAACAACGGGAACAGCCAAACTTGCTCTGAGTTCATGTCGTTTGAAACGGTTGCGTGCAATCGTCGGAATATTCTTTCCGTCCCGGCGAAATATACGTTGGAGGAGGTCAGCATTGGAGGGGAATGGGTCTCCTGTGAGGGGTTGTTGTAAGAAGATTTACTAAGCTCTATTAACCCCTAACTCCAGCCAAAACATTTTATTTAGCTTTAGACAGGTCAGTAAAAGTTAGAACCTCTGTTGGGGTTTTATTGCAGTCTGTATTCTTGTTAGTAAGATTCTCCCTCACTTCTCATCAGGGAAGAAAGTGATGGCTTACTTCAACAAAGATGCATACAATAATAGATTTTTAGTAGACTGGGGTAAACTTAGGACTTTGAATTCCTGTCACAATGACAACCCCTCCCCCAATTTCTTGCCCTGTTGTCAATGGGTCAGGCAGACATTGAAAATATCAGACATGGGGTAACAAGCAGGAAGATAACTAGCAAAACCACATAATTTAATGTATGTAACACATTTGTGCTCAAAGATAAGAAAACACCCTGACAACATTAGCTTTTATAGCCAACTACACTGGAGTTTAGAGCACAATCCATTCACAAGGCCATTTCACCCAAGAAGAGGCACTGTGCCTTTTAAACTTACATTTATTTCCAATATCACACATTAAAATAACTTTCACTGCCCACAAAAGTACAACTTTAAGAGCCCTTTCACACTGACAGCATGGTGGCGTCTAAAGGCGCTTTTCGGTTGCTAGCGGGGCGCTTTTAACCCCCGCTAGCGGGCGAATATAGGGTTCGGCAGGGGAGCTTTGCGGGCGCTTCTAACCCTATATTCGGCCGCTAGCGGGAGTTAAAAGCACCCGCAAAGCTTCGCTGTCGAGGCATATTGATTTCAAAGAAGCTGCTTGCAGGACTTTTTGACGTCCTGCCAGCGCAGCGACCCAGTGTGAAAGCATTCTGGCTTTCACACTGGGATTGCAGATGAGGCTATTTTCAGGCGCCATTTTTAGCGCTAAAGCACCTGAAAAACGCCTCCAGTGTGAAAAGGGGTCTATCATCAGAACAGCTTTTCCTCCTTTATGTGTGTGTGTACTATCACTCATTCTGTGTTTTGATTCACAGCTGGAAATCCAAAAAGGCAAAGTTCTAGAAATGCTAGCAATATACACATAAAAGAAAATGATAAAGTACAAGACTAGTAAATCAAACAGATATAAACATCCCACCTGCTTTTTCAAATTGACGCTCCAGATCCTGAATGACTTTGTATGCAGAAAGGAAACGGAATGGGAAAAGGCGGCTTTGGATCACAGCATGCTAAACAAACACCAAATGTAAAAGCGTGTTTATAGGATGGTTGTAGATAAACATACACCACCAACAATACAATCTCATGATAGTTTTCAAACCTTGTGTCTCACAAAGGAACATCTTAACCACTTGACCTCCGGAAGATTTACCCCCCTTCATGACCAGGCCACTTTTTGCAATATGGCACTGCGTTACTTTAACTGACAATTGTGTGTTCATGCGACGCTGTACCCAAATAAAATGTATGTAATTCTTTTCCCCACAAATAGAGCTCTTTTGGCAGTATTTGATCATTACTGCGTTTTTTATTGTTTGCACTACAAACAAAAAAAGACCAACAATTTTGAAAAAATAAATAAAATAAAAAAAATAGGATTTTTTACTCACCGTAAAATCCTTTTCTCTGAGTCCATGGACCGACACAGCTTCTCTATTGACAAAGTGGGTATTATCTGTCAATTAGGAATGACTAGGCAGAAAACTTGTAAAAAGTGTTGCATCACACCTTCTACAGTACCGCCCAGGGGGCGGACCCTCTGGGTATATCCCCTCCGTCTGCATCTCGCAGAACAGTTCGTCAAAAACCAGTACAAACTTAAAAGGAGGGGTGGGCGCTGTGTCGGTCCATGGACTCAGAGAAAAGGATTTTACGGCGAGTAAAAAATCCTATTTACTCTTTTGTCCATGGACCGACACAGCTTCTCTATTGACAAAGTGGGACGTCCCAAAGCAGTGTCAGAGAAAAAACGAGGGGTGGTAACAGCATAAAAATAAACTTCACCCCAAACACAAAAAACAGCACTCCTCCAACGGAGGGGTTGCAACTCTAAACGGCCGCCTGCAAAACTTTGCGGCCGAAAGAGGCATCCGAAGATGCACCTACATCAACTTTGTAGAATTTTGTGAAAGTGTGAGCGGACGACCAAGTCGCCGCTTTACATAATTGGGAAACAGACGCTTGATGTCGGAAAGCCCAAGAGGCACCTATTGCCCTGGTCGAATGCGCCGTGACAGGAAAGGGGGGCGCTTGACCCTTTAAGGCGTAAGCCTGGATTACTATCTGTCGGATCCACCGAGATGATGGCCGACGAGACTGCTTGGCCCTTCTTGGGACCAGCCACCGAAACAGTGAGTCTGACCTCCAGAACAGGGAAGTAGCAGATAGGTATACTCTCAAAGCTCGGACAACGTCCAAGGAATGCAACGCCGACTCCTTAGGATTCGACGAATGAGGACACAAGGATGGAAGTACAATGTCTTTGTTGAGATGAAAAGCCGAAACGACTTTCGAAAGGAAGGCTGCGGCCGCAGCACCACCTTATCCTTGTGGAAAATCAAATAGGGAGCCTTGCAGGACAAGGCTGCCAGCTCAGAGACTCGTCTAACTGACGTAACAGCCATAAAAATAAAAAAAAAACACTTTCTGAGAAAGTGTCAACAGGGGAATATCTCTAATATTCTCAAACGGTGCCTTCTGAAGCACCGAGAGGACCAGGTTCAAGTCCCACGGAGGTAGCGGGGGGACGGACCGGAGGGGCCACATGTCGAACCCCCTGCACAAATGTACTCACGAGAGAGTGAGTCGCCAGGGGTCGCTGAAAAAACAGCCAGGGCAGATATCTGTCCCTTAATCGTACTTAGGGCAAGCCTTTGGTCCACCCCATGCTGTAAAAACAGCAGGATTCTGGAAACCAAAATAAGTACGCGGATGCCATTTCATTTCCTCACACATGGAGATGTAGGCCTTCCAAGTGTGGTGATAAACCTTCCTAGAGGACGGTTTCCGAGCACTTCTCATAGTAGAGATTACTGAATCGGACAGGCCTCGCTCTCTCAGTACCCGGTTCTCAACAGCCATGCCGTTAAAGCCAGTGACCGTAAAGCAGGATGGAGTATGGGACCTTGCGATAGCAGATACTTCCGTAGTGGTAGGCGCCAGGGGACGTCTGCTACCAGACGTACTAGATCGGCGTACCAAGGACGCTGAGGCCAATCTGGAGCGATTAGGATCATTGGAATTCCCTCTGCCTCCACTCTGCGGAGCAGAAGAGGAAGAAGCCTTAAAGGAGGGTAAGGCAAAGATTAGCCGATACTGACCCCACGATGCCACCAACGCGTCCGTTGCGTCTGCCCATGGGTCTCTTGACCGGGCCACAAACCTCAATACCTTCCAATTGAGTCGGGAAGCCAGAAGATCTACGTCTGGTGTGCCCCATCTTTGGCAGAGGAGTTGGAACACCTCCAGGTGTAAGGAGCATTCTCCCTGGTCCACCATCTGGCGGCTCAGGTAGTCCGCCTGCCAGTTTTCCACACCCGGAATGTACACGGCCGACAGTGCCGGTACGCTCCTCTCTGCCCACTTCAGGATGCAAGCGACCTCCGATGCTGCAGCTGAGCTTTTTGTTCCTCCTTGATGATTGACATATGCCACTTCTGTGGCGTTGTCTGACTGGATCCTGACTGGACGCCCTTGCAGCCTCTGAGACCATTTGAAGAGGCACAGCCTGATCGCCCGGATTTCCAGGACATTGATTGGCAGGAGGGCTTCCTCTGGGGTCCAGCGACCTTGCGCCGACTGGACACCCCAGACTCCCCCCGTACCTGTAAGGCTGGCGTCCGTCGTGATTACTATCCAGTAAACCGGAAGAAATAACTTCCCGGCCATTAGAGCCGGTGCTGTCAGCCACCATACCAGGGATCTCCTGACTAGGTGGCTCACTCGGATTGATAATCCAGAGATGATCGACATCTGTTCCATCTGGACAGAACTTCCTTCTGTAACACTCGAGTGTGGTATTGAGCATATGGGACCGCCTCGAAAGAGGCTACCATGAGGCCTAACACTCGCATGCAAAAAACGGAGCGACGACCAATTCCTGGAAGTCAGCTGCCGTACTGCAGCCCAAAGGGTCTGCAACTTCTCCACAGGGAG
The DNA here is from genome assembly GCA_029206835.1 of Rana muscosa. Lineage (NCBI taxonomy): Eukaryota > Metazoa > Chordata > Amphibia > Anura > Ranidae > Rana > Rana muscosa. Next base: position 829,314,602 of record CM055116.1, read on the forward strand.
GAATACCCTTGCCTCTGAGGAATCCAGAATCAACCCCAGGTACACTAGGCGTTGAGTGGGCACCAATACTGACATTTGCGTGTTTAGTATCCAACCACAGTCTCGAAGAGTCTGACAGGTAATGGACACGCTTACCTCTAATTCTGAGCTTGAAGGGGCCTTCAGAAGAAGGTCGTACAAGTAGCCCATGATAGCGATACCCCGCTGTCTTAGAAGTGCCAGAATCGGAGCGAGCACCTTGGTGAACGTCCTGGGTGCTGAGGCAAGGCCAAACGGGAGGGCCACAAACTGATAGTGGTTCTTCCCGATTGCAAATTGCAGAAACCTCTGGTGTCTGGAGTATATGGGGACATGCAGGTATGCGTCCTTGATGTCCAAGGAGGCCAGAAAGTCTCCCGGATGGAGAGCCGTGACTACAGATCGAACCGATTCCATCCGAAATCTTTGTACTTTCACAAAGCAACTGAGGGCCCTGAGATCCAAGATTGGACGAACCCCATCCTTCTTCGTCACAATGAACAGATTTGAGTAAAAACCCTGACCCCGTTCCTGTTCTGGAACTGGAATAAGTATCCCGCGTTCCAGCAGACCCTGGACCGCCCCATACAGGGCCTCCCGACGGGTCGGTAGTAGCTGGAGATTGGAGGTGACGAATCTGTCCGGTGGACAAGAGAGAATTCTATCTTGTAGCCTGAGGAGATTACTTCGCAAACCCACCTGTCGGAGACTAGAGCTGTCCACTGAGTTGCGAATTTGCGAAGACGTCCCCCCACCCGAGAGCTGGGTGGGGGCGGACATTCATGCGGACGCAGATTTGTCCACAGGCTTGTTGGGTTTGCGGGACCAAGGACGCTTTTGTCCTTGGGCAGGCGCCTTGTAGGCCTGGAGTCTTTTGCCCTAGGGGGACGAAAAAAAATGCTTGCGTGCAGTAAAGGAGGGCCCTTGCCCTTGGCGTGGCCCCTACCCTTGCTAGTTTGAGGAAGCAAAGTGCTTTTACCTCCTGTGGCATCCTTGATGATGTCATCCAGAGAGGCCCCAAAAAGTCTGTCGCCCTTAAAGGGCAGATCCAACAGGGCTTTCTTGGAGGTCTGGTCCGCAGACCAGCCCTTTAGCCAGATCAGGCGGCGTATTGCTACTGCATAAACCAAAGCTTTTGACAGCAGGGGAATAGTATCCATGTCTGACTCGCAGACAAACCTAAGGCCCTGGACCAACAGGTCGGCCAATGTTATCTCATCAGAAGGAGCATCTCACTCCTTTAACCCCTGGAGTAGCAATTTTGCCCATTCAGTAAGTGTGTGAGACACTAGGGCCCCCGCCAATACCGGGCGTACTGCCGAGCCTACCACTGAGTATAGGTAGCGAGCGAGTGCTTCAGCCTTCTTATCCACAGGGTCCTTGAAAACAGGAGCCCCTTCTACTGGAATTGTGGTGGCTCTATTAAGTCTGGACACCGGAGGGTCCATTTCTTCAGAAAACTCTCCTCAAAAGGGGTACCGTACCGCAAACCTTTTTGGGGCTGTAAAGACCCTCAGTGGGTTCTCCCATTCCTTGTATAAGAGTTTATCAGAATAAGACACACAAGGGAACACCTTAGCAGTGCGGGCAGGTTTATGAAACCCAAAGTGGACCGGAGTCTCTGCTGCTTCTGCAGTATTTTCCAACTTTAACGTATCCCGCACTGCAGTAATAAGGTCAGATGGCCGCCAAACGTCTGTATGGAAGATAATGTGGAAATAAGGATAAATATTGCGCTAATGTGAAAAATAAAAACCAAAAAAGTGTATATCAAAACAAGCAGCTACACAACAATGTGACTAAGATTACAAACAAAATGGGTATAGAAAAAGTAGCGCTGTGCATTGCAAGTGAAAACAAATCAATGTCTCTTTAGGAAAGTGTCACCTTAGTGAAAAAATATTAATGAATATCTAATCCTAAAGTGTATACGTAAGTGTAAAGTCCATGATATCTATCATAGAAAATCATGAAATAAAAAAAAAAAAAAAAAAAAAAAAAAATTAAAAATATCCATTCAAAACATATATCCCTTGTGATGAAAAAAAGGACGTGCAGGCTTTATGGGTCATCAAGGAAAAGACATCTTCCAACTCTATATGGAATTAGGTGGAGTACTCTTACCAGAACCCGTGGATCTGCCTGTCGATGACAGCAGATCGCGTAAGCATAGAGAATCCAACACCGGGACCAGTCAGCTTGTCTGATGACTCGTGACTTAAAATGTAAAGTAGTTCCAAAGGAAGCTCTCTCCGACTCACATGCAGAAAGAAAGACAATGCTGCGACTCGGCCGTAAGGTCAGCCGAAGCTAAGCGGTCCGATGCAGGCCCTGGAGCGTAGGCTCACCGGCCACCCGTGGAGTGACGGGCATGTCGTGGAAAACCCAGCGCGTAGCTAGGGTCAGCACACGCTCGATGGCCGAAACTGGGGAGACTACAAGGATCGAGGATCCAGCCTGTCACGCAGTCAGCAATTGATCGAAGATCGCAGGAAACAAAAAAAATGTAGCAGAAAAATATATTTTTCCCCCGGACCAATGGGCCCGAAGGGAGCCATGTCCTACTCCTTAAGTGGTATAGAGGAACCTGCGCTTAGGACTAAAACTAGTGGGCTGCTGCCCCCCTGATGTGGCCCCTGTACACAGGAGCTAGAAAAATGATTAGTGTATGTGTGGGGTGAGTGGCGCTCCCAGTGGAGAGTGTTTGTTATATAAATCAAAGTAAAAATCTGTGTAAGCCTGGGTATTGCCAGAGTGGTTGGAAACCCAGGGCAATAAACCAAAAACAAAAACAAAAAGCACACAAATAATAGTGAGTGGGTCAATAATGACCTCTCCCTGACCCCAAATGTGTATTAGAAAATGGATTAGTGCTAGTATGTGAAATCTAAAATGCTAGGTGCATAGGTGCATATTTGCCAGCCACTATGAGAGTGACAAAAAATAATAAGGGGGGTAAAAACCCTCGTATTTGATTAGGCCAAACTACTATGTGATATATATTAAACCATACCAAAAACAGATATATATATATATATATATATATATATACATAAAAGATATAAACAAAATAATTATCCCGGTGTAGAACAGTTAAACAGAATAGTCCACCATATCAATGTGTATGGAATCCTGGTAATTAGTACAGCATATGATTTAGTGTGTAAATTTTCCACAGTAATGTCCAATCAGGAACAATTCAACAGGTGACTTGTGTGAGGGTCCTTGCATCTAGTACAATCCAGGTGACACTTGTGCTCCCCCTTAAGATACCCTACTCACCAAAAGATGGAACCCCTGCAGGGGTACAAAGCGTGTAGGTGAGTGGTTTGATGACTTGGGGTAGTGCCGTGGGTCTCTCCTGGTCCTGGGATTCCTATGCGTCCCTGGGCTAGCCGCTCCAGCACACAGCAATAGTGTATTGCTGTGTGCTGGAGCGGCTAGCCCAGGGACGCATAGGAATCCCAGGACCAGGAGAGACCCACGGCACTACCCCAAGTCATCAAACCACTCACCTACACGCTTTGTACCCCTGCAGGGGTTCCATCTTTTGGTGAGTAGGGTATCTTAAGGGGGAGCACAAGTGTCACCTGGATTGTACTAGATGCAAGGACCCTCACACAAGTCACCTGTTGAATTGTTCCCGATTGGACATTACTGTGGAAAATTTACACACTAAATCATATGCTGTACTAATTACCAGGATTCCATACACATTGATATGGTGGACAATTCTGTTTAACTGTTCTACACCGGGATAATTATTTTGTTTATATCTTTTATATATATCTGTTTTTGGTATGGTTTAATATATATCACATAGTAGTTTGACCTAATCAAATACAAGGGTTTTTACCCCACTTATTATTTTTTGTCACTCTCATAGTGGCTGGCAAATATGCACCAGGCATTTTAGATTTCACATACTAGCACTAATCCATTTTCTAATACACATTTGGGGTCAGGGAGAGGTCATTATTGACCCACTCACTATTATTTGTGTGCTTTTTGTTTTTGGTTTATTGCCTTGGGTTTCCAACCACTCTGGCAATACCCAGGCTTACACGGATTTTTACTTTGATTTATATAAAACACACACTCTCCACTGGGAGCGCCACTCACCCCACACATACACTAATCATGTCCTACTCCTTGCTAGACAGAAAAAAAACTGATCTGCGAGATGCAGACTGAGGGGATATACCCAGAGGGTCCACCCCCTGGGCGGTACTGTAGAAGGTGTGATGCAACACTTTTTACAAGTTTTCTGCCTAGTCACTCCTAATTAACGGATAATACCCACTTTGTCAATAGAGAAGCTGTGTCGGTCCATGGACGAAAGAGTAAACACAATTTATTTTGCTTTCTGCTATAAAACACAATTTAAAAAAAAATCTAATTCCTTTATAAATTTAAAAATGTATTCTGCCACATGTTTTTGGTAAAAAAAATACCAATAAGCGTATATTGATTGGTTTACACGAACTTTACAGCATCTACAAACTATGGGATATATACTAGAATTTGTATTTATTTATTCTTTATACTAGTAATGGCGGCAACCAGCGACTTATAGCAGAACTGCGATATTGCTGCGGACAATCGGACACTGACTGACACTTTGAGGGAACCAGTCACACTCATACAGGGATCAGTGCTAAAAATGTGCACTGTCACTGTACTAATGACTGGCTGGGAAGGGGTTAAACATCTAGGGCAATCAAAGGGTTAACGGTGTGCCTAGCCAGTGTTTAGGTTTACTTTTTCTAGGGGAAGAGATGAATGAGTCCCTGCTTTGTAGGAACACAGAATCCATCCCTTCCCCCCTGTCAAAAAGGAACTCTGCCTTGTTTATATAGGCAGAACTCTGTTCGGAGTCTCTGCCCGACGATCGGTAGATGCTGATAGATATTGAGTGCCCGGCATACGCAGTTCAGCTTCTCCTGTGAATAATCACAGCAGAAGTGGCACAGGCGGAAGTGCGGGATAATGTATATATATACAGCACACAGCTGCCGCTCTTTAGCATACTCCCTTTTCTGTGTTTCTAATAACCATGATTTCGGCCTAGATCTAGTTCAGATGATATAGTTGGCACAAATGGTCTTGTCTGTTAGAAATGGATCTCTCTGCGAATCTCTCCACTGGCTTCCACTCTCCCAAATTCAAGATAATAAAAACAACATACAAAGCCATCCACAACTCCCCAAGCAACATCACCAGTCTTGTCTCAAGACGTCACCTGAATCGTCCTCTTCTCATCTTCCAAGACTTCCTGCTTTCTAGCCCCCTCATCACCTCCGGGAACTTCTCCAGAGCCCCTCCCCTCCTCTGGAACTCCCTACCTGAGTCTGTACATTAAATTTGTAACCCCACTCGGTCTGCTTTAGGCAATCCCTGAAAACTCATCTCTTCAGAGATGCCTATCCCCACCCTGCCTAACAAATAAACTTTTACTTTCGCCATCAACTTATCCCCACAGGGTTATAACCTCTTATATCACTAGTCCTTCCCTTTTAGATGGTAAGCTCTCATGAGCAGAGCCCTTCTAACCCTCTTATCCTGAATTGTAACTATAATTGTCTTCCTTTATATTGTAAGGCGCTGGGGAAAATGCTGACATAATAAATAATAATAATAATAATAAAAATCAAATTGGTTATTTTCAGTTGAATTTATATTTATGTAAACTAATGTTCTGTCCTGTTACATCCTGATTACACTTGCTACTTGGTATTTTTGGTAACTATTTAGACTTATACGTTTCATAGGCTTTTATATTTTTGCCCTTTAAAAGTAAAAAGTTTAAAGATTACAGAGTATATATATACAAATGAGCACATTAAAATGAAAGGTTGAGGTAGAATAATACCTGATTGGTTAGCCGTGCATTCACTGCCGTGTGATGCTTCTTACTAATACCTGCTCTTATCATATTTCTTAGATTCCTCAATAAAGCCATGAACGGGACTTTCCGGTTGTCTGTGTGAGAAGAGAAAGAACAATACGAAGGAAACTAAAACCATGGCTAGCTGTAACTCACCCAACCTCTATTTTTTCCTGAACATAATAGACACAAAACACCACTGTCCCTAAATCTTGCAAATGTGTATCTTATTAGTGTACTGGTGTAATAAAGTGTCATGTAGGTATAAAACCAGTTAGGATTTCTACACAGTACCGGCTGACATACATTACAGATAAGCCCAAAAAAATTATTACAATCCTGCATCCCTACAGGAAATCAACTTTTGCTTTTGTCTACTGTTTGAAGAAGTTTCTACTACATTAGTGGATTTGCTATTATTGCACTCTATGCATTTACTGAGATTCCATGACCCCAGCACTAAACAAAACAGCAATAGGCTACTGGATCAACATTTCCAAACTTATTCTTCTAAGGCTCCTAAATATAACCTAAATCTTGTGCTCTCTTTTAAAAACGACATATCCTGAATGAGGAAGATGGGATTTCCCAGAGCCTGATCACCCACAAGTCAACTAGGCAGAATCCTTTGGCCTGGGAGATATCCAGGGGGCCCAGCTACAACCTTCATACTCTTGCTGAGAGCCTGAGCCGGGTGTGAGGCCAGGGAGCCTGGACCGACTTCTGTGCTCTCAGCAGAGAGCAGACTTCAGCCCGCTCTCTGCTGAAAACGGGTCACAGGAGTGCAAAATGAACTGCACTCCTGTGATCCACAGAAGAAGTACAGCCAAACAAGCCTTGGCTGTACTTCTCCTTTAAGCTGGCCGTACACTATTATAATTTAATTTAAAACGTTTTATTTTTAATAAAGTTTGTTCAATTTTCTAATGTTTAAAAGGTCAAATCAATGTGTGATTTTGAATGTAATGACTATAAAATTTGAAGGAGCAGGATGGAAAAATTTTTTTTTGAACAAACATTTCGAACAGTGAATGTAGTTTTCCCCATTCAGAAAAAATGCAATTACTCCAAAATTGAATTTTAAGAGAAAACATTTTTTTAAGTGCTTTCACAGGACATTTTTGAACAAATGCTCGAGAATTTTTGAACGAATGCTCATATGAATATTCATACAAATGTTGCCTCAAAATTTGCTAGTGTATGGCCTTAAAGGGGTTGTAAAGACAGAAGGGACTCTCCCTTATGATTGGCTGAGACACAGCAGCAGCGCCATTGGCTCCCGCTGCTGTCAAACTCAGTTAGCCAATCAGGAGAGAGGGGGGCAGGACCGAACCCCAGCTCCTTGTCTGAATGGATACACAGTGCTGCAGCTCGGCTTGGGTGCCCCCAAAGCAAGCTGCTTGCTGTGGGGGAACTCAACAGGAGGGAAGGGGCAGGAGCTCCAGCCAGGGACCCGAGAAGAGAAGTATCTGGGCTACTCTGTGCAACTGCACAGGGTAGGCATGTATAACTATTATATTTTAATACGAAAAAAAAAATGAGACTTTACAATCACTTTACTCTGTCTCTGCCCTTGCCTGCAGTACTTTTGTGTGTTACTTACCTAGCAGACTCTCCCACACAGGGCCACTGTTGCCTTTCTGGCTCAGTTCTCTTTCCCAGGTCTCCGGCTGTTTAAGCTTCATTCTTTGCCCTGACAAATGTGACTGCCAGGGACCCTCAAGACCACTACGTGAGAAGGATGTCAAATCTTTAGGATACCTGTCCATACAATAAAGAAGTGATATGTTGAATTAAAATGAGTGATACAAATGAGATACAAATATATTTGTAAAAAAAGAAGGAAAACTGCTGACCTGCAACCAAGCAGGCTCATGACATGATAAGCTGGTTTAGATATATGTAATCTCTGAATCAAATTCTTCAAAGAGAATTTATCTTTTTTCTTCTTTTTCTTCTCATTAGAAGCAGAATCTGCCTGATCAGGCTGAAAAGAGACACAATTATTCACAATATACATCTTTAGATATATAATTGTGTTAACACAGTTACAAAGTTAGTCTGGTTGAAAAAAAAAGTCCATCTAATTCAACCAAAAAAAGGGTGCAACCCAAAAAAAAGTGCAATCCTATATACACACAATCCTACCCATAGTTGATCCAGAGGAAGGCAAAACAAAGCCAGAAAAGCATGATCCAATTTGCTCCAGCAGGAGAAAAAACAGCAATCAGATATCCCCTGGATCAACTTTACCTATAAATGTTAGTATTCATTTATATTATGTACATTTAGGAAAGAATCCAGGCATTTTTAAAGCAATCTACTGAGCTTGCCAGAACCAGCTCTTGAGGGAGTCTATTCCACATTTTTACAGCTCTTCCTGTAAAGAAGCCTTTCCATATTTGGTGATTAAGTCTCTCTTCCTCCAGACGTAAAGACTGCCCCCTTGTCCTCTGTGATGACCTTAAAGTGAATAACTCAACACCAAATTCACTATTTGGACCACTTATGTATTTATACATGTTGATCAGATATCCCCTTAATCTCCTCTTCTCAAGAGAAAATAAATTTAGTTCCTCTAATCTTTCCTCATAGCTGAACTCCTCCATGCCTCTTATCAGTTTGGTTGCCCTTCTCTGCACTTTCTTCAGTTCCCGATATCCTTTTTGTGAACTGGTGCCCAAAACTGAACTGCATATTCCAGATAAGGCCTTACTAATGATTTGTACAGGGGCAAAATGATCTCGCTCTCTCTGGAGTCTATACCACTCTTAATACAAGAAAGGACTTTGTTTGCTTTGGGAACCCCTGCTTGGCATTGTCTGCCATTATTAAAGTGACACTAAACCTTTGTTTGTTTGTTTTTTGTTTTTAAATAACAAACATATCATACTTGACTCCACTGTGCAGTTCGTTTTGCAGTGTGGTCCTGATCATCGTCTTCTGGGGTCCCCCGGCGGCGCTCGCGGCTCCTCCTCGCATCGGTAAACCGAGGGAGAAGCGCTTTCCCGAGGGGTTACCTTGAGAGCGTGCTCCTGAGTCCAGCATTTGTGTCTATAGACACAGAATGCCGGACTCTGCCCCGCCCCCCCCCGTATTATTGGATTTGATTGACAGCAGCGGGAGCCAATGGCTGCGCTGCTATCAAGCTATCCAATCAAGAGCCGAGAACCCCGGGCATAGAGGAAGAGCGTGTCTCCGCCGAGGAATCAGAGGGCTCAGGTGAGTAAAATGGGGGGGCGGTCAGTGTCAGAAGTTTTTTCACCTTAATGCATAGGATGCATTTAAAGGTGAAAAAACACAAGCTTATAATCTATCAGAACACCCAGATCCTTCTCCACCATTGATTCCCCCAGTTGTATTCACCTAGTATGTATGATGCATGAAATAACTTAGCCCCCAAGTGCATAACTTTACATTTATCAACAATAATTCTCAGTTCATACATGGTAACATGCTGTGGAAGAACCAACCTGTTTCTGGAGAAGCTTTAAGGAAGACTCCACCGCTCTTAATTTTCTACCAAATCTCAAGACTTTAGAAACCTGAAACAAGAATTATTTTTTCTTCAATGCGACCCATATACAAAAACTAGGAGCACCACTCAAAGCACTGCAAAACTTCACCCTGCAGTCCGGGCTAGCTGACAGAGAAAACAAAAAAGTAAAAATGCTGCACACCAGAACTTGACCACTATATAGAAAAGGTGAAGATACAATTTTAACCTAAACTCCTCCTGGATAAGCTCCTCTGACATGTTTAGCCCTGCCTACGGGGCTTAATCGTTTTTCTGTGATAAGCCACATCTCTACCTTTCTATATAGTGGCTGGGTTCCGTTGTGTGGCATTTTTACCTTTAAATTTAGCCAACGTAAGAGAAAGTGGGCAAACACATATAATGACCTCTATGTGCCATTTCTTGGAAATATATACACCTCAACAAGTAAAGGGTAAGTATAGCCTAGATTTAGTGGGCACATAGTTTCAGGTAGCATTTCACTTTTAAAGTACCTTCCACATCTTTAACGTCTGTTTCCCAGCAAAACATTTGCAGCAAGAACACACCTCAACAGGAAATGTACATGCAACTTAAAACATCCAGTAAATACGTTCTCACGCTAAGAAGCTGTAAAAATTTCCGACAAAAGCATTCTTACGTTGACTTCTTTCTCTTTCTTTTTCTTGGCAACACGCTTCCCTCTTTGTACACGTGTATTGTATTTTGCCAGCTGAAATTCACTAAATTCTTTGAACTTGAGTGTAAGAGCTCGGCGGAGGCAATGTGGCAGGGAAGCCAGGTCATCTCCCTTCCCTGCCAGACTCTAAGTCAAAAATCACACAGAAATAATGTTAAACCGACCAAAACTTCAATTCCAGACAGTTACATAGTAGGACAGTGGCAACTAATAAAAGCTTAATTAGCGATTAGTTCAACAAGCACCATTATATTATGTTTAAGAACAAGCATTATAAAAGTCTGAGTAGTTATTATATTGGTATTATAAAAAGACAATATAGGCTTATATAAAAATAAGAGATAAGATCTACATTAAGATGTCAAGGACATACCTGATACAATCGTGGTACTTCCATCCAATCACTGGGAAGCTGAACAGAAGGGGAAAAATATCTGCGCAGGTGTGGGCGACAGGCCGGCAGGAATGCAGCCACAGCCAGCAGGAAGTTTGCAGTACTACGAATGTTGAGTTCCTGGCGAGTGTACAATGCAATCTACAGTGCAAACAAAGTACATGTAAAAAAGGAAAAGGAAAAGCATTGTTAACCTAAAAAAAAAAAAAAAAAAAAAAAAAAAAAAAAAATCGAGATCCTGTTCCCTTAAAGCACAATAAACAGCACAGTGCTTGTGCTGTGTAATCTGCCCCTCCCTAAACTGTAATAAACCTGTCTGATCCTGCCACTTTCTGTGTCCCCCTCTCTGTGCTGACCACGATAACCAGGGCTGCTGAGCCCTGACCACTGTAGTCCCTCAGTCATCCGCAGCTCTCCTCAAATTTCCTCTTTCCCCCCCTCACTCCCTCCCTGCCTGTCAGCTCCGTGTCTCTGCCCCCACCCCTATTAGGAAAAAAAAAAAAAAATTATAAATGGTCACTGGCATCCCCTCTATTATAGATAGGCATACCACACTGTATAAAACTTTTTAAAAATGTGTCATGTAAATATCTTTTTAGAGAGATCTTTAGGCTGGTCACGACTCTTGGCCGGTCCCCAGGGCTACTGCAGGAGGGGAGAAGCGGCCATGTGACCTCCCCGGTTGACGTCAGAGGGAGATCTCAGCCCCTCCTGTAGTATACATGTATCGAAAGTGTACAGCGGCCGTGAGTCATGTAAACGGCCTGAAGATCACTCTAAAAAAGGCATTTACATGCCTCGTTTTTATAAGAGACTTATACAGTGTGGTATGTCTATCTATAATAGAGGGGCTACCAGCCATTTAACAATTTGTGTTAACAACCACTTTAAGAATGCCTTATGTACCAAAAAGTATAGCAGTTACCAAAGTTTAACGCACATATTTGGCCTAATTTATGGATATAATCAGAAAACTCATACGTATTCAGGGGCGGTTCACACCATGAATTGCACAGGAAAGCGGTGTGCGTTTCTGTGTGATTCACATGCGATAAGAGTGCAGTGCAATTTCAATTTCATTTGAATGAGCTGAAATCATGCTGAACCACACCAAAAAGTAGTGCATGCGCTACTTTAATAATGCATAGCAACCAGATTGCATGTACTACTGTACCATTCAATCTGGTGCAGGAAAATGCACTGCATTTGCAATGTGTGTTTGAGGTGTCCTAATGTTAAAACGGACACCTGCTGCAAATTGCAAGTGCAGTGCACTTTGAACATGGGTTGTTGAAATGTGCATGGAACATGGGTTTTCTGCACCGTGTACTTGTGTGAACTGGCCCTTAAACCTTTTGCTGATCCTCTTACCTTCAGAACAAACTCTGGGTCCATTCTTGCTATATCTTCACACAAGGTCTGAATTTCAACCCTGGTCAGATCTGAGGGGTCTGAGAAGGCTGGTGAATTGACCAATGAACAGCAAACTGCAGATATTAAAGCCATCTAGAAGAAAAAGGCAAAAAAAAAAAAAAATTGCTGCAAAATAGGAAATGGGCATTGAAAGGTCAGCACAACATTCTTTTTAAAGAGATACTAGAATGGTTTGGGTCAATTTTATTTGCACTTTTTATTATACAAGTTTTTAAATTGATGTTTTATTTCACCTTTGTACAATTTTAGGGATAATAGTTTATAAAAAAAAAAAATAGGATTTTTATAACAGCTTACCTGTAAAATCCTTTTCTTGGAGTACATCACGGGACACAGAGCGGCATAGTAATTACCTTCAGGTGATGGACACTGGCACACCCAAGACAGGAAGTCCCCTCCCCTATATAACCCCTCCCATACCGGGAGTACCTCAGTTTTGTAGCAAAGCAATAAGTGTCCCCAAAAGAGGGGTGGGAGCTCTGTGTCCTGTGATGTACTCCAAGAAAAGGATTTTACAGGTAAGCTGTTATAAAAATCCTATTTTCTTTCTCGTACATCACGGGACACAGAGCGGCATAGTAATTACTATGTGGGAAGTCCCAAAGCAATGCCCAAATGGGGGGAGGGAGACACCATACATAAGCTGGGCGCCATCAGACATGAGGATCTAAATTGCAGCCTGCAACACACTGCGCCCAAAGGCGACATCCTCCTGGTAGAACCTAGTGAACGTGTGTACCGAAGACCACGTCGCTGCCTTACAAAGTTGAGCCATGGAGGCCTGATGCTGCACTGCCCAGGAAGTACCAACTGCTCTTGTAGAGTGCGCTTTAATCTTAAATGGAGGCAACTTCCTTTTTAAGCCATAGGCTTGAACAATGATCTGTCTAATCCACTTAGCAAGAGTAGATTTCGACGCTGCCTGGCCCTTTTTCGGGCCTTCCGGCAGAATAAATAACATATCTGTTTTCCGAATCTGAGCGGTGGCTTGTAGATAAGCCTTGACCGCCCTCACTACATCCAAAGAATGTAATAATTTCTCTTCTACCGAGCTAGGCTTGGGAAAAAAGGAAGGAAGAACCACATCTTGGTTCAAATGAAAACTCGATACCACCTTGGGAAGAAAGGTTGGATGAGGACGTAGAACTACTCTGTCCTTATGGATAACCAAATATGGCTCCCTACAGGACATAGCGGCCAATTCCGACACTCTCCTGGCCGAGGATATGGCTACCAAAAAAAAACAATTTCCTGTTGAGAAGAACCAAGGGAATGTGCCGCAAGGGTTCAAATGGTTGTTTCTGAAGAATCGATAGAACCTGGTTTAGGTCCCATGGACATATGGGAGCTTTAACTGGTGGGTTAATACGAGTCACCCCTTGCAAAAAAGATTTAACTAGTGAATGCGAGGCTAGGGGCCTTTGAAAAAGTATTGACAAGGCCGAAACCTGACCCTTAATAGTACTTAAGGCTAACTTCCTATCCACAGCCCACTGCAGGAAGTCCAGAATTCTGCCTATAACGTACTTACGAGGATGCCAGTTCCTGGCCTCACACCAAGCGATGTACGCCTTCCAAACTCTATAGTAAATATGCCTAGATACCGGCTTCCTAGCATTGATCATGGTAGATACCATAGAGTTAGAGAGACCTCTCTTTTTTAGGATGTGGGATTCAATAGCCAGACCGTTAAACTTAAGAGTTAGTAAGGAAGGGTGGTATACTGGTCCCTGTGAAAGCAGGTCCGGACGAAGTGGAAGGGTCCAAGGACTCCCCACAGACATCTTTACAATCTCCACGTACCAGGATCTTCGGGGCCACGCTGGAGCCACCAGAATCACTGGCTTCTTTTCCCACCTGACCCTGCGGAGGAGTCGAGGTAACAACTGTAGTGGCGGGAACGCGTAGATTAGTTTGAACTGATCCCATGGGAACACCAGCGCATCCGTTCCGTAAGCGAGGGAGTCCCTTGTCCGAGACACAAATCTGTCCACCTTTGCGTTGAATCTGGATGCTAGCAGATCTACGTCCGGTGTTCCCCACCGCTGACATATTGATCGAAAAAAGTCGGGGGGAAGGGACCATTCCCCTGGGGATAACTGTTGGCGACTCAGGAAGTCCGCCTTCCAATTCTCTACTCCTGGAATAAAGACAGCGGATATGCATGGGACATACGTTTCTGCCCATCTCAAGATGTGATTTACCTCCTTCTGGGCTGCACAACTCCTGGTGCCCCCCTGGTGATTGACGTATGCCACTGCTGTGGCATTGTCTAATTGAATCCTGACAGGGGACCCCCGAAGCTTGGATGTCCATGTTTTTAGGGCATATCGAGCCGCCCGAATTTCCAGAAGGTTGATGGCCAGAGCCTTCTCTGTATCTGACAATCTCCCCTGGAGAGACCATTGCTCCAGTACTGCCCCCCAGCCTACAAGACTGGCATCCGTAGTGACCACTTTCCAAGAAATCGGACTGAAAGATTTCCCCTTTTGCAGATTTTGGGGAACCAACCACCAGCAGAGGCTTTTCCGAACTGAAGAGGTCAGGGACATCGGGAGGTCTAGGGCCTGAACCCTTTTGTTCCATGCTGAAAGGATGGCCCTCTGCAATTTCCTTGAGTGGAACTGGGCATAAGGTACAGCTTCGAATGACGCCACCATCTTCTCCAGCAACCGCATGCACAGGCGTTTGGACGGCTGTCTTTTTGCACAAACCAGCTGGATCAGGTCCCTCAAAGACGACATCTTTGCCAAGGGCAAGAAAATCTTCTTTTGGTCTGAGTCCACCCGCAGTCCTAAATATTCCAGATTCTTCACTGGTTGTAAGGCTGACTTGTCTAGGTTAATGTCCCAACCGCAAGACTCCAGATACCTGATCGTGTCGTAAATCACTACCTTTAGTTTGGTGACCGAGTGATCCATTAACAACAGGTCGTCTAAGTACGCCATTATCGACACACCTCGAGTTCTTAGGTCGGCCAACAGAGGGGCCAAAATTTTTGTGAACACCCGTGGTGCCGTAGCCAGACCGAAAGGTAAGGCCACGAACTGAAAATGGCGCCCTTCTACTGCAAAGTGTAGAAAACTTTGATGACCCGGACAAATGGGGACGTGCAGATAGGCATCTTTGATGTCGATGGAAGCTAACCATTCTCCCCCTTGCAGGGTAGCGGCTACTGACCGGATCGACTCCATCCGAAAAGACCTGATGTTCAGGAATTTGTTTAGACCCTTGAGATCCAATATGGGCCTTAAGTCCCTGTTTGGCTTTGGAACTGTAAAGAGGTTTGAGTAGAATCCCAACCCCCGTTCTTTCATAGGAACCTCCACAATTACTCCTTGGAGTAACAGTTGGTCTAATGCCAAAAGGAGAGATCCTCTCTTTAACGGATCTTTTGACACGTTTGACCACATAAAGTGGGGAGGAGGAAAATCCCTTAACTCCAATTTGTATCCCAGAGATACTGTGGAGAGCACCCATCTGTCTCTGATCGTCTCTCGCCAAGTCTCTGCGAACAACTGAAGTCTTCCCCCCACCCGCTTGAGTGGGGGCAGCCCTTCATAGGACCGACTTGGAGGCCGGTTTAGTACCTCTTCGGTTCCAGGGTTTTTTTACTACCCTGAGGTTGTCCCTGAGTTTTGCCCCCAGAATTTGATCGGGGAGGCCGTCGGAACTGCTTAGAGACAGACGTCCCAGGGACTGGGGAGGTAGCCCTTTTAAAAGAGGGGCTCCTAAACCTCTTCTTGACCGGTAAGAGGGTACTTTTACCACTGGAAATCTTCTGGATATATTTATCCAGGTCTACGCCAAATAAACACTCACCATGAAATGGAAAACTGGCTAGAAGCTTTTTACAAGGTGTTTCAGCTGACCAGTTCTTAAGCCATAGGAGTCTACGCATGTGTACGAATGACAGCGTAAGGCGGGAGGCCTGATGGATCGAATCCTTGATGGTGTCAACCGCAAAGCATAATGCTCTAGGCAAATCAGCCAGGTCATGAGCCTGCTGATCTGGCAAATCCCTTAAAACCAGCTTCATCTGCTCTTTCAAGGCTTGGCAAACACCAATAGCTGCCAGTGCTGGCTGTGCCACAGCCCCAGCTGTAGAAAAGGCAGATTTTAACAAGGATTCCAATTTTTTGTCTATTGGATCCTTGAACATCTGAACATTATCCACTGGACATGTCAGGGACTTGTTCACACAGGAGATGGCCGCGTCTACTGTAGGCACACTCCATTTTTGGGTGAACTTCTCTTCCATAGCATAGATCACCGAAAACCTCTTAGGAATAGCAAACGGTTTATCAGGATGTTCCCAATCCTGGTAAATAAGTACTTCCAGTAACGGATGGACTGGGAAGGAACAATTGGCCTGTGGAGCTTTTAAAGACCCCAACGAGGAAACAGAAGCAGTCATTGGTTCAGAAAGGGGCAACTTAAAGGCTGACCGAAACATGTCCGTCAAGGACTGGACTAAGGCTGCATTCACACCTGAGCGCAGCGCTTCGAGCGTTTTTACCGTTGTTTTTACCGTCGTTTTGACGCGCGAATTTGCACCCGTCGAAACGCTTTTTGTCGCGGTAGACGCTTGAATCGGGCATTTCCATTACATTATATAAATCCTAAAATGCCCAATCTGCCCGATTCGCACGACAAAAAAGGGTCCGGAACTTGTTTGAGCTTCAGGCGTTCGGCTTCAGGCGTTCGGCTTCAGGCGTTTTTGAGTGGAGATGTGAACCATCTCCATAGAGAATAATGTATTTTTTCCCCTCTAGCGTTTTGTAGCTTCAGGCTTAGGGCTACAAAACGCTCAGGTGTGAATGCAGCCTAACAGTCTTTCAGCTTGAGACGCTGAAAAAGGTTCCTCCACAGTCGATTCTTCTGAGGCAGAGTCATCCTCAGCCTGATCCACCTCAGGCAGGTCAATCCCTTCGTGGGACTGTTGCTCTGCTGACAGGTACTCTAATGAAGGAGACGGAGATCTGGCGCGCTCTCTCTGGGAGAGAAGAAGCGATTAATGCTGCCAATCTTTGCTCCAATCCTCCCAGAGCTGAGACAAAAGCCTCCTCTGTTACATACACAGGAGCAGGTGAACTGAGGGCAGCCGCAGCACCTAGCAATCCTGAGGGCTCCCTGCGGGTACTAACCTCTGGTTTTTCAGGGGAGGCTGGTGCAGCAGAAGCATGCCCCAGATCCACAGAGCCCGATGGAGACCCTTTCTGCTTCTTAGGATTTTTAGTCCCAAAGCCCTTGGACGGCATATTCCTTAGCCCAAAGCTGAGGTATCTATAGCCAAATACACCACTTACTGACTTATAGTCTAGCGCACTTGCTGCTATATATATCAGTCTGGTGCTTAACTAATGTGCCTTTCTAGGGGATGCCTGTATCAACCACCTGCTGTATGCCTCTAGGTATCTGTTTACCACCAAGCCCATGCTCTGTCCCTCCACAGCAGCTCCACAGAAAAAAACTGCGCTTTTAAAGAGGCTGGGACGCCCGCACATGCGCAGAAACATGCCAGCGAGCACAGAGCGTCATCCGCCAAGCCCCGCCCCCTTCCGGCCTATTTCTCATATATTGAGTGTGTGCGTGCGTGCGCGCGTGTGCACGTATGCACCGCCGACGCTGATACACATGGAGACAGGTAGGGAGAGGAGCCAGGACCCACCGCTGACTATACACAGAGCCCGGGGATGACAGAGCAGTGGTAAGCATGACAGACGAGTTTGCAGATTCTCTTCAGAGAGAGTCTATCATCTGCCTGGGCTTACACTAATAGGAGGTATAGCCCAAAGACATCCCACAGCGGCCTCTACTGGTTAAGTAAGGTACAACACAATGTCTTCAATCCTATGTGAAAGTGTATTTCAGGATTTATAATTTAGGCATGCATAGATCAGCGAGAATAACCATAAAGGTAACAGGCGGAAAAACACATTAGAATTGAAGATTCCTGCAGAACCAAGTTCCTCAGAGATCTCCACTTACCTTTTCCACGCAACAGGACTCTGTTTGGCACAGAAGCCCAAACTTCACCCCTGACGGCGGGCAATGTCAGCAGACCTTCAGATACCGGGGTCCCAAGGAGCACCACTCCTCTGGACCTGTATAGCACCCTGCCAGAAAACATCTTGGTTTTGGGTATAACCAGGAGTACTGGATCCCAGGGTCCAGCCCTCCTAAGAGAGGCATTACAGGCAAAACCTTGTTCTTCTTGCCGAGGCCTGGGTACCGACCGTTTGGCTATGAAGCACTTTGGACGGATCCGGAATGGCTTGCCTAGGACCAAGGATTGAACCTACACACAAGCCCAGATACATGCTTAACCGTGACCAACACCTTAGACACTGGCAAAAAAAAATGGAGGTACTCCCGGTATAGGAGGGGTTATATAGGGGAGGGGACTTCCTGTCTTGGGTGTGCCAGTGTCCATCACCTGAAGGTAATCTCTATAACCCACATAGTAATTACTATGCCGCTCTGTGTCCCGCGATGTACGAGAAAGAAAAAAACATTTACCTTAGGGTACACCTATGACATAGTTTGACATGTTCAGCAGCAGAAGCCATTTACTGTACGTTTAAGGCTCCTAGTCTACCGAGTAGAAATGCACATATTTTTGTATGTAAAAAAAAATGTGCAATATCAGCCTTACCCGTCCCCCTGTATGGGCTGTTATTTGCAAGGTAGCTATAATAAATATCCCCCAAAATGTTTTTTAAAAACAAATTTCTTCATCAGTTTAGACCAATATATATATTATTCTACGTATTTTTGGTAAAAATAAAAGACCAATATATATATTATTCTACGTATTTTTGGTAAAAATAAAATAAAAAAATCCAGATCGGACACTTTTGACACATTTTTGGGACCATTGAGATTTATACAGCGATCAGTGCTATAAAAATGCACTGATTACTGTGTAAATGTCAGTGGTAAGGAAGTGGTTAACACTAGGGGGCGATCAAGGGGTAAAATGTGTGTTTCCTAAATGTATGGGGATGTGACTGACTGGGGGAACAAACGATATGTCTCCTCTCCCCTGACAGAACAGGGATTTGTGTGTTTACACACACACACACACACACACACACACACACACATCCCCCTGCTGGCGCTTGCACCCGCCGGCCACGCGCATCGGGTCCCACACCGTGCAGTGGGCGCTCGCGCCCTCTGGCAGCTCTTAAAAGGGTACAATGTACCCATACGGGGTTTCACCCAGGAGAGCCATTCTGCCAACGTATATCGGCATTAGCTGGTCGGCAAGCGGTTAATATGGTTCTGCGAGCCGTCAACAAACATAGTGAAGACTATGGTATTGTAACTGGTGTTAAGGATGTTGATGAGGAGGAAGAGCCAAAACATCCAAAAAGGCAGATCTTAGGATCCTTGTCGATTTGTATCTGCGATATACTGTAGTATGTATGTAGTTTAGCATTTGGTCCCAGAAGGTAGATATCTTGGCACAGCTCCACATTCTTCAAAGTTGTGTGGGTCGTATAGTGCCACACCAAGAACAGGTTGAGGCTGAAGAATCTGAGTTATCAATCAAGATGGGCATGAAAGCTCGATGTACTAGCTTGAATTGTGTTTCACTCTAATTTTCGCTAGTTATTAAACTGTACTTTTTTTTATAGCCTCCGAGAAGTTTATCATCTAATGCCTCATCTGGAAATTCCTTAGTCCATCCTTTTAATAGCAAGTGTCTCTATGATGCAGTTAATTAATAGTTTGATGGAGAATAAAAGGTCAGATATTGAGTATCTTTGCCGTTGTACTGCATGGTCTATTAAGAGATTGCTGAGAAAGATCTTTGTTTTGAACTATAACAAGACTTAGATATTTTTAGTCATTTGGTTGTAATAGTATGCATGGTCTTCTGGTAGTTAAAATTCTGTAGATAACGCTCTAAAATATTTTATTTTAGTTTTGATGGTCTTGATGGTAAATGGACATCAATGGTTTGTATTCCTTTTGCGATCAATACGTTGGAAACTTTGGCATTGGTTGCACAGACCATTTTCGGGTTTCCATGCAAAGGAAAATATTTAGAGATCATCAATGGCAATTTTAGAGATCTCCTAATTGTATGCCATGCGACAAGGGTGTCCCGTAAAAGTAAATTGCTTTGTAGCTTACCAGGCTTGAGGTGATTGTAGCTTGATTAGTGCACTTGTGACAGAGACAATTGAGTACTGTCCGTGATACTTTTTTTATTTGTACTAACATACAATTTTTCAGGACAAGCTTTTGGGGTATGTCCCCTTCTTCGAGGTCCCAGGGGATGAATTTGCACAGGCACACCATAAAAGGAACATAAAAAAGATAGTAGGGACATAATTTCTCAAAATCGGACCACAATGTAGAAGACCTCAATGTTTTAGTTCTGAAAGGAAATTTCAGAACTATCCAGGAAAGGAAAACTTTTGAACTAAGAATGATACTTCTATTTGTCACAAAAATAATTGCCTAAATTTGGATATGGGTTTTTGACTCATTATCCAACAGTTTTACGACCCCCTCTGTGACTATCATCCCCCTCCCCCTGTCTATAGCTCTCCCTCTGTTTTATCTCACAAACTATGCTAGCTTTATTACTCTTGCCATATACATTGGTTTGTGTGTGTTTTTTTTTTTTCCCCCCTTTCCCTCAGAGATTGTGTTTTTTTAACATTCTGCTAAAACTTTTGTGAATTAGTACTGCTGGGATCTTGAAGAAGGGGACATACCCCGAAAGCTTGTCCTGAAAAATTGTGTTAGTGCAAATAAAAAAAAAAGTATCACGGACAGTACTTAATTGTCTCTGTAGCTTACCAGGTAAAGTTTTAGGGTTGCAATGCAGTATAGCTGTTAGATTCAGAGGAGACACCATTGCTGCCTCTAGTGGCTTATTTGAGTAGTTTTTAAAAAGTAGAATTTTCTAATATCCAATCTATACCATTTCTCAAAAGACATGCTAGATTATAAATCCTAATTTTAGGAAGACCTAATCATCCTTCACTCTTTCTGAGGTATAGCTTGTATTGTGAAATAGAGATGTGTGTTTTTTTTGATCACCATAAAAAAAAAAAATGTTATGGCTTTTGCTATTGATTTTAAGTCTGTATGTGTGAGTAAAAGTGGCATGGTCAGCATTGGATATAAAAGTTTAGAGAAGGATTATACCTCTCAAAAAGTGAGATTGGAAGACTCACCCATGCTTCCAACTCTGATACAATTTTAGAAATAAGTGGTGGGCAATTAAAAAAAAAAAAAAAAAAAAAAAAAAAGTGATGAAGGCTCTCTTCCTATTTTCATCCCTAGGTATTTGATACAGTTGTGCTCATAAGTTTACATACCCTGGCAAGATTTGTGTTTTGGATCATTGATTTCTTGGTCATTTTATCAGAGACTATGAATAACACAAAAACTTTTCTTTCACTCGTGGTTAGTATTTGGCTGAAGCCATTTATTATCAATCAACTGTGTTTACTCATTTTAAATCATGAGAGCAGAAATTACCCAAATGACCCTGTTTAAAAGTTTACATACCCCACATTTTAATACTTTTAACATCAATGACTGCTTGAAGTCTTTTGTGGTATTTGTGGATGAGGCTCTTTATCTTCTCAGATGGTAAAGCTGCCCATTCCTCTTGGCAAAAAGTCTCCAGTTCCTGTAAATTCTTGGGCTGTCTTGCATGAATTGCACGTTTGAGATCTCCCCAGAGTGGCTCAATGATATTGAGGTCAGGAGACTGAGATGGCCACTCCAGAAACTTCACTTTATTCTGCTGTAGCCAATTACAGGTCGACTTGGCCTTGTGTTTTGGATCATTGTCATGTTGGAATGTCCAAGAACATCCCATGCGCAGCTTCCTGGCTGATGAATGCAAATGTTCCTCCAGTATTTTTTGATAACATACTGCATTCATCGTGCCATCAATTTTGACCAAATTTCCTGTGCCTTTGGAGCTCACACATCCCCCAAAACATCAGCGATCCACTTCCATGTTTCACAGGAGGAATGGTGTACCTCTCATTATAGGTCTTGTTGACTCTTCTCCAAATGAAGAGTTTATGGTTTTGGCCAAAAAGCAAAATTTTGGTCTCATCACTACAAATGACTTCGT
The DNA here is from genome assembly GCA_029206835.1 of Rana muscosa. Classification (NCBI taxonomy): domain Eukaryota; kingdom Metazoa; phylum Chordata; class Amphibia; order Anura; family Ranidae; genus Rana; species Rana muscosa. The sequence continues at coordinate 829,336,651 of CM055116.1, forward strand.
GGCAGAAGGTTTGAGGCTTGTGTCTGTGCTGTTTGGCGTATTGTAAGCGGGATACCTTGTGGCATTTGCGTAGTAATGGCTTTCTTCTGGCGACTCGATCATGCAGCCCATCTTTCTTCAAGTGCCTCCTTATTGTGCATCTTGAAACAGCCACACCACATGTTTTCAGAGAGTCCTGTATTTATTTTTGGGCTTTTCTTTGCATCCCAAACAATTTTCCTGGCAGTTGTGGCTGAAATTTTAGTTGGTCTACCTGACCGTGGTTTGGTTTCAACAGAACACCTAATTTTCCACTTCTTAATTAGAGTTTTAAACACTGCTAATTGCCATTCTCAATTCCTTGGATATCTTTTTATATCCCTTTCCTGTTTTATACCGTTCAGCTATCTTTTCCCACAGATCCTTTGACAATTCTTTTGCTTTCCCCATGACTCAGAATCCAGAAATGTCAGTGCAGCACTAGATGAAAGATGCAAGGGTCTGTCAGGAGTCCAGAAACTCATTGACCTTTTATACACACACACACTAATTACAAGCAAACAGATCACAGGTGAGGATGTGTCAACTTGTGTGCATGTTGTCAGGCCAAAATCAACAGGGTATGTAAACTTTTGATCAGGGTCAATTGGGTAGTTTCTGTTGTCATAATTTAAAAAGAGTAAATACAGTTGATTGATAATAAATGGCGTCAGCCAAACACCAACCATGAGTGAAAGAAAAGTTTTTGTGTCATCATTCATATTCTCTGAAAATTGGCCAAGAAATCATAAATTCTGCCAGAGTATGTAAACTTATGAGCACAACTGTATGTTGAGTAGCTATTTTAAATGGGGAAGTAGGAGGCCCCTACTTCTGATTTTAATGTACTTAATGGCAAAATTTTAGTTTTAGAACTATATTTGCACTTTATATATTTTTGCAACTTTTTGAGTCATGTTTATATCACATTGATGCCATTTCTTAATTTTTATTTATTCATATGGTTTATTTTTGGGGTGAGCACATCTGTTTTTCTTAACTACTTACTTGTATATTTAAATGGAAGATGCCATAAATGTTTTACTGACCTTCTTTTGTTTGAGAAGAGTCTCTGATTTTTGGCTCTTGAGAGCTTCAGATGCCTCCTCCACAGATTGTAGTTTTTCCTGTGCAGATGGTTCACTATCCGCAGATGGAGTAGGTTTCGATAAACCGTTTTCCATGACAAACTGTTGGATAAAAACAAAAATGTATAGACATAGTGCACATTTAGTCTCTTTTAATGTATACTATGCCTGCAGCTTGTACCTCTGTATCTGAAGACTCCGACTCTCCCTCAGATGGATTTACAAATATGTTATCTTCTGGAAAGTCATCTTCCTGTGACTCAAAAACTTCACATTTTTCTTCTCCAAGCCCTAGAGTAGACTGTACATTTGAAGTCGAGTTTAGGGGAAGAGCTGAGTGGGCTAGAGTATTCTTGTTGCTGTTGATATCACACTGGAGATTGATGGAGGGTAAAAGAAGTGATTCCGGAGAAAGGCTGAGGGGTTCAGTTTTAGGAGCAAAAGAAGATTTAAGGCTAAGGCCTACACCAGAGGAAACAGCAGATATTGAGGGCACTGCCTGTTTTGCTGAATCTGAAGTTGTGTTTTTTTGGGACAATAAACGATTAAAGGTTTGATTTTCAGTAGACAAAGGTGTTTCACCAGAAGGCAGAAAAGAGGAAGAAGTTATTGCACACTTAGGGGAAAGGGAAACATTAGAGGTAAGTGCAGAAAAGGCTGTATCTAAATCTGAAGGTTTGTTGGATATCAGAAAATTTGTAGACATCAGAGAGGAGTTGAATAGGCCTGAAGGTGAAATGGATGTTGACAGTTTATTAGTTAAATGGGATTGAGAAGTCAGGGAAAGAAGAGGATTGCTGGTTGATAAAAGTTTTGAGGACAGATTTGAATCAGTGGTCAAAATTGAGTTAGTAGTCATAGTGGATTTGTTTTCCATGGAAAACTTTAGCAATTTATTTTTAGGGCCACAAAATTCTGTGCAAGGCTGACTAGCAGTGCCTATGCGATCAACACCAGGCAAAGTCAAGGCCAGTTTGCAGCGAGGCTGCTTTGCTCCACGTAATCCAGTGTTCTCCGATTGAAGGCCAGGGCCAGGAAAAGGCATGATGGCAGTCCTGAACCTACAACAAAAAATAAGTACTTGATAAAGTAAAAGTCTCATATAGCATATTTGCAGTAATGCAGAGCTCAACCACCCTTGTATTTATTTTTCAACTGTTTTACACTGGCCTCACCACCTCTCAAAGATAAAAATTCTGACTCTCACTATGCTCAGGTGTGAATGGGGCCTTATTAGTATTTGAGATTGCGTGGCAGATAAAAAGGCTCTGTCCAGGACTGATTTTTAAGAATGGGCTCAGACATGTTTGGATCAAACCCACCAGGAAGCCAGCACTGCACACTGCCAATAATAGGCAGCGTGCGTATGTGCAGCTACCAGTCAGGAAATGCCTCACTGCCTATGGATTGGCAGTGTGCAGTTATTGGCTTGCTGGCGGGTTCGATTTGAACATGCCTGAGCCCATCACCATTACCTACATGTGTAAAAAATGGGTACAATTAATTGTTAAATTGGTATGAATACCGTGCTGTCCCTTTAACCACTTAACGACCGCCCACTGTAAATATACGTTGGCAGAATGGCACCGGCAGGCAGAATCACGTACATGTACGTGATTGCCTTTGTATAGTTGGGGGGTCCGATCGGACCCCCCTTCTTTACAGTGGGTGGTCGTTTTACCTTCGGGAGCGATCCGGCATGAGGGGACGGCCGTTCGATTCCGGCCCCCCCCCTCTCGATCGCTCCCGGCGAATGAGAGAGCTTCCCCTGCCTGCCAGGCAGGAGGAAGTGATGTCATCTCTCCTGCGGCGCTCGGTATATGTACATATACCGAGCGCCGTACAGGAGAAGATGCAGGTTAGTGCACACAACGCTACACTGACACCAGGACACATAGGTACATAAATCGCCCCCCCCCAGGCCCCCCCAGATCACCCCCCAGTCACAGTGTCACTGATTGCAGTGACCATTTATTTAGTGATCACTGCAATCAGTGACATTTGTGACTGTAAAAGTGTCACTACATTTAGTTTTAGGTCCAGTGTAGCCCCCTAACCCCCCCTAATAAAGGTTTAACCCCCTTGATCACCCCCCAGGTAACCCTTTCACCCCCTAGCACCGCCGTCGCTATGCGATCATTTTTCTGATCGATGTCTTAGCGTCGGTGATGCTGATCGGTAGCCAGTAGTTTTTTTTAGGTTCGCCGCAGGTTTTTATAGCGTCGGGTACCCCCATATATTACCTAATAAAGGTTTAACCCCCTTGATCGCCCCCCAGGTAACCCTTTCACCCCCTATCACCACTGTCACTAAGGGATAATTTTTATGATCGTTGTCTTAGCGTCGGTGATGCCGATAGGTAGCCAGTAATTTTTTTTTAGGTTCGCCGTCAGGTTTTTATATAGCGTCAGGTGCCCCCATATATTAACTAATAAAGGTTTTAACCCCCTAATTGCCCCTAGTTAACCCTTTCACCAGTGATCATCATATAAGTGTTACGGGTGACGCTGGTTAGTTAGTTTGCTTTTTATAGTGTCAGGGCACCCGCCGTATATAACCCAATAAAGGTTTAACCCCCTGATCGCCCGGCGGGTGATATCAATTAGGTTTTAGCGTCAGAGAGGGTCTGCGTCACACCCCAGGCAGCGTCAGGTTAGTGCCAGTAGCGCTAACACCCACGCGTTAAGCATACACCCCCCTTAGTGGTATAGTATCTGAACAGATCAATATCTGATCTGATCAGATGTATACTAGCGTCCCCAGCAGTTTAGGGTTCCCAAAAATGCAGTGTTAGCGGGATCAGCCCAGATACCTGCTAGCACCTGCGTTTTGCCCCTCCGTCCAGCCCAGGCCACCCAAGTGCAGTATCGATCGATCACTGTCACTTGCAAAACACAACACACATAACTGCAGCGTTCGCAGAGACAGGCCTGATCCCTGCGACTCCAGTGCTGTAGGAGGTGATTTCACCACCACAGTTAAAAAAAAAAAAGCATATATGCCGAAGCATTGGGGCAGCAGGGGCGGAGGAGCGATTTTGCTCCTAATGCCGCGTACATACGGTCGAAATTGCGACGGAGGCTTGCCCGTGGAAAAGTCTGACCATGTGTACGCGGCATAACTTTTGCGGGAAGATGCCCCCATGCTTCGGCATATATAAATGGTGCATGTATGCCCATCATTAGAAGTGGGTGGATGAAGGGCGGTATTCTAATGGTGGGCATACCCACCAATCAATCTTTTTTTTTCATTCAGCCAACAGGCTGCATGAAAAAAAAAGATTACAATACCTGTCCAACAAGGACCAGCAACGTACTGGTATGTTGCTGGACTTTGAATGTTTATACCAGAATGATGCCTGCGGGTTTAGGTATCATCTTGGTATCATTCTTTTCAGCCAGCGGCCGGCTTTCATGTAAAAGCAATCCTAGTGGCTAATTAGCCTCTGGACTGCTTTTACAAGCAGTGGGAGGGAATGTCCCCCCCCCCGGATATAAAAAGCGCCATTGGGAAATTGGGAAAGCATTTTATCACACCGATCTTGGTGTGGTCAGATGCTTTGAGGGCAGAGGAAAGATCTAGGGTCCAATAGACCCCAGTTTGTTCAAAAAAGAGTACCTGTCATTACCTATTGCTATCATAGGGGATATTTACATTCCCTGAGATAACAATAAAAATGATAAAAAAATAAATAAATATGGAAGCAACAGTTTAAAAATAAAATAAAAAAGCAAAATTAATAATGAAAAAAAAAAAAGCACCCCTGTCCTGCCCTGCTCTTGCCCAATGGCGAACGCAAGCGTCGGTCTGGCGTCATATGTAAACAGCAATTGCACCATGCATGTGAGGTATCACCGCGAAGGTCAGATCGAGGGCAGTAATTTTAGCAGTAGACCTCCTCTGTAAATCTAACAGGGTAACCTGTAAAGGCTTTTAAAAATGTATGTAGTTTGTCGCCAATGCGCGTTTGTGCGAAATTTTAAAGCATGTCGTGTTTGGTATCTATGTACTCGGCCTAAGATCATCTTTTTTATTTCATCAAACATTTGGGCAATATAGTGTGTTTTAGTGCATTAAAATTAATAAAAGTGTATTTTTTCCCCCAAAAAATGCGTTTGAAAAATCGCTGCGCAAATACTGTGTAGAAAAAAAAAATGCAACACCCACCATTTTATTCTGTAGGGCCTTTGCTTTAAAAATATATATATAATGTTTGGGGGTTCAACATAATTTTCTTGCAAAAAAAAATATGTTTTCATGTAAACAAAAAGTGTCAAAAAGGGCTTTGTCTTCAAGTGGTTAGAAGAGTGGATGTAAGCTTCCTAATGTTGTGTATAAAATGCCAGAACAGTTCAAAACCCCCCAAATGACCCCATTTTGGAAATTAGACACCCCAAGCTATATACTGAGAGGCATGTCGAGTCCATGGAATATTTTATATGTTGACACAAGTTGCGGAAAAAAGACAATTGTTTTTTTTTTTTGCACAAAGTTGTCACTAAATGATATATTGCTCAAACATGCCATGGGCATATGTGGAATTACACCCCAAAATACATTCTGTTGCTTCTCCTGAGTACGAGGATACCACATGTGTGAGACTTTTTGGGAGCCTAGCCGCGTACGGGACCCCAAAAACCAATCACCGCCTTCAGGCTTTCTAAGGGTGTCAATTTTTGATTTCACTTCTCACTGCCTATCACAGTTTCGGAGGCCATGGAATGCCCAGATGGCACAAAACCCCCCCAAATGACCCCATTTTGGAAAGTAGACACCCCAAGCTATTTGCTGAGAGGTATTGTGAGTATTTTGCAGATCTCGCTTTTTGTCACAAAGTTTTGAAAATTGAAAAAAAAAAAAAGAAAAAAAAAATGTTCTTTCTTCATTTTCAAAAACAAATGAGAGCTGTAAAATACTCACCATGCCTCTCAGCAAACAGCTTGGGGTGTCTACTTTCCAAAATGGGGTCATTTGTGGGGGTTTTGTGCTATTTTGGCATTTTATGGCCTTCGAAACTGTGATAGGTAGTGAGGAGTCAAATCAAAAATTTGTGCCTAGAAATCCTGAAGGCGGTGATTGGTTTTCGGGGTCCCGTACGCGGCTAGGCTCCTAAAAAGTCCCACACATGTGGTATCCCCGTACTCAGGAGAAGCAGCAGAATGTATTTTGGGGTGCAATTCCACATATAACCATGGCATGTGTGAGCAATATATCATTTAGTGACAACTTTTTGTAATTTTTTTTTATTTTATTTTTTTTTGTCATTATTCAATCACTTGGGACAAAAAAAAAAATATTCAATGGGCTCAACAGGCCTCTCCGCAATTTCCTTGGGGTGTCTACTTTCTAAAATGGGGTCATTTGGGGGGGTTTTGTACTGCCCTGCCATTTTAGCACCTCAAGAAATGAGATAGGCAGTCATAAATTTAAAGCTGTGTAAATTCCAGAAAATGTACCCTAGTTTGTAAACGCTATAACTTTTGCGCAAACCAATAAATATACGCTTATTGACATTTTTTTTACTAAAGACATGTGGCTGAATACATTTTGGCCTAAATGTATGACTAAAATTGCGTTTATTCGATTTTTCTTATAACAAAAAGTAGAAAATATCATTTTTTTTCCAAAATTTTCGGTCTTTTTCCGTTTATATCGCAAAAAAAAAAAAAAAAAAAAAAAAAAAAATCGCAGAGGCAATCAAATACCATTAAAAGAAAGCTCTATTTGTGGGAAGAAAAGGACGCAAATTTTGTTTGGGTACAACATTGCATGTCCGCACAATTTACAGTTAAAGCAGCGCAGTGCAAAATTCTGAATTCACCTCTGGTTAAAAAGTGAAGATGAAGCAGCTTGCACAGCAAAAAGATCAATAATTAGCAAAAAATACCATATAAAATAAAAGTGCAGAGCTAAAAAATGACGTGTTATCAGATGACTGACAGCACAAATACATCAAATTGAACCAAAGTATGTAAAAAAACACCACATGTATGCACCGTAGTGAATAGTGAAAAAAATGTTCAAGTGAAAAAAATATAAAATATAATTATAATAGTCCTTTGATGAAAAATTATAAGTTCTGATGATAATCAAGTGACAACGTTCCAAGAGAGAACATCATCTGGGGTTGTTCTCTTGAACGAAACGCGTCGGATGGACTACTGATGCCACTGTTATTGCTGATTTTATAAGCGCTTTTATATCACCTCAAATGTGAGTGTTACTCCTTTTTTAATAAATAGCTGTGAGATATCTTGCAGAATTACTCTATGTGCCCTCCTGTTTTCCTCTTTTTCCACATCCACACCATCCATCTGTTTGGGCGTTATAACCTTTAAAACAACATTGGAAGCTCCACCGCTGGGTTCCTGGAATTTGTGTCCGTTGAGACATCCCTCCCTTGGTCCATTGACCATACAAGCTTGATTGGCCTACTGAGTGTACGCTTATCTAGGTTCAATCCTTCTGGTAAGCCTTATGACAGGGCTCGACAAACCCCGGTCGCCATTGCGACTAGAATTAGCGACCTGGCGCCTGGGGCAGCACAGCTTGGGTATCCTGTGTCTCCGTGCCCCCCCCCTCCGCGCCATCGCGTCGGGCCGCGCCGGCCGGTAATTGAGGCCGCGGCTTTGCGGCCTTCTGCAGGCCTATGCTTCCTTCTGTGGTCTAGCGCCATCTTGTGGTGGCCGTTGGTATGACAACCAGCAATGCTAATGGAGTTTCCCTGTCTGTTTTCCCTGCCATCTCCTTCCCTCTAATTAGAACCCCCAAACATTATATATATTTTTTATTCTAACACCCTAGAGAATAAAATGGCGGTCGTTGCAATACTTTGTCACACTGTATTTGCGCAGCGGTCTTACAAGCGCACCTTTTTGGTAAAAAATACATTTTTTTTTAATAAAAGCATAAAAAGACAACAGTAAAGTTAGCCCATTTTTTTTCATATTGTGAAAGATAATGTTACGCTGAGTAAATTGATACCCAACATGTCACGCTTCAAAATTGCGTCCGATCGTGGAATGGCGACTAACTTTTACCCTTTAAAATCTCCATAGGCGACGTTTAAAAACTTCTACAGGTTGCATGTTTTGAGTTACAGAGGAGGTCTAGGGCTAGAATTATTGCTCTCACTCTACCGATCACGGCGATACCTCAGTGTGGTTTGAACACCGCTTTCATATGCGGGCGCTACTCACGTATGCGTTCGCTTCTGCGCGCAAGCTCGGCGGGACGGGGCGCGTTCCTGGCTCCTAACTTTTTTATTGGAAAAGAAGGGGGCAATGGGTATACTCAGTACCCTGGGATTTTCAAATACGGTGCTAAATAGAGACTGACAACAAGATCAAATCTTAAAAGATTTGTTCATTTTATTAACATGAGAAAGACACAAAATATACACAAAATAAAATAACCAAACCAGAAAGTGAGCGGTGCAAACCGCGCTTCATATACCCCCACCGCGGCGGCGTCTGACCTCATCGCCGTGGTGCGGACGTCTGCTAGGAGGTCCATGTAGGACGCACGCGCCGGCCAATGATTAGGACTGGTGCGTGCGTCAGTGAAGCAGCCAACCGGCGTGGCTTATCACACGTCAGAAGACGTGTGTATTGAAGCCCTCCGTGCTGCTGAAGTCAGCCGCGCCATCTTAAAAAAGGGAACAGCCACACTATTACATATGTAAAGTGGGAGAATAGTTGGTGGCACAATAGGGATGGAAAAATGGATGGAAATTCGAGGCTGACTGGACAAGGACCTACTAATAAAGGGCGACCTAGGTGTACATAAGATTGGCAGAACAAATGAAATAAACAAACAAGGGCGCCCCGGCCGTCCATATGGTTGCACTAAGGTGCGCCAAAGGATAAACTGGCAAGGGAGAAGTGCTGCATGGAGTTAGCTGAATTATATCAACACACAAAAATGTGTATTAATATGTTTGAACAATCATGAGAATATATTGATTGATGAAGAAAATGTAAATAATGAAACAAATATAGATTGATGAAGAAATTCCATCTCCAATAGTTTTGATTAATTAAAAAATCGAAGGGAGATAAAATGCTATTTATGTAGCATAGCCAGAGTTAATAAAAGGCATAGAAAAAGGGCAAACTGGTGAGATTGGAGGAGCACATAATGGGCCATGAGCATCACAATAGAAAAACAGTTTGTTGTCTATGATGCCACCGACGCTGTGGCTACTATCGGTTTGAAATATTGATGCGTTAACTTCCGTGAGTTAATTTAAACAATGTTATATGTTGATGCAACATTAATCCTTAACCATCCTCTGTGCTAACCACATGTATTCTGTGTTTTCAGTATAATTCTGCTACTGTCACAATCACTCCTGAGGAAGCTATTTTAGCGAAACTAGTAGAGTGGCGACCTAGCAAATTGCACCTTGATCTTTGAGTTACACGCCTTCAAGGATGGTTATTTTATTTTGTGTCTTTCTCATGTTAATAAAATGAACAAACCTTTTAAGATTTGATCTTGTTGTCAGTCTCTATTTAGCACCGTATTTGAAAATCCCAGGGTACTGAGTATACCCATTGCCCCCTTCTTTTCCAATTTCAAATTACATGGGATGTGGTGCTACAAGATTTGACCGAAAGTGCCCCCACTTTCCTACATTCCTAACTTTTTTAGCTGGCTCCTAGATTCCAAGCAAATTTGTCAAGCCCTGCCTTATGACATACGGTGGTGGATCTCCTATCAATCTTCTCTACTAGTCACGAATAGATTGTGTTTATTCACTTACTATTTGGAACATTGTCACTTGATTATTATCAGAACTTATAATTTTTCATCAAAGGACTAATATAATTATACTTATATTGTTTTAACCATTAACTACGGTGCATACATGTGGTGTTTTTTACATTCTTTGGTTCAATTTGATGTATTTGTGCTATCAGTCATCTGATATCACGTCATTTTTTAGCGCTGCACTTTTATTTTATACAATTAATTGCTATTTACGCTTTTAAGCAAACTATAGATCAGATTTTATTTTTTTACACTTTCTTTATTTTTTTCCAAATTTGTCATTAACAGAGAAGAAAAGTAAATTACAACAATTTTCTTATCTAATAAGGATATATATTGACAGATGTTTATTTCCAAACCCTCATCTACCCTATCCCACCCCCTACAAGCCACATTCCTCAGCCCTTCCCTCTCCACCCCTCCTCCTTATATTTTTAATCACCAATAGGAGAAAGGAGGGAGAAAAAAAAAAAAAATCATATTTTCATGTCCACGAGGTTGCAGTTTTGCCTCCAAAAGTCATGTATTTAAACCTTTCTGCTCACCTGTGATTGTTATGCGGATATGAATGATGACAATGATACATGTACCCGTATGCACAACCACAGCTCCAAAGGACATGGTATGAGGAGTTTGGTGTGGAGCAACTTGAGTGGCCAGCAGCAAGTTCTGCCATCAACCCTATAAATATAAATCTTCTAAATAAATGCCAATTGCGTGTCAAGTCTTCTAATTCTACATCAGTACTTGTTCTCTTAGGCCCCTTTCACACTGGGGCGGTTTGCAGGCGCTATTTTGCTAAAAATAGTGCCTGCAAACCGAGCCTAAACAGCGGCTGCTGTCTCTCCAATGTGAAAGCCCCGGGGGCTTTCACACTGGAGCGGTGCGCTAGCAGGACGTGAAAAAAAGTCCTGCTAGCCGCATCTTTGGGGCGGTGAGAGGAGCGGTGTGTTTACCGCTCCTCCACCGCTCCTTCCCATTGAAATGAATGGGACACCGCGGTAATACCGCCCGCAAACCGCGGCTGTAGCCGCGGCTTGCGGGTGGTATCAACCCTTTTTCGGCCGCTAGCGGGGGTTAAAACTGCACCGCTAGCGGCCGAATACCTCAGCAATCCTGACGGTATAGCGACGCTAAAAATAGCGGCGCTATACCGCCACCGCACCCACCGCCCGAGTGTGAAACCGGCCTTAAAGTGGTAAAGGCTCAAGGTTTTTAACCTTCATGCATTCAAGAAACCTTCTGTGTGCAGCACCCCCCAGACCCCCCTAATACTTACCTGACTATGACCCTAAGAACACCATCCCCACAGTCAAGCACGGAGGTGGAAACATTATGTTTGGGGCTGTTTCTCTGCTAAAGCTACAGCCAGACTTTGCCGCATTGAGGGGTCAATGGATGGGTCCATGTATTGTAAAATCTTGGATAAGAGACTTCTTCCCTCGACCAGAACACTGAAGATGGGATGAGTATTTCAGCATTACAATGACCCAAAACATACCGCCAAGGCAACAAATGGGTGGCTTAAGAAGATGCACATTAAGATCATGGAGTGGCCTAGCCAGTCTCCAGACCTTAATCCTATAGAAAATTATGGAGAGAGCTTAAAATGTGAGTTCCCACGCGACAGCCAAGAAGCCTTGAGGATTTAGAGAAAATCTGTAAAGAAGAGTGGACCAAAATACCTTCTGAGGTGTGTGCAAACCTGGTCACTAACTACAAGAAACGTATTACCTCTGTGCGTGCCAACAAGGGTTTCTCCATCAAGTACTGTACTAAGTCATGTTATGCTTGGGGATTAAATACCTATTTTACTCACTGAACTGCATCTCAATTTATAACATTTGTATTGTGTGTTTTTTTGGGGGATTTTTGGTTTATATTCTGTCTCTATCATTTAAAACAGACCTATGATAAAACTTATAGACCCCTCATTTCTTTGTAAGTGGGCAAACTTACAAAATCTGCAGGGGATCAAATGATTATTTTCCCAGAAAGACTGAAAGAAAACTTCAGAACATTTTTCCTGGAGTTTTCATCCCTTTTTTTGCACAACCCATTAGCTTATACAGTAGTTTTGTTCTATCTTCCTTTTATGCACCTTTTTTTCTTTTCTAGTTGCTTCTTCAAAAGTTATTGAATACAACTAGAAGACACAGATGGAAATGTATTAAAAAATGATTGTTATTTTTTAAAAAATTATTTGCAAACAGGCTTATGCAATGCACAGAGCAGGTAGGTATAAGCTAGGGCTGGGCGAATTTCCCCCCCAAAAAAAATCTGCGATTTTTTTATAAAAAAAACTCGATTTACGATTCGATTTTTTTTTAAATTATATTAACAAACAAAATTGCAAAGGCAAACCCTTTCTCTAACTGCAAAGTCGGTGTGTAGTGTGCAACAAAGATTGTTAAACATCCAAATTATTAATACTGTATTTGGATTTGGCTAATAAAACAACAAAAAATCTTGAGGCTACTCTTAGTTGAATTGAACTGTGCCCGTGTCTCACTGTGCCCGTGCCTCACTGTGTCCAATGCCTCACTGTGTCCATGCCTCACTGTGCCCATGCCTCACTGTGCCCATGCTTCAATCACCGTGCCCGTACCTGATGCAGATTTTCATGGGATACGGATTTTACTGCTACACCGGCGGCCATTCCAGTATTCAAAAGCCGCGCCTCCTCCTCGTCTGTGATAGGCGGAACACTCAATTTCCCAGCATTCAGTGTTCCGCCTATCATGGACATCCGCTCATCCTCATAACACAGACGAGGATGAGAGGATGTCCGTGATAGGCTGAACACTGCCTGCTGTGAAATTGAGTGTTCCGCCCATCACAGACGACGAGGACTCGGGAGGCGCGACTTTTGAACACTGCAATGGCCGCCGTCTGTCTGCATGACACGCTGATCAGGTAGGCAGACGGCGGCTTGCGGTTAGTTAGTGTTACATTACATCTACTCGCAGCGGCTGCGGCGAGTAGATGTAATTGGGGTAACGCCGCCCAGTGTCATTTCGGATACGCCCCCTGCAGCCCTGTTACAGAAACTTTGAAGGAAAAAAAAATTATTATTTTTTTAAATCTAATAAAAATCGATTTTCTTCAAATCTGAATCGATTTGAACTCAAAACTCGATTCAAGATTAAAATCGATTTTTTTTCCCAGCCCTAGTATAAGCCTGTTTGTTATTTTTCAAATAAAAATGTGTTTGCGATCACTTTAATACATTTCCATCTGTGTCTTCTAGTACACAGTGCACATCGCAGCCTGGACCTTCTCTTCTCTGGCCCATCGCTGCCGCTTCCGGTTCCTCCTCTTTTTGGTGTGTCACCATAGGAAGCAGTTTCCTATGGTGGCACACCTGTGGGCTCGCTCTAGAGCTAGGCTGCCTGCAACTATATAGAAAGACAGCAGGGCTCGGCCCCACCCCCTCTCTCTTCTTACATAATTTGAGTGACAGTAGCAGGAGCCAATGTGTTAAGCCTGTGAGAGAGGGGAGAAGTCAGAGAGCCTCTACAAATGAGCACAGCACTGAATGGAGTGAGAAATAAAGTATAAAGGGGGGGGGGGGGGGCATATTGCTACCTAAATATTATTTAACTTAATGCAAGCAATGCATTATGCAGTATGCAGTGACAGAGCAGCTAGTAAGTAACATGTAAGTAACATGACAGATCGGTCAGTGAGCAGAATGTAGTGACAGAGCAGTATGTATTTGCAAGGGGCGGTTAGTGAGCAGCATGTAGTGGCAGGCTAGGGCAGCGTGTAGTGGCAGGGCAGTCCGTAAGCAGCAGGCAGTGAACAGTATGTATTGGCAAACAGAGTAGTTAGTAAGCAACATATACTGACACAACGGTCAGCGGGTACCTCCTCTTCTGGGGTCCCTCACTAGTCCCCTTCTTCTCCATCTGCCCTCATAGTAGACCACTTGCTATGGGGAAAGACATGCAGGCTCGATCCTGAGCCAGGCTGTGTGCGTCCATAGACACACATAGCACCGCTCCGCCCCGTTCCCTTCTCACTGGGTCTGATTGACAGCGGCAGGAGCCAATGGCTCCCACTGCTGCCTCTGTGGAAAGAGAAATAGGAGAAAATCTGCTGCAGACGTGCACAGCACTGGATCTAGATCGGGCTCAGATTAGGGGTGCAGAAATGAATCGCTGCATCGCAATTCGGGTGTGCCCGATGCGGCATCGATGCATGCGACCTGGAAAATCGATTTCCGGGAGACTTGCCCCTCCCGGGAGAGCGCTCCGAGCTGTTAAGCCCTTGGCGCCGAGCGTATGCGGCCTCGGCTTTAGGGGGTTATACCAGGATGATGCCCGCAGCTGCAGGCATCATCCCGGTACTGTTTTTAGAGCGGGCGGTCGGCTTTCCAGGGATAACAACCAATGCTGCTAAAAGCTGCCTGGCTGTTATCCCGGAGGAGCGGAAGGGGACATCCGCCGCCTTCCGCCGGTCTTACCAGGCCTCCCGTTCCACCAGGAGACCTGATAGCCGCTACTTCAGGCGGCTAGAGACAGACTGGAACGAAGCGTCGGCTTCGTTCCAGTCTGTATGTAAAACACGTATGCGACGTCACGTTGTCACTTCGGGTTTACTTGGCTGCCAATGGCGCCAGTTTTTCTTTCAAAAATGACAGTATTGAGAATCGCCGGTTTTTGGCGATCTGAATACTTTGAAGTGCAAAGGAGGGATTTGGGGTCTTTTGACCTCCGATCCCTCCATAAAGAGTACCTGTCACCACCTATTACTGTCACAAGGGATGTTTACATTCCTTGTGACAGCAATAAAAGTGATCAAACATGGAAAGTTTCCCCCACTGGGGTTTTCAAGGCAGCAGAGATTGAAGAAGACGACAGTGAAAATAGTAAAAATAGGATTTTTATAACAGCTTACCTGTAAAATCCTTTTCTTGGAGTACATCACGGGACACAGAGCGGCATAGTCATTACTATGTGGGTTATATAGATACCTTCAGGTGCTGGCACTGGCAACTTCCAAAACCGGAAGTACCCTCCCCTATATAAGCCCCTCCCATCCGGGAGCACCTCAGTTTTGTAGCAAAGCAATAAGTGTCCCCAAAGAGGGGTGGGAGCTCTGTGTCCCGTGATGTACTCCAAGAAAAGGATTTTACAGGTAAGCTGTTATAAAAATCCTATTTTCTTTCTCGTACATCACGGGACACAGAGCGGCATAGTCATTACTATGTGGGATGTCCTAAAGCAATGCCCAATGAGGGGGGGGGATACACCATACATAAGCTGAGCACTATCAGACATGAGGATCTTTTGCGGCCTGCAACACACTGCGCCCAAAGGCGACATCCTCCTGACTTCTAACGTCCACCTGGTAGAACCTAGTAAAACGTGTGTACTGAAGACCACGTTGCGGCCTTACAGATTTGAGCCAGGGAGGCCTGGTGATGCACTGCCCATGAAGTTCCAACTGCTCTCGTGGAGCGCGCCCTAACTTTGAACGGAGGCGGTCTCCTTCTCAAGCCATAGGCTTGCATTATGACCTGTCGAATCCACTTGGCTAAAGTAAATTTTGACGCTGCCTGACCCTTTCTGGGGCCTTCCGGCAGAATAAACAAAGTATCCGTTCTGCGAATCTGAGCAGTGGCTTTTAGATAAGCTTTAACTGCTCTTACTACATCCAAAGAATGCAATAACTTTTCCTCTACCGAACTAGGTTTGGGGAAAAAAGAAGGAAGAACCACATCTTGGTTCAAATGAAAACCTTGATACCACCTTAGGAAGAAAGGCTGGATGAGGACGTAACACTACTGTCCTTATGGATAACCAGATATGGCTCTTTACAGGACATAGCTGCTAATTCCGACACTCTTTTAGCCGAACAAATTGCTACTAGAAAAAACAATTTCCTGGTGAGAAGAACCAAGGAACTATGCTGTAATGGTTCAAATGGTTGTTTCTGTAGAACCGACAGAACCAGGTTTAGATCCCATGGACATATGGGAATATTAACCGGAGGACTAATACGCATCACTCCTTATCTAAAGGCTTTGACTAGTGAATGCGAAGCCAAGGGCCTTTGAAAAAATATTGACAAGGCCGAAAACTGACCTTTGATAGTACTCAAGGGAAGCTTCCTATCTACAGCCCACTGTAGGAAGTCCAGACTCCTACCTATTACGTACTTATGTGGATGCCATTTCTTGGCCTCACACCACGCGATGTACGCCTTCCAGATTCTATAGTAGATCTGCCTGGATACCGGCTTCCTGGCATTGATCATGGTAGATACCACAGGATTAGAGAGCCCTCTCTTTTTTAGAATGTGGGCTTCAATAGCCAGGCCGTCAAACCTAGGGCTGGTAAGGAAGGGTGGTATATCGGTCCTTGCGAAAGCAGGTCCGGACGACGTGGGAGAGTCCAAGGACTCCCCACTGACATTTTACAATCTCCGCGTACCACGCTCTTCGGGGCCACGCTGGAGCCACCAGAATCACTGGTTTCTTTTCTACCCTGATTCTGCGGAGTAATCGAGGTAACCATTGTGGCGGTGTGAATGCATATATCAGCTTGAACTGATCCCAAGGGAACACTAGGGCATCCGAGCCGCAAGCTAGGGGATCCCTTGTCCGAGAGACAAACCTGTCCACCTTTGCGTTGAATCTGGATGTTAGAAGATCTACATCCGGTGTTCCCCACCGCTGACATATTGTCCGGAAAACCTCGGGATGAAGGGACCATTCCCCCGGGCATAATTGTTGGCGACTTAGAAAGTCCGCCTTTCAATTCTCCACTCCTGGAATGAATACCGCAGATATGGCTGAGACATATCTTTCTGCCCATTTCAGGATGCAATTTACTTCCCTGTGGGCTGCACGACCCCTGGTGCCACCCTGATGATTGATATATGCCACTGCCGTGGCATTGTCCGATTGAATTCTGACAGGGGACCCTTGGAGTTTGGATGTCCATGCTACTAGGGCATACCGGGCTGCTCGTATCTCTAAGAGATTGATGGGCAGGGCCTTTTCTGCCTCCGACCATCTGCCCTGGAGAGACCATTGCTCCAGTACTGCTCCCCAGCCTATAAGGCTGGCATCTGTAGTGACCACCTTCCAAGAAATCGGACTGAAGGATTTCCCTTTTTCCAGATTCTGGGGAACCAACCACCAACGGAGGCTCTTGCGAACGGAAGGGGACAAGGACATTGTAAGTCTAGGGCCTGAACTTTCTTGTTCCAGGCTGACAGTATGGCCCCTTGCAAATTCCTTGAATGGAATTGACCGTAGGGTACTGCTTCGAATGATGCCACCATTTTTCCCAGCAGCCTCATGCACAGGCGTATGGACGGCTGTCTTTTTGTACCCACTAAGTGGATCAAATCTTTCAAAGACAACACCTTTCCTCGAGGCAAGAATATTTTTCTCTGGCCTGAATCCAACCTTAGCCCCAAGTATTTCAGACTTTTGACTGGTTTTTAGGGCTGACTTGTCTCGGTTGATAATCCAACCGTGAGATTCCAGATACTTGATTGTCTTGTGAATGACCACGTCTAGTTTTTTCACTGAGTGGTCTATCAGCAACAAGTCATCTAGATATGCCATTATCATTACATCTTGTGTTCTTAGATTGGCCAATAAAGGGCCAGAATTTTTGTAAACACTCGTGGTGCTGTGGCCAGACCGAAGGGTAAGGCTCTGAACTGAAAATGGCGCCCTTCTACTGCAAAGCGTAGAAATTTTTGGTGGACTGGAAAGATGGGAATGTGCAAATAAGCATCTTTGATGTCGATCGCGGCTAACCAATCCTCCCCTTGTAGGGCAGTGGCCACCGATCGGATCGACTCCATCGGAAAGTCCTGATATACAGGAATTTGTTTAGCCCTTTTAGAATTAATATGGGCCTCCCGTCCCCGTTTGCTTCGGGACTGTAAAGAGGTTTGAGTAAAACCCGAACCCCCATTCTTCCAGGGGAACCTCCATAATTACTCCTTGGAGCAATAGTTGTTCTAGTGCCAACAGGAGGGACTCTCTCTTCCGGGGATCCCTTGGCATGTTTGACCTCAAAAATGGGAAGGAAGAGAGTCTTTTAACTCCAATCTATATCCCAAACATACTGCGGAGAGCACCTATCTGTTTTGATCGTGTCCCGCCAGGTCTCTTGCGAACAACTGGAGTCCTCCCCGCACCCGACTGAGTGGGGGCAACCCTTCAATGAATTTAACTTTGGGGGAGGTTTTGTACCTCCCCTGACCCAGGGTTTCTCATTACCCTGCGATTGTCCCTGTTTTTTACCCCCGGGAATTGACCGAGGAGGCCGTCGGAACTGTTACACAGCCGATGCCCCAGGGACTGGAGAAGCAGGCCTCTTAAAGAGGGACCTCTAACTCTGTTTTTAACCGGCAAGAGTGTATTTTTACCGCTGGAAATTTTCTGGATATATCTGTCCAGGTCTTCCCTGAATAAGCGTTCACCATGAAATGGGACGCTAACCAGCAATTTTTTACAGGGAGCTTCAGCAGACCAGTTTTTGAGCCATAGAAGCCTACGCATTTGTACTACAGACAGCGTAAGGCGGGAGGCCTGATGGATTGAATCCTTTATGGCGTCAACCGCAAAGCCTAAGGCTCTAGGTAGATCAGCTAGGGCAAGGGCCTGCTGATCTGTCAAGTCCCTCAAGACCTGTTTCAACTGATCCTTCACTGCTTAGCAAACCCCACTGCTGGTTGTGTCACCAAGCTTGCTGTAGAAAGAAGCAGATTTTCATAAGGACTCCAATCTTTTATCTATTGGGTTCTTGAACATTTGGACATTATCCACTGGACATGTCAGTGATTTATACACACAAGAGATGGCTGCGTCCACTGTAGGGACCTTCCCTTTTTTGATGAACTTATCCTCCATGGGATAGACCACCGGAAATCTCTTGGGGGGAATAAATATTTTCTCAGGATGTTCCCAATCCTGGTAAATGAGCCCTTTCAGTAAAGGGTGAAGTGGAAAAGAACAGACAGTCTGGGGGCTTCTAGCGACCCCAACGAGGATACAGTAGTGGTTGATGGTTCCGCAAGGTGCATTTTTAAATGCTGATCGGACCATGTTAGTCAGAGACTGAACCCATAATCTTTCAGCTTGAGATGCTGAGAAAAGGTTCCTTCACTGTTGATTCCTCTATAACAGAATCAACCTCATCCTGATCCCCTTCAGGCAGGTCGATCCCTGTATGGGACTGTTGCTCTGCTAACAGGCACTCTGAAGGAGGAGACGGAGATCGGGCGTGCTTTCCCTGACAGGGAGGCACCGATCAATGTTGACAATCTCTCTCTAATCCTCCCAGAGCTGAGGAAAAAACCTCCTCTGTTACATACACAGGAGCAGGTGAACTGAGGACAGCCACAGTACCAAGTACCCCTGCGGGGTCTCTACGGTCACTTACCTCTGAACTTCAGGGGAGACTGGTGCAGCAGAAGCATGCCCAAGATCCTCAGAGCCCGATGAGACCCCCTTCGCTTCCTGGAAGATTCAGTTCCGGAGCTTCTGGACGGCATATTCCTAAGCCTAAAGCTGAGGTATTCCAGCCGTAATACACCACTTTTACTGAGAATAGTCTAGCACAATTGCTGCTATATAACAGTTGGTGTCTACTAAAGTGCCTTTCTAGGGGATGCCTGCATCAACCGCCTCTGTGTGCCTTTATACTGTTGCTAGCTCTGTCTGTGCACTTCAATAACCAGCTATGATTGTGCTTTAAAACACGCTGGACGCCCGCACATGCGCAGTAGCGCCGCGGCGCACACCGAGCGTCATCCACCCGCTCCGCCCCTTTTTCCAGATCGCCTCAATATATAGAGGCGCGTGCACGCGCGCGGGCACGTGCGCCTTCGGCACCTTTTTTGAAAAAAAAATAAGGAGCTAGATGGGAGCCAGGGTCCCTGCCGCAGGGCCCGGGGATGGATGAGCGCAGCAACAGGGCAGAGGAGACAGCTTCCCAGCAGAGAACTTACCAACTGCCTGGATTTGATTTTGGAAGAAAAAAATCCACATTACAAGAAAAAGAACCATAGCGGCCTCTAGTGTCTAACACAGGTACCGCGGTCTTACATTTTTTTTTTTTTTTTTTTCTTGCCTACTATTAAAATTTTTACATTTTCTCAGTAGTAACAGGCATACACAGAATATTAGCGGGAATACCTTAGGTAACAGGCAGAAAGACAAAATAGGCTTGGGGGTCCCTCAATAGAACCAAGTTCCCGAGGGCCCCCACTTACCTTTTCCTCGCCGCAGGACTCTGTTTGGTCCACAGAAGCCCAAACTTCACCTATCACGGCAGGCATTGTAATTAAACCTTCAGGGACCGGGTTCCCAAGGATTCCACTCCCCTGGACCTGTATAGCACCCTGCACAGAAAACATCTTGGTCGTGGGTATGACCAGAGCTCTGGATCCCAGGGTCCAGCCCTCCTAAGAGAGGCATTACAGGCAAAACCTTGCTCTTCTCTTGCAAGGCCCGGGTACCGACCGTTTAGCTATGAAGCTTTTTTGGTCGGATCCGGAATAGCTTACTGAGGCCCAAAAGAACCTGTACGCAAGCTCAGTGAAAAACACATGTTACTTCTTGGCCAACACCTTAGACACTGGCAAAAAACTGAGGTGCTCCCGGATGGGAGGGGCTTATATAGGGGAGGGTACTTCCGGTTTTGGAAGTTGCCAGTGCCAGCACCTGAAGGTATCTATATAACCCACATAGTAATGACTATGCCGCTCTGTGTCCCGTGATGTACGAGAAAGAAAAAATGCAAGTTAGACTTACCGGTAACTTGTTTTCCAATAGGCTTTCAGGACAGCACCCGAGAGATCATGGCTCCTCCTCCTACAGGAAACACCTCATCAATTAAGTCTTTAATTGGAGGCCTCCACGTTGCTTCCATCAGTTGTTTGTAGAGAACCTCCAGCCCCAGCTGCAACATATAAGCGACAGTTATTACATAGTATTACAGCAACAGCATAAAAAAAGGGCGGGATCCTGCTGTCCTGAAAGCCTATTGGAAAACAAGTTACCGGTAAGTCTAACTTGCATTTTTCCAAAACGTCTTTCAGGACAGCACCCGAGAGGATAATCGAGACTTACCCCATTTAGGGTGGGACAACAGCCTGTAAGACTTTCCTTCCGAAAGCCTGGTCCCCAGCCGTCATGAGATCTAATCTATAATGACGGGCAAAGGTCGTCAGACTTGTCCATGTAGCTGCCTTACAGATTTGTTCGGGGGTGGCACCAGCTTTTTCTGCCCAACTCACCGCCGAAGCTCTAGTAGAATGAGCCCTGATACTTACTGGACTCTCCTGGCCTGTAAGGGAATAGGCGTCTGAGATAGCCATTCTCAACCATCTGGCAATGGTTCCTCTAGAAGCTTGTCTTCCTTTTTTATTTCCGGAAAATAAAATGAATAGTGCGTCTGAACGCCTAAAGTCTTTAGTAGCTTCCAGGTAACTTAAGACTGCTCTTTTAACATCCAGGGTATGGAATTCTTCTTCCTTCTTACCCAACGGATTAGAACAAAACGTAGGAAGTATTATCTCCTGGGTTCTATTTTGAACTGAGGCAACCTTTGGTAAAAAGTTAGGATCCGTCTTCAGCACAATTCTGTCTGAAAAAATAGAAACAAATGGCTCCCTGACAGATAAAGCTTGCAGCTCACTGATCCTTCGAGCTGTTGTAATAGCTACTAGAAAAATTGTTTTTAAAGTAATTAGCTTCAGGGAGGTTAAATTGAGAGGTTCGAAAGGTTCCCTGGTCAGGGCCTGTAGAACGACTGATAAGTCCCATGACGGACAGTTTTTGATCACTATCGGTCTAGCCCGAGTGAGGGCTTTAAAGAATCTGTTTACTAGGGGTTCTGATGAAATAGATTTCTCAAAATATACCCCCAGTGCGGCAACCTGAACTTTTAGGGTACTGATCGCTAGGCCCTTATCTGCTCCTTCTTGCAGAAATTCCAAGATAGAAGAAATCTGCTTTAATGGTCTGCCGGATGCAGTGCACCAAGAGTTAAAGACTTTCCAGACTTTGTGATATATTGCTCTGGTAACATTCTTTCTGCTAGATAGGAGGGTAGCCACCAACCTATCCGAGAATCCTTTTCTCCTTAAAAGCTGCTCCTCAGAAGCCAGGCTGTGAGTTTTAGCTTTTCTACTTCTTGGTGAAACAGCGGACCTTGTAACAGAAGGTCTTGTCTCAAGGGAAGATGCCAGTATGGTTTGATCTGCATCTGTAGAAGAGCTGAAAACCAAGGCCTCTTGGGCCAGAAGGGAGTGATGAGGATTACTGTCGTATCCTCCTTCCGGATTTTTGTTATGACCTGCGGAATCAGCTGAAAAGGAGGGAAGGCGTAGCTGAGGTGAAAATTCCAACTGTGCGCCAGAGCATCTACCCCCAGAGATGACTCGTTCCTGTTCAGGCAAAAAAAGAGGGATATTTGTGTATTTTCCTGAGTCGCAAAGAGATCCACTCTTGGCTGTCCCCATTTCTTCACTATTAGATTGAAGACATCTGGATTCAATTGCCACTCCGCTTCGTACACCTGGTTCCTGCTGAGGAAATCCGCTATCCTGTTTAGGGTCCCTTTTAGATGGACCGCGGACAAGGATTGAGTATGGAGCTCTGCCCAATTTAGAATGCTCTCTGCTAGGCCTTGAAGTATTCTGCTTCTGGTGCCCCCTTGTCGGTTTATGTAAGCCACCGCCGTGGCGTTGTCCGACAGAATTTGTGTATGTCGCCCTTGGACTTCTTCTGCAAAGAACAATAAGGCCATTTCTATCGCCTTTAGTTCCCTCCAGTTTGAAGATCTCAGTGCTTCCCTTGTGGGCCAAGATCCCTGAGCCCAACAACCGCTCATGTGAGCCCCCCAACCCCAGGAGCTGGCATCGGTTGTTAGCCTTACCTGGGTTGGAAAGGACCATAACAGGCCTGCTGAGAGTCTTGCCTGGTTCTTCCACCACCAGAGACTCCTCTTTACTTTGGTGGGGATCTTCACCAGTGAATCTAGTGAATTCTGCTGGCGATCCCAGATTTTTAACAGAAACTTTTGCAGTGGCCTGAAATGGAGCTTTGCCCATTGTACTGCCGGTATGGAAGAGGTCAGGGTTCCTAATGCTGACATGACCCTCCTGATGGACAGAAGCTGACTGGTTTGTAAGAGTGACACAACCTTTAACAGCTTTTCCCGTTTTTCTTCTGGGAGAAAAATCTTTTGCTCCACAGAGTTGATACGGAAACCCAGGAATAACACCTCCTGAGAGGGAATCAGATTGGACTTTTGGAGGTTTAGTATCCATCCGATGGATTCTAGGTGAGCATGTGCTCTGTCCAAGTTTCTCTGAAGTCCATCTCTGGTTTGGGCAAACAGTAGCAGGTCGTCTAGATAAGGAATCACTGAAATTCCCTCTAGACGCAAGGGTGCTAGAGCTTCGGCCATTACCTTCGTGAACACCCTTGGAGAAGATGACAGGCCGAATGGAAGAGCTCTGAATTGCAGGTGTACCACCTTCTTCCCTTCTCTCAGTGCGAACCTCAGATATCTCTGAGATCTGGCAGCAATAGGAATGTGGAGGTATGCGTCCTGCAAATCTATTGACGCCATGAAGCATCCTTGACTCAGGAGGCTTCTTACTGAGAAAATGGAATCCATCCGAAATCTTTTGTATTCTACTGACAAATTCAGCATTTTTAGATTTAGGATGAGGCGGTACTTTCCTGAAGGTTTCTGTACAAGGAAAACGTGAGAATAGAACCCCTGGAAGAACTCCTTTGTTGGAACCGGAACAATGACTCTCTGGGATATTAGTTCCTGAATTAGGGACTTCATGGCGAGTGCCTTGACCGGATCCCTCGGGACGTTTGTCACTAGGAATCTCTTTGGGGGTTCTTCCGTGAATTCCACCACATATCCTTGGGAGAGCATGTTTACAATATACTGATGTCTCTCCACTGGGGAATGAACTCCTGGAGTCTTCCCCCTACTTGGGGTGGATTGTCACTGCGGCTTTCCGGGGGTCGCAGGAGGATGGAAGAGCACTCCACTCCTACCTTTTGGTTTCTGGGAAGACCACTGCTTCCTTTTGGTTTGCGTTTTTCCTTCCTGTTGTCCTTTTTGGGGACGAAAAAAACGCTTACGGGTCTGTACCTGTTGTTTTTTGACCGGAAACGCCTTCTTTTTGTCAGCTGTACGGTCAAGAATGGACTCCAGCTCAGAACCAAATAGCAAATCCCCTGCAAAGGGAATGCTACACAGTCTATTTTTAGATGCAGCATCTCCTGGCCAAGTTTTAAGCCACAAGGCTCTCCTAGCAGAATTGGTCAAAGCCGCTGACCTGGCTGACATACGAATGGATTCTGCTGAAGCATCCGCAATATATGATACTGCTGCAGAAAGCGTTGTAAATGAGTCCAGAATCTCCTGTTTTGGAGAATCCGCCGTAACATGGGCCTTCATCTGGTTAATCCAGTGTTCTAAATTCCTAGCGACACAGGTTGTTGCCATTGCTGGTTTTAGATTGTTCATCACAGACTGCCAAGCCCTTTTAAGAAGCAAATCCATTCTTTTGTCCATGGGCTCCTTTAACATGCCCATGTCCTCAAAGGCAAGGTCAGTTGATTTTGAGACCTGTGAAAAAGCAGAGTCCAGTTTTGGAACCTTGTTCCAGATGGAATCCGGGTTATCCTCAAATGGAAATCTTCTCTTATGAGACCGGGAAAAAAAATGGCTTTTTCTCAGGTTCCAACCACTCTTTTTTAATCATGTCCGAGATTATTGAATGGACTGGAAAAACACGGCTTTTTGGATCACCCAAACCTGCATACATGCGGTCATGTAGGGAGAGCTCCTTCTTTTCCTCTTCAATCCCCAAAGTCGCATGGATTACTTTTAAAAGTCCTGCGACTTCTTCAAGCGACATCTTGTACTTAGAAGCGCTCTCTGCTTCATTTTCTTCCTCCTCAGAGTCTGTTCCATCCGGAGCAAGGGAAGCAGATTCTTGGGAAGCGTCTATCGGACCTCCCAATAATATTTGAGAGCCGTCTTGGGGTTCTGAAGAAGGCTGAGGAGCCCTAGGTTCCCTTGAAGGGCCTGGTTCTTCTCTTAGGTTTGACCTAAAAGCTTGAAAGGTGGCACGGAGTTCATCCTTAATTGTAGATACTAGATCGCCACAAAAGGATGGAGACTCTTCCCTGACTACATTTGCAGTGCAGTCTGCACAAAGTGACTTGGTCCAAGCCTCGCTTAACTTTTCCTTGCAGACAGGGCACCTTCTCTTCACTGGTTGAGCAGAACTTTTGGCCTGCACAAACAGAAAAGAAAAAAACCAGGGACCACGCTAAGCAAAAGCTGTTACACAGTACAAATCAATACACCCAGGTGCACATAGGAAAAAACACTTTCACTTCCTTGTGCCCCGCAAGCCATGCACCACCACCACCACCTTTTACAAAAAGACCCCTAGATATTATGCAGACATGCTAAATCACCAGCCACTGCACCACCAGGGAGATGGGGGGTGGGGGAGAAGGGTGAATACCCCCCCCCTCTACAGGAGAAAACGGCCCAGTGTAAAATAGGACACAGTCCCTTACCTTAGCCTTGCTGGTGCCTTGGCTTGCCCCCTTATCCGCTGCATCGCTATCCATAGCTGTCTGCGGATGCGTGGTGAAGAAAAACGCTGGTTCCAGATTCGAAAACGCCACCGCGCTGACCTGGAACCGGAACTTTAAGGCACCAGGTGACCCTGCCCTCTCCCTCTGCGCTTTGCGGCCGGAAATGACGCGCGCGCCGACCCGGAAGTGCTGCCTCTTCCCATACAGGACGTGGCCGAGGCTCTCCTCGGCCACCAGAACAATGGCGGCCGCCGCAAAGCTCCACGCCGCTTTCGCCAGCTGTCGGAGAGAGTACAGCAACCACCGCTCTGAAGAAAAAGGAGGCAGCCCTCCCGGGCTGTACAGGCTCTCCCCGAGCACGGAAGAGGGAGAGGGAGCCCACGGGACCGTCCATGCTAGGAGGTAAGTGGGAGGATCACTCTCCTAGAAAAAAGACTGATTGAGAACCTTGTCTCCCAGGAAAGCCCTGAGAGATCGTGGCTCTCACCAGAGGTGTTCCTCCGGCTGGAGGAAACACAAAAAACTGATGGAAGCAACGTGGAGGCCTCCAATTAAAGACTTAATTGATGAGGTGTTTCCTGTAGGAGGAGGAGCCATGATCTCTCGGGTGCTGTCCTGAAAGACGTTTTGGAAATATAATTTATTAGTAGAAACCGCAAAAGGTTGAACATTTTAACAGTTAAGATATGAGCTCTGGTACATGATTTAAAATCTCAATACAGAAGATGCAAACACTATGTATCATATAACATCGCTATTATAAATTATATTTTTACTATTTTCACTGTCATCTTCTTCAATCTCTGCTGCCTTGAAAACCCCAGTGGGGGAACTTTCCTTTTTTGCAATTATCGGGGTGCGCAGCATCATTCCCTTTTCTCCTTCCAGTGTCCCCTCCCTTGATACAAAGTGATCAAATATTTTTTTTATATACACAATGTAAAAAAATAAAAAATAATAATAAAATAGAAAAAAAAAAAAAACATTTTTAAAGCGCCCCGTCCCCGCGAGCTCGCGCAGCAAAGAAAACACATATGCAAGTCTCGTCCGCATATGTAAACGGTGTTCAAATAACACATCAAGAGCGAGAGAAATAATTCTAGCACTAGACCTCCTCTGTAACTCTAACCTGGTAACCGTTAATTTTTTTTAAAGTGTCGCCTATGGAGATTTTTAGGTACTGTAGTTTGTCGCCATTTCAAGAGTGTGCGCAAAAAGACACTCATCTGTCCTACAATCCAGCGACGTGGCCACCTGAACCCTCCATTCTCTCCCCGCCTGTCCACGGCGCTGGCAATACTACTGTGGGCATCCGGCTGTGACAGCTTGCAGCTTCACAGCCGGGTGCGCATGTCTCACTGCGCTGTCCTGCATAGCCTGGCAATCTTCTGGGACCTGTGATGTGTCCCAGAAGATTGCAGGGAGGAAGGGCCGCCTAAGCAGCCCAAGCGGAAGTGGGAGCTCGTCAGTAATCGCGATGCATCGCGGAATCGAATGGCTTACCAGATAATCGTAATCGAATCGTGAGACCAGTGAAGATGTGAACCTCTAGCTCAGATATGTATTAATTGGGTGGCTGGGGGGAGCAACAAACGTTTTTTTTTTTTTTTTTACCCTAATGCAGACAAACTTTTGCCCTTATAAGCACTTTAATAACTACGAATCTAAACTGGCTAAATATAGTTGACATGATCAGTTTTCAATGTGAAAGTTTCTAGATATGGAAAGTGTTCAGAGGACACCAATGGTGACACTTCAGAGCCCAGCCCAGTGACAACTGGACGTCGGTTAACTGCAGATCAAGGCGCGCCACTATTACACAGTTCTGCCAGTAGATGGCGACAGGGGTCACATTCACTCCCATCAATAACAGCGCTTCGTAGGGGATAAAATGCCCGGGCTGTCTGCTCTGCACAAGGCTGACCTGGCCCTCTGCCTCTACTCACTGCACGGAGTATGCAGTGACCTGACTTCAGCTGCTATGAGATATTACCTGCTATATACGAGCTTCCCTTATAAGAGTCTTGTTCCACAATGGAGAGCAATGAGTCGGCCTCTCGTACTCAGATTACCAGCTGACTGGATCACCTACTCTTCCTACTTCCTGCTTTCTTATCCACCAATCACAGCCCTGATAGCTGACACCAGTGATCGAACATCACAGTAACAGGACGCTATGAGGAAGTGTTTGACTTCAGGGATGAAAGAAGTGAAACATCCACGTAACACATGTACTAAAATATCTAAAACTACAGGCAAACAGTAACAATCACAATGTAAAAGTTGCTAACCATTACAATGGAATAGTCACACTTTACCTCTCCAGGGTGGCAACACCATGCCAGCCACAGTGAATACACTGTAGTGTTGACTCCCCGGCATGCCACCCATCCTGAATTATCGTGCAGCAGGATCATCCAGGATTATAGGTTGGCATCCCCAGCTGTGTCCTGTATGGACTCTATAACAGACACAGTTTGTCCCACATTTCCTGTCTCCTTCCTTACTCAGCCAATAGGTGTTGCCTGTAGGTGGCATGCAGGGTTGCCAACTTTCAGTAAGTTTGCAAACAGTTTGTAAAATCCATAATTGTTGCATTTGTCCATGAATGTCAGTTACAGACATGCAGCCTACATGTCCGCAATGGACATTCATGGACAGATGCAAAAAGTATGGATTTTACAAACTGTTCGTAAATTTACTTAAAGTTGGCAACCCTGATGGCATGAGGTGTCCCTCACTGTGAGGCCCCTGTGACACAGGTGGCCAGGGGGCAGGAAAACAGGTGCTATTTTAACGCCACCTACCTACAACCTACCATGCAGCCGGAGGCAGTGTTGCCAACCTACCAGATTGAAATTTACTGGCACGACCATGTTTTTACTGGCATTTCACAAAAGTTACTAAATTACATTTTTAGGTGCAAATTTCATTTTTTAGGCTACAAACAAGTACGCTAGGCAAATAGCAATGTGATTTAAGGTAGATATTAAGGAAAAAAATATGTTGTTGTTATTTTTGATATAATAAGGGCAAATTATTTAGTCACATCACCCCCTGCGCCACCAAAACCCCCTGCCTTCACCCCCCTCTGCGGTGCCACAATCTCCCCCTGCCTCCAATCTCCCCCAGGCCCCCTGCCTCCAATCACCCCCTGCCTTTATCGTCCCCTGCCTCCATCCCCCTCTGCGGTGCCACCAACAATCCCTGTCTCCATCCCCCACCCTCTGCGGTGCCACCATCCCCCCTACCTCCAATATCCCCCTGCCTGCATTTAACCCCCTGCCTCCATCGTCCCCCTCTGTGGTGCCACCATCACCCCCTGCCTCCATCGTCCCCCTCTGCCGTGCCACCATCACCCCCCGTCACTGTCGGCTGGGCTGTCTGTCACTCTGTCCATCCCCGACTCCCCTGTGAACTTTGTATTGCCTGGATGCAGCAGGCTCCTCCATTCCGCCGCTGCCGCGTTCTGCTCAGCCTCCGAGTCCTGACTCCTGCTCCAGTGCTGTGCTCCTTCGTCCTGGTTAGTTACAGATTTAAAATTCTAGTGCATGCGCGCCTGGCGGGATGTTCCAATACATCACTCGTCGGCGCCGCGCGGCACAGCCTCTGTGAAATCCGCCGGCCGAATACAGCATATGCTCGGCTCGGCAAGCTCCGGAACTGCGCATGTGCAGTTCCAAGCCGAACCGATCTTGGCTATTTTTACTGGCACATTCCCGCAACTACGGACATTTACGTACAGGGGGGGAAAGTGCCTATTTTTACGGACTGTCCGTAAAAATACGGACGGTTGGCAACCCTGGCCGGAGGGGGCTGTACACATTCACAAGCTACAGCTAGAATACTCTGCATGGTGCGTCAAATTTTACGCAGCTTGTTGAGTTGACAGGTGGCACAGCTTGTTAATAGGGCCACACTCATGGTTGCAGCAAGTTTCTTTTAAAATTGCCAAAGAGAAAAAGCAAAAAAGGCGATAGTTTCATCCTCACAACCTGCTTTAACTCTTAAAATGTTGACATACCACGTCGTCACCTCATGCATTGGACATGGTTGCAGGGAGGTTACAGTGAGGCCCCATTTATTTTAATGGGTCACATTTGATGGTGGTGGTACCGCCTGCCAAAAGCAACATGCATAATCATTTTTGGCATGACTGCAAAGCAAAGCACACTGAATTACAGTACTCAGCCCCTCCCTTCTCACTCTCTCCCATCTTCTCTCTCCCCCTCTCACTACCTCCCCCTCTTGTCTTGTTCCCTCTCCCCCTCTCTTTCCCTTTTGCGCTCTCTCTCCCTCTTTCTATCACTGCCCCCCTCTTGCTATCTCCCCTCTTCCTCTCTCCCCTCTTACAAACCCCTCCCCCCTTGCTCTCACTCTTCCTCTTGCTATCCCCCTCTCTCTCTCTTTCTCCCCCTCTTGTAACCCCCCTCTCTCCCCCTCTTGCTATCTCCTCTCTCTCTCCCCCTCTTGCTATTTCCCCTCTCTTCCATTCTTGCAATCCCCTCTTGCTATTCCCCCTCTCTTCCCCTCTTGTAATCCCCCCCTCTCCCCTCTTGCTAGCTCCTCTTTCTCTCCCCCTCTTGCTATCCCCCCTCTCTCCCCCTCTTGCTACCCCCTCTCTTCCCCTCTTGCTATCCCCCCTCTCTTCCCCTCTTGCTATCCCCCCTCTCTTCCCCTCTTGCTATCCCCCCTCTCTTCCCCTCTTGCTATCTCCTCTCTCTCTCCCCCTCTTGCTATCTCCTCTCTCTTCCCCCTCTTGCTATCTCCCCTCTCTCTCCCCCTCTTGCTATCCCCCTCTCTCCCCCTTTTGCTACCCCCCTCTCTTCCCCTCTTGCTATCCCCCCTCTCTTCCCCTCTTGCTATCCCCCCTCTCTCCCCTCCTGCTATCCGCTCTCTCTCCCCCTCTTGCTATCTCCCCTCTCTCTCCCCCTCTTGCTATCTCCTCTCTCTCTCTCCCCCTCTTGCTATCCCCTCTTATCTTTCCCTCTTGCTATCCCCTCTTCTCTTTCCCTCTTGTAAACCCCCCTCCCTCTCTTTCCCCCCTCTTGCTTTTCACTTCCTCTCTTTCCCTCTTGTAAACCCCCTCTCTTTCTCTCCTCCCCTCCTCGCTCTCCCTCCAGACCACTCTCGCTCTTTCTCTCCCCCCTCTAGATCTCCCTCCCCACACACACACACACACTTTATCCCCCACACACACGCACACACTCTCTCTCTCCTCACTCGCCCCCTCTCTTGCTCTCTCCCACCCTTTTTCTCCCCCTCCCAACTCTCTCTCCCCACCTTGCTGTACATCTATGCCCGCCTTGCTCTCTCTCCCATCACTCTCACCCCTTGCTCCCCTGCATATTCTCTCTCTCTCTCTCTCTCTCAATGTAATAATGTCACTGGTCCCCAAAAAGTGTCATTTGGGGTCAGATTTGTCCACCGCAATGTCGCAATTCCGCAAAATAAAAAAATCGCAGATCGCCGGCATTACCAGTAAAAAACAATAAAAAATAAATAAAAGTCCCTAAATTTATCCCATAGTTTGCAGACGCAATAACTTTTGCCCAAACCAATCAATGTACGCCTATTGCAATTTTTTTTACCAAGAGTATGTAGAATACATATCGGCCTAAACTGATGAATAAATTTGTTTTTTATATTTTTTGGGATATGTATTATAGCAGAAAGTTAAAAAAAAAACATTTTTTTCAAAATAGTCACAATTTTTTTGTCTATAGCGCAAAAAATAAAAAACGCAGAGGTGTTCAAATACCATCAAAAGAAAGCTCTATTTGTAGGAAAAAATGGACGTCAATTTTGTTTGGGTATAACATCGCACAACCGCGCAACTGTCAGTTAAAGCGACGCAGTGCCGTGTCGCATAAAATGGCCTTGTCAGGAAGTAGGTAAATCCTTCCGGGGCTGAAGTGGCTAAATAGCCCCCCCTCCACACACACACACACACACACACACAGGTGTGGGTGGGTATCAGTAGACACACCATCTGTCCCAATTACATATAGAGCTGAATATTCCGAACCAGATGGGGGGGGGGGATGTAAGGAAAAAATGACACACCTTGGGGTTGATTTACTAAAGCCAAATCCACTCTGCACTACAAGTGCACTTGGAAGTGCAGTCGCTGTTGATCTGAGGGGAAGATCTGAAATGAGGGGAAGCTCTGCCGATTTTATCATCCAATCATGTACAATCAAAAATGCTGTTTTTTTTATTTTCCTTGCATGTCCCCCTCAGATCTCCAATGACTGCCAAGTGCACTTTTAGTGAAAAGTGGATTTGCCTTTAGTAAATAAACCCCATTGTCTCATTTTGTTTAACAATAAGCAAAAGAAAAAGATTTAACTTGAAGTATGAAATGCACATCAATAGAAGCTGATCACCCCCTACCAATCTGAAAACGCCCATATGCAAATAAATACCAACAGAAAATTGACCATGACAGTACATGGAAAACCATCAAACATATATAAATATAACCATATAAAGAAATTTGAACAAAAAAGAAGAAAAAGTACTATATATGTATATAAAATAAAAAGGACAAACTTCAAATGACACACACAAAGGAAATGGAAAGCAAAAATTGCATATAAAATCATGAATAATATTCTGTATATAGAGAAAAATCATGAGTGCACATATCAGCATCATATACTAAAAAAAGCTAAACAATTTTTTAGAAGCATAGAGGGCATAAGAGGCTTGGACAGTGGTTGGATAAACAATTACAACCTGTTGTTAAACTACCTGGTTATTTTAAAACATAACAATCATTTGCCGCAGGTAGTAAATAATTTGAAATGGGAAGACAATTTCTCCTGGCTAACCTGTGATGTATGCCGCTTGTATTCTTCAATACCTCATCATCTAGCTATTGAGGCGGTCTCATTCTATCTAGAACTTTTAACTGAACTATCTGTGGAGCATCGTTCGTTTATTTCGGATATTTTGGAGTTTGTTCTCTTTCAGAACTATTTTACAGTCGATGGGGGGTTCTATCTCCAAAGACGTGGGGCCTCGATGGGGGCAAAGTTTTCGCCCTCCCTTGCCAACCCACATGGGTTGGTGGGAGTGGTCCTGCATCCTTGGATCAGAGAACCCCTTTAGACCTCTCATTAAACTATAATCTCAGGTACATAGACGATCTATTGATAGTTATGGAGGATGGTGTTGCACACCTAGATTCCTTTCTTGTGTTCCTAAATTCTAACAATAAAAATCTGTCATTTACGGGACAGGGGGACAACATAAGCATCTGTTATTTAGATGTGACATTGATTGGAAAGATATTGGCTGTCAACACTTCCCTCTACAGAAAGCCTTTATCGGGCAATACCCTCCTTCTTGCCCAATCAGGCCATCCAAAACATACGATTAAAGAGATACCCGTTGGCCAATTTTTGAGAGTCAGACGTATCTGTAGCAATGATACTACTTTTGAATATGAAGCTTCTGCTTTATATAGTTGTTTTCTAGACAGAGGATACCGGAGATGGATGCTCGACAAGGAGGAAGAGGAGAGTAGATTTATTATCTAAAAAGAATCCCAGCAGGGTCAGTAATCTAAATAAAAATAGGGAGCAAGATTGCAGACTCACTATTTCTACCCCCTTTAGTGCAGAATTTGACTCCATAAGTAATATTATTCTTAAACGACTACCGATTTTATGTACTGAGATGATTTATGCAGAGATTCTAAAGGAGGGCCTGAATGTGGTACCTACCCTGGGACGCTCCCTGTCCCCCAGTTTCTTTAATAGGAAACCAATGAAATCCTTAACATGGTTGCACTGCAAGGGTAATTACAAATGTGGGGCCATTGAATGTCCCTGCTGTAGGTAAATTTTGGGGGAAAAATAAGTTGATCTCCATGTCCAATAAGAGAGAATTTAATATTGATTCCTTTTATAATTGTAATATGAGCTTTGTAATTTATCTAATTTCATGTAGTGTCTGTTGTGTCCAATATGTGGGGAGGACAACTAGATGTCTACGCGACAGGTTCTATGAACATGTCTATAGCATTGACAAAAATAAATTTACAAATATAGCTAAACATTTGATTTCATGTCATGGAGGTAATAAATCCACCATACAAGTTAAAGTCATAGACAAAATTTGAGTCCCAAAGAAAGGTTGCGATGCCTTTTGATATTCCATCTACAGACTCGCATCCCTTTGCGGTTGACCTTTGAATGGGATGTGAGTAATTTTTATGAATAGGTCCCGGCGCATCCCTGCGGCCCAGCAGCATACATCTTTTATGCAGGTAGTTTATAATACACTCTATTTTGCTTTATCTTTGCCTTTTGCTCCATGTTTGTTTACTAGTTCATTCTTCCATCCTTTCCAGTATCTGTATTTGTATTTTGTTTGATGGAGAACATTTACATATCCATATACCGTTTTGGTGTAATGATCTGGAGGGTGGGAGTTCACATGTATGGTACATATATACATGGCATGGCTTTGCCGCCATGTCTGGGTCAGTGTGAGATAGTCATATTTACAATTTGTTATTTACAAATCAGTCCTTCCATTGGTTATTTTATAACCTTAAGACATATTCCTTTTTAAAAATCTTTTAGGTAAATTTAGTATATGATGCTGATACGTGCACTCATGATTTTTCTCTATATATATTTATATTTTATATGCAATTTTTGGTCTTATTTTCCTTTCCTTTTAGTGTATCATTTAAAGTTTGTCCTTTTATTATATATACATGTATAATACTTTTTCTTCTCTTTTGTTCAAATGTCTTTATATGGTTATATTTATATATGTTTGGTTTTACATGTACTGTCATGGTCCATTTTCTGTTGGTATTTATTTGCATATGGGCGTTTTCAGATTGGTAGGAGGTGATCAGCTTCTATTGATGTGCATATTATACTTCAAGTTAAATATTTTTCTTTTGCTCATTGTTAAACAAAATGAGATAATGTGTGTCATTTTCCTTCCCCCCTATCTGGTTCTGAATATGCAGCTTTACAGGTCCTTCTCAAAAAATTTGCATATTGTGATAAAGTTCATTATTTTCTGTAATGTACTGATAAACATTAGACTTTCATATATTTTAGATTCATTACACACAACTGAAGTAGTTCAAGCCTTTTCTTGTTTTAATATTGATGATTTTGGCATACAGCTCATGAAAACCCAAAAATCCTATCTCAAAAAATTAGCATATTTCATCCGACCAATAAAAGAAAAGTGTTTTTAATACAAAAAAAGTCAACCTTCAAATAATTATGTTCAGTTATGCACTCAATACTTGGTCGGGAATCCTTTTGCAGAAATGACTGCTTCAATGCGGCGTGGCATGGAGGCAACCAGCCTGTGGCACTGCTGAGGTGTTATGGAGGCCCAGGATGCTTCGATAGCGGCCTTAAGCTCATCCAGAGTGCTGGGTCTTGTGTCTCTCAACTTTCTCTTCCCAATATCCCACAGATTCTCTATGGGGTTCAGGTCAGGAGAGTTGGCAGGCCAATTGAGCACAGTAATACCATGGTCAGTAAACCATTTACCAGTGGTTTTGGCACTGTGAGCAGGTGCCAGGTCGTGCTGAAAAATGAAATCTTCATCTCCATAAAGCTTTTCAGCAGATGGAAGCATGAAGTGCTCCAAAATCTCCTGATAACTAGCTGCATTGACCCTGCCCTTGATAAAACACAGTGGACCAACACCAGCA
Source organism: Rana muscosa (assembly GCA_029206835.1). NCBI lineage: Eukaryota > Metazoa > Chordata > Amphibia > Anura > Ranidae > Rana > Rana muscosa. The sequence continues at coordinate 829,371,860 of CM055116.1, forward strand.
GCTGACATGGCACCCCAGACCATCACTGACTGTGGGTACTTGACACTGGACTTCAGGCATTTTGGCATTTCCCTCTCCCCAGTCTTCCTCCAGACTCTGGCACCTTGATTTCTGAATGTACTTTGGACCACTGAGCAACAGTCCAGTGCTGCTTCTCTGTAGCCCAGGTCAGGCGCTTCTGCCGCTGTTTCTGGTTCAAAAGTGGCTTGACCTGGGGAATGCGGCACCTGTAGCCCATTTCCTGCACACGCCTGTTCACAGTGGCTCTGGATGTTTCTACTCCAGACTCAGTCCACTGCTTCCGCAGGTCCTCCAAGGTCTGGAATCGGTCCTTCTCCACAATCTTCTTCAGGGTCCGGTCACCTCTTCTCATTGTGCAGCGTTTTCTGCCACACTTTTTCCTTCCCACAGACTTCCCACTGAGGTGCCTTGATACAGCACTCTGGGAACAGCCTATTCGTTCAGAAATTTCTTTCTGTGTCTTACCCTCTTGCTTGAGGGTGTCAATGATGGCCTTCTGGACAGCAGTCAGGTCGGCAGTCTTACCCATGATTGCGGTTTTGAGTAATGAACCAGGCTGGGAGTTTTTAAAAGCCTCAGGAATCTTTTGCAGGTGTTTAGAGTTAATTAGTTGATTCAGATGATTAGGTTAATAGCTCGTTTAGAGAACCTTTTCATGATATGCTAATTTTTTGAGATAGGAATTTTGGGTTGTCATGAGCTGTATGCCAAAATCATCAATATTAAAACAAGAAAAGGCTTGAACTACTTCAAGTTGTGTTTAACGAATCTAAAATATATGAAAGTCTAATGTTTATCAGTACATTACAGAAAATAATGAACTTTATCACAATATGCTAATTTTTTGAGAAGGACCTGTATATGGGACAGGTGGTTTGTCTACTGATACCCACCCACACACCCACCTTTGTTGTGTGTGGGGGGGGGCTATTTAACCACTTGCCTACAGGGCACTTACTTATTTTTCAGCCTTTAGCTCTGTCGCACTTTGAATGACAATTGTGTGTTCATGTTACACTGTACCCAAATAAAATGTTTATCATTTTCTTCACACAAATAAACCTTTTTTTGGTGGTATTTAATCACTGCTGGGTTTTTTATTTTTTTACAAAAAAAAGAGCAAGAAAATTGAAAAAAATAGGATTTTTTACTCACCGTAAAATCCTTTTCTCTGAGTCCATGGACCGACACAGCTTCTCTATTGACAAAGTGGGTATTATCCGTTAATTAGGAGTGACTAGGCAGAAAAACTTGCAAAAAGTGTTGCATCACACCTTCTACAGTACCGCCCAGGGGGCGGACCCTCCGGGTATAACCTCTCAGTTTGCATCTTCGCAGATCAGTTCGTCAAAAAGCAGTACAAACTTAAAAGGAGGGGTGGGTGCTGTGTCGGTCCATGGACTCAGAGAAAAGGATTTTACGGTGAGTAAAAAATCCTATTTACTCTTTCGTCCATGGACCGACACAGCTTCTCTATTGCCAAAGTGGGACGTCCCAAAGCAGTGTCAGAGAAAAAACGAGGGGTGGTAACAGCATAAAAATAAACTTCACCCCAAACACAAAACAGCACTCCTCCAACGGAGGAGCTGCAACTCTAAACAGCCGCTTGTAAAACCTTGCGGCCGAAAGAGGCATCCGAAGATGCACCTACATCAATTTTGTAGAATTTTGTGAAAGTGTGAGCGGACGACCAAGTCGCCGCTTTACATAATCGGGAAACAGACACTTGATGTCCGAAAGCCCAAGAGGCACCTATTGCCCTGGTCGAATGCGCCGTGACCGGGAAGGGGGCGCTTGACCCTTCAAGGCGTAAGCCTGGATTACTATCTGTCGGATCCACCTAGAGATGGTGGCCGAGGAGACTGCTTGGCCCTTCTTGGGACCAGCCACCGAAACAAACAGTGAGTCTGACTTCCGGAACCGGGAAGTAGCAGATAGGTATACTCTCAAAGCTCGGACAACGTCCAAGGAATGCAACGCAGACTCCTTAGGATTCGACGGCTGAGGACACAAGGATGGAAGTACAATGTCTTCATTGAGATAAAAAGCCGAAACGACTTTTGAAAGGAAGGCTGCGGCCGCAGCACCACCTTATCCTTGTGGAAAATCAAATAGGGAGCCTTGCAGGACAAGACTGCCAGCTCAGAGACTCGTCTAACTGACGTAACAGCCACCAAAAAGACCACTTTCTGAGAAAGTGTCAACAGGGGAATATCTCTAATATTCTCAAACGGTGCCTTCTGAAGCACCGAGAGGACCAGGTTCAAGTCCCACGGAAGTAACGGGGGACGGACCGGAGGGGCCACATGTCGAACCCCCTGCACAAATGTACTCACGAGAGAGTGAGCCGCCAGGGGTCGCTGAAAAAAGACAGCCAGGGCAGATATCTGTCCCTTAATCGTACTTAGGGCAAGCCTTTGGTCCACCCCATGCTGTAAAACCAGCAGGATTCTGGAAACCAAATAAGTACGCGGATGCCATTTCATTTCCTCACACATGGAGATGTGGGCCTTCCAAGTGCGGTGATAAACCTTCCTAGAGGACAGTTTCCGAGCACTTCTCATAGTAGAGATTACTGAATCTGACAGGCCCCGTTCTCAGTGCCTGGTTCTCAATAGCCATGCCGTTAAAGCCAGTGACCGTAAAGCAGGATGGAGTATGGGACCTTGCGATAGCAGGTCCTTCCGTAGTGGTAGGCGCCAGGGGACGTCTGCTACCAGACGTACTAGATCGGCGTACCAAGGACGCTGAGACCAATCTGGAGCGATTAGGATCATTGGAATTCCCTCTGCCTCCACTCTGCGGAGCAGAAGAGGAAGAAGTCTTAAGGGAGGGAAGGCATAGATTAGCCGATACTGACCCCACGATGCTACCAACGCGTCCGTTGCGTCTGCCCATTGGTCTCTTGACCGGGCCACAAATCTCAATACCTTCCGATTGAGTCGGGAAGCCAGAAGATCTACGTCTGGTGTGCCCTATCTTTGGCAGAGGAGTTGGAACACCTCCGGGTGTAAGGACCATTCTCCCTGGTCCAGCATCTGGCGGCTCAGGTAGTCCGCCTGCCAGTTTTCCACGCCCGGAATGTACACGGCCGATAGTGCCGGTACGCTCTTCTCTGCCCACTTCAGGATGCGAGCAACCTCCGATGCTGCAGCTGAGCTTCTTGTTCCTCCTTGATGATTGACATATGCCACCGCTGTGGCGTTGTCTGACTGGATCCTGACTGGACGCCCTTGCAGCCTCTGAGACCATTTGAAGAGGCACAGCTTGATCGCCCGGATCTCCAGGACATTGATCGGCAGGAGGGCTTCCTCTGGGGTCCAGCGACCTTGCGCCGACTGGACACCCCAGACTCCCCCCCAAACTGTAAGGCTGGCATCCATCGTGATCACTATCCAGTAAACCGGAAGAAATGACTTCCCGGCCATTAGAGCCGGTGCTGTCAGCCACCATACCAGGGATCTCCTGACTAGGTGGCTCACTCGGATTTGATAATCCAGAGATGAAGGGCATCTGTTCCATCTGGACAGAACTTCCTTCTGTAACACTCGAGTGTGGTATTGAACATATGGGACCGCCTCGAAGGAGGCTACCATGAGGCCCAACACTCGCCTGCAAAAACGGAGTGACGACCAATTCCTGGAAGTCAGCTGTCGTACTGCAGCCCGGAGGGTCTGCAACTTCTCCACAGGGAGGAATACCTTTGCCTCTGAGGAATCCAGAATCAACCCCAGGTACACTAGGCGTTGAGTGGGCACCAATACTGACTTTTGCGTGTTTAGTATCCAACCACAGTCTCGAAGAGTCTGGCAGGTAATGGACAAGCTTACCTCTAATTCTGAGCTTGAAGGGGCCTTCAGCAGAAGGTCATCCAAGTAGCCTGTGATAGCGATACCCCGCTGTCTTAAAAGTGCCAGAATCGGAACGAGCACCTTGGTGAACGTCCTGGGTGCCAAGACAAGGCCCAACGGGAGGGCCACAAACTGGTAGTGGTCCTTCCCGATAGCAAATCGCAGAAACCTCTGGTGTCTGGAGTATATGGGGACATGCAGGTATACGTCCTTGATGTCCAAGGAGGCCAGAAAGTCCCCCGGATGGAGAGCCGTGACTACAGATCGAACCGACTCCATCCGAAATCTTTGTACCTTCACAAAGCAATTGAGGGCTCTGAGATCCAAGCTTGGACGAACCCCCTCCTTCTTCGGCACAAAGAACAGATTTGAGTAAAAACCCCGTTCCAGTTCTGGAACTGGAATAACTACCCCGCGTTCCAGTAGACCCTGGACCGCCCTATACAGGGCCTCCCGACGGGTCGGTAGTAGCTGGAGATTGGAGGTGTTGAATCTGTCCAGTGGACAAGAGAGAAACTATCTTGTAGCCTGAGGAGATTACTTCGCAAACCCACCTGTCGGAGATTAGAGCTGTCCACTGAGTCGCGAATTTGTGAAGACGTCCCCCCACCCGAGAGCTGGGTGGGGGTGGACCTTCATGCGGACGCAAATTTGTCCGCAGGCTTATTGGGTATGCGGGACCAAGGACGCTTTTGTCCTTGGGCAGGCGCTTTATCGGCCTGGGGTCTTTTCCCTGTCGCCCTAGGGGGACGAAAAAAAACGCTTGCGTGCAGTAAAGGAGGGCCCTTGCCCCTTGGCGTGGCCCCTTATCCTTGCTAATTTGGGAAGCAAAGTGCTTTTACTTCCTGTGGCATCCTTGATGATGTCATCCAGAGAAGCTCCAAAAAGTCTGTCCCCCTTAAAAGGCAGATCCAACAGGGCTTTCTTGGAAGTCTGGTCCGCAGACCAGCCTTTTAGCCAGATCAGGCGGCGTATTGCTACTGCATAAACCGAAGTTTTAGACAGCAGGGGAATAGTATTCATGTCTGACTCGCAGACAAACCTAAGGCCCTGGACCAACTGGTCGGCCAATGTTATCTCATCAGGAGGAGCATCTCGCTCCTTAACCCCTGGAGTAGCAATCTTGCCCATTCAGTAAGTGTGTGAGACACTAGGGCCCCCGCCAATGCCGGGCGTACTGCCGAGCCTACCACTGAGTATAGGTAGCAAGCGAGTGCTTCAGCCTTCTTATCCACAGGGTCCTTGAAAACAGGAGCCCCTTCTACAGGAATTGTGGTGGCTCTATTAAGTCTGGACACCGGAGGGTCCACTATAGGGGGAGAGTTCCATTTCTTCAGAAAACTCTCCTCAAAGGGGTACCATACCGCAAACCTCTTTGGGGCTGTAAAGACCCTCACTGGGTTCTCCCATTCCTTGTATAAGAGTTTATCAAAAGACACACAAGGGAACACCTTAGCAGTGCGGGCAGGTCTATGAAACCCAAGTGGACCGGAGTCTCTGCTGCTTCTGCAGTATTTTCCAACTTTAGCATATCCCGCACTGCAGTAATAAGGTCAGATACCAAAGCCGTCTTGCGTACTGACCTGGACTTGGAGTCATCCTCACTGTCCGGTCACGGTCTGCAGTCTCTGATGCGTCAGAATCTGGGCCCCGAGCCGTAGCTGGACCTGGTTCTGCATCAGAATTATCCCCAGAAGCTTGCAGGGGACGGGGCGTTTACTACCCCCTGTATTCCCGTGTGCTGCTTCCACCCTGGCAGCAAACGCCTCTAGGATTGCCGTCATAGCGTTCATAGACACCTCAGGGGCACCAGCTGCTAAATCTGGTGTTTCAGGGGAGAAGACATCTGGTTCAGATGCCATGCTGACCACACGCTGACACTCACAGGGTTCCAGGCAAGATATCAATAGGACACCCTCCTGTGCTGCAGAGAGGCTGGGTCACCCAGAGGACTCACCACCCTGGATAGGTACTGCTATGCTGCCGTGTGCTGCGCCTGTGATGCTGTCCCACTGCTGCTGTGTCAGTCTGCTTCTTTTATCAGCGCTTCCTGTGTGAATTTTCGCACCAGTGTAATGCACCCTAGAGGCCGGAGGCTCTCGCAAAATGGTTGCCAAAAACGTCTGTATGGAAGATAATGTGGGCTCTAAGAAAATGGCCGCCGACCGAAGATAGAGGTCAAGCAGCCATAGCCCACAAAAAGATGGCCGCCGAACGGCAATATATGCATACAGGGTGGACAAACATGGCCGCCGATCAGCTGATAGGGGCCAGTGGGTGTGGCCGAACCACAGGAAGATGGCCGCCGGGCAGTCACAAGAGGCCGAACTCGGCATGGACCACCTCAAAATGGCCGCCGACAGCATGGAGGAGGAAGCACACAAACACAGGTAAGCAGAAATTACATTTCTTTTAAATGTTAGTTACAGCCAGCCCCGCTCCAGTGGAACCCCCTAGGTGACCCCCAGCACCCAGCAACCTTTAGCTAGAAGCCCAGGCAGGAGGGAAAGGCAGGGAGAGAGGGAAGAAAGGGGCCACAACCACTTACTTGATCTCTCTAGGAATGTCCAGCTAAATCACCCAGCCGAGGCAGGGGAGTTTTACTTACCTATCCTGCATGTATTATGCGGGAAGACATTCCAAACAGGTCATCGTCCTCGCACGGAAGGTGACTGTTGGCCAGGCATGCTGTGATTGGACCCAAAAGGGACGATCATATGTATGCCCTGGAGCGTGACGCTCACCGGACAGGCTGCTGCGACTCGGCCGTGAGGTCAGCCGAAGCTGAGCGGTCCGATGCAAGCCTTGGAGCGTAAGCTCACCGGCCAGGCTGCTGCGACTCGGCCGTAAGGTCAGCCGAAGCTGAGCGGTCCGATGCAGGCCCTGGAGCGTAGGCTCACCGGCCACCCGTGGAGCAACGGGCATGTCGTGGAAAACCCAGCGCGTAGCTAGGGTCGGCACACACTTGATGGCCGAAACTGGGGAGACTACAAGGATCGAGGATCCAGCCTGTCACCCAGTCGGCAGTTGATCGAAGATCGCAGGAAACAAAAATGTAGCAAAAAAATATATATCTTTTTCCCCCGGACCAATGGGCCCGAAGGGAGCCATGTCCTACTCCTTGCTAGACAGAAAAAAACTGATCTGCGAAGATGCAGACTGAGAGGTTATACCCGGAGGGTCCGCCCCCTGGGCGGTACTGTAGAAGGTGTGATGCAACACTTTTTACAAGTTTTTCTGCCTAGTCACTCCTAATTAACGGATAATACCCACTTTGTCAATAGAGAAGCTGTGTCGGTCCATGGACGAAAGAGTAAAAGTTTTTTTTACTTAGTTTCTGTCAGTAAATTTTGTAATTAAGGCTGCTTTCACACTAAGGCGGGGGTGGCGTCTGCAGTAAAACACCGCTATTTTTAGCGGCGCTTTACCATAGTTTTTGCAGAGGTTTTCGGCCGCTATCTGGGGCGCTTTTAACCCCCGCTGGCGGCTGAAAAAGGGTTGAAACCACCCGCAAAGCGCCGTGCTGGCCATTCATTTCAATGGGCAGGAGCGGTGTATACATACACCGCTCCTTCACTGCTGCTTGCAGGAGTTTTTTTTAACGTCCTGCCAGAGCATCGCCTCAGCACTCTGGCTTCACACTGAGACTGCAGGGGAGCTGTTTTTTAGGCGCTTTACAGGCGCTATTTTGAGCCCAAAAGCGCCTGAAAAACAACCCAGTGTGAAAGGGGTCTAAGTAAATTTTCTCCTTCACTGATGAGGCAGCACTGATGAGCACTGATAGGCTGAACTGGTGGGCATTGATGAGGTGGCACTTATGGGCACTGATTAGGTGGCACTAATATGCCACACTTATGGGCACTGATGAGCATTGATAGGTGGCACTGATGGGCACTATTAGGTGGCACTGATGGGCACTGATAGGCGTCACGGATAGGTGGTACTGATGGGCACTGATGGGTGGCACTGATAGGCGACACTGATGGGCATTGATGGAGAGCAGTGATGGGCATTGATGGGCAGCACTGATAGGCGGGACTGATAGCCAGCACTTACTGGCATCACTAATGGGCACTGATTGGTGGCACATGTAGGCAGTGGTGGGCACTGATTGCTGGGACTGGTGGGTACTGATTGGTGACACGCTTAGCGTTATAATGTAATCAGGGCACTGATGATCATGCCACGATCTAAAGAAATTCAAGAACAGATGAGATACAAAGAAATTGACATGTATCAGTCTGGAAAGGGTTACAAAGCCATTTCTAAGACTTTGGGACTCCAGCAAACCACTGTGAGAGCCACTATGCATAAATAGAAAAAAACTTGGAACAGTGGTGAACCTTCCCAGGAACGGCTGGCCTACCAAAATTACTCCACGAGCACCAACGACAACTCATCCAGGAGGTCATAAAAGAACCCAGAACAACATCTAAAGAACTGCAGGCCTCACTTGCCTCAGTTAAAGGATAAGTTCACCTTTGGGAACATGTTCCCAATGCTGCAGCAACTGCCCGATCTCCTCCCTTCCTGTGACAGCAGTACGGGGAGAAGTTCCTCGTACTAGCTGTCACTTTTTTAAATCAGTGTGGTCGTACAGAGCTTCACCCACACGGCCGCGTCATTCCAGTGGCGTCACTAGGGTTGCTGTCACCTGGTGCAACCCCCTCCTCCTGTCTATCCTGCCCGGCGCCCTTCAGGCAGCGCGCAGTCACGGGGCGCACCCCTAAATGGCCCCTGTAAATTATAGTATAGGGTGGTATAGGGCAGGCTAGGGTGGTATACGGCAGGTTAGAGTGGTATAGGGCAGGCTGGGGTGGTTTAGGGCAGGTTGGGGTGGTATAGGACAGGCTGGGATGATATGAGGCAGGTTGGGGTAGTATAGGGCAGGCTGGGGTAGTATAGGGCAGGCTGGGGTGGTATAGGGCAGGCTGGGGTGGTATAGGGCAAGTTGGGGTGGCATAGGGCAGGTTGCGGTGGCATGGAGCAGGTTGGGGTGGCATATGGCAGGTTTGGGTGGTAAAGGGCAGTCTGGGGTGGTATAGGGCAGGTTGGGGTGATAATGGGCAGGCTGAGGTGGTATAGGGCAGGTTGGGGTAGTATAGGGCAGTCTGGTGTGGTATAGGGTAGGTTGGGGTAGTATAGGGCAGGTTAGGCTAGTATAGGGCAGGTTGGAGTGGTATAGGGCAGGTTAGTATGTTATCCAGTGGATGACCTGTGGGTGACCTGTGGGTGACATGTACAGTAACTTACAGCATGCCCGGAAATGAAGACACTCTTGGGCTGCTGTGTCCTCACCTCTTTCTCCTTCAGCTTTGGGATCAGCCAGAGTGAAGGAGTCTGTGGGAGGAGTGGAGGAGGCAGCCACACCCCCAGCTCCACCCACCAAGACATTGGAGTTTCCCGAGGGACAGCTTAAGATAGGGGAGTGTTACAGGCAGCCTCTCCGCATGGGTTGGTGCCTTGCTCGCCCCGCTCCGCTGCGCTCCAGCTCTGCAAGCAGAAGCAATTGAGTACAGTGTGTAGTGGTTGGCAGTGGCCCCGGTATCACCCCTCTGGCAGGAGTCACCCAGTGCGGCCCGCCCCCCCCCCGCACCCCCATAGCAATGCCACTGCATCATTCATTTACACAGCTGTGTGTGTGAATGAACTGCAAGCCCCAACAACCTTTGCAGCTGATGGCTTGTAGTTCTTAATGAACTACCATGGTGCTCTGGAGCACCGTGGTAGTTCATTGATACTTCCAGTCAGTGTATATTCTTGCCCGAATGAATGGCTAAAAAAACAACTAAATTAAGGTTTTGGAGTGACCTAGTTAAAGTCCGAACTTAAAGTGGTTGTAAAGCTTTGTTTAAAAAAATAAATAACAAACATGTCATACTTACCTCTACTGTGCAGCTCGAGTGGCCCCGATCCTCGACTTCTGGGGTCCCCCAGCGGCTCTGGCGGCTCCTTCCCCACATCAGATAACCCCCCTAGGAGAAGTGCTGTCCCAAGCGGTTACCTTGCAGGTGCGCTCCCGAGTCCATCATTCAGCGTCCATAGCCGCCAAATGTATGACTCGGCCCCACCCCCCGCGTCATTGGATTTGATTGACAGCAGCGGGAACCAATGGCTGTGCTGCTATCAATCTATCCAATCAAGAGCCGAAAACCCCGGGCAGAGGAAGAGCGCGTCTCCGCCGGGTAAAGTTCCAGGGCTCAGGTAAGTAAAATGGAGGGGGGGGGCTGGGGGGCCGGTGACTGCCAGAAGTTTTTTCACCTTAATGCATAGGATACATTAAGGTGAAAAAACACAAGAGATTACGACCCCTTCAAATCCGATTGAGATGCTGTGTCATGGCCTTAAACAGGCCGTTCATGCTGAAAAACCCTCCAATGTGGCTGAATTAAAAAGAATTCGGCAAGGAAGAGTGGGCCAAAATTCCTCCACAACGATGTGAAAGACTCATTGGCAGTTATCACAAACACTTGATTGCAGTTGTTGCCGCCAAAGCCAGATTTTAGGTTTAGGGGCAATTACTTTTTCACAGCACTGTATGTTTCTGGTGCCACCCAACCACACTAAACCATTCCATATGTTTATAACCAGTCAGAGATTGTTTTTTATATTAACCACTACAGACCCGCGCTATAGCCGAAAGACGGCTACAGCGCAGACCTGAATTGCCGGGAGGGCGTCCCTGGACGTCCTTCCGTGCTCGAGCGGCCTGTGCACCCCCTGAAGGGCGCGTGCGGCGCGCTCTGTGATCAGCGAGTCAATGAGACTTGGCTGATCACAGATCGGAGTAAGGGGTCGATCCCGACCCCTTACTACGTGATCAGCTGTCAGCCAATGACAGCTGATCATGTGATGTAAACAGAGCTGGTAATCAGCAATTGTCTCTCCTCACGCTGATAGCGTTAGGAGAAAAAAAAAGCAGATCACCGGCGTCTGTCATCGGGACATCGGTCCCGATGAAGGAGACCGGGACCATGCTCGTCTGTGCCACCTGCCATTGCACAACAGTGCCGCCTATCAGTGACCACCAATGCCACCCATCAGAGCCCACAGTGCCACCTACCAGTGCCGCCCATCAGTGTCCACTACCAGTGCTCATCAGTGTCACCTACCAGTGCCCATCAGTGTCACCTACCAGTGCCCATCAGTGCCGCCTTATCTGTGCCCATCAGTGCCGCCTTATCTGTGCCCATCAGTGCAGCCTATCAGTGCCCACCAGTGCCGCCTCATCAGCGCATATCAATGAAGGAGAAAAATTACCCGTTTGCAAAATTTTATAACAAACTATGAAACATGATTTTTTTATTTATTTTTTAAATTTCCATGCTTTTTTGTTTGTTTAGCAAAAAAAATAAAAACCCCAATGGTGATTAAAGACCACCAAACGAAAGCTCTATTTGTGTGAAAAAAATGATAAAAATGTAATTTGGGTACAGCGTTGTATGACCGCGCAATTGTCATTCAAAGTGCCTCAGCGCTGAAAGCTGAAAATTGGTCTGGGCAGGAGGGGGGTTTAAGTGCCCAGTAAGGAAGTGGTTAAAGCAGGATTTCAGTGAATAAAAAATTTCTAGTAGGGAGACTTTTATTGTAGAAGAGACTTTGTACATCTATTCTGCAATGAAAGTTTCTTACCTGCCTGTTATGCCGCATACACACGACCATTTTTAATGTCATGGAAAAAAACTAAGTTTTTCCTCGACGTGATTCTTCTCAAGCCTGCCTTGCATACACACTATCGAGAAAAAAAAATGCTCGAGCAAAGTGTGGTGACGACAACACGTACGACGGCACTATAAAGGGGAAGTTCCATTCGGACGGCACCACCCTTTGGGCTGCTTTTGCTGATTTCGTGTTACCGCGTGTTAGTAAAAGTTTGGTGTTAGCCGATTCGCGCTTTTCAGTCTCTGTGCTTTTCAGTCCGTTACAGCATGACGAATGTGCTATCTCCATTACGAATGCTAGTTTTACCAGAACGAGCGCTCCCGTCTCATAACGTGCTTCTGAGCATGCGCGTTTTTTTCCCGTCATTAAAGCGTACACACGGACGTTTTTCATGACGAAAAAAATGACTACGTGAAAAACTACGAGAAAAATTGAGCATGTTCTAAATTTTTAATGGCCATTTTTCTCGTCGAAAAAAATGCTCTGGAGCCTACACACGATCGTTTTTAATTACCAATTTAAAAAATGGCATTTTTCTCGTCATGAAAAACGGTCGTGTGTACACAGCATTAGGCCCCTTTCACACATTGGAGCGGGAGGTGCGGTGGCGGTAAAGCACCGCTATTTTTAGCGGCACTTTACCATCAGATTAGTGGCGGTATTCAGCCGCTATTGGTGCGGTTTTACCCCCCGCTAGCGGCCGAAAAAGGGTTAATACCGCCGGCAATGCGCCTCTGCAGAGGCACATTGCTGGCGGTATAGCCGCGGTGTCCCATTGCTTTCAATGGGCAGGAGCGGTGGAGGAGCAGTAAACACACCGCTCCTTCATCGCTCCAAAGATGTGGCTAGCAGGAATTTTGGAGCAGTCCTGCTAGCGCACCGCTCCAGTGTAAATGCCCTTGTGCAGCAATTACATCACACATACCTCCTAACTTTTTAAGATGGCAATGAGGGCACCTATTAGAAAAAGTATGTAGGCATAGGACACACAACCCTGACACTTCCCCTTGAAGGAGAATTATACAAAAATTATTATTTGTTCAACCCACAAGTGCTTTGTATTACCACTACTTTTCCTTTATACTGACTTTTGAAATTTACAAATGCAGCAATTTAGAATTTGGATGAAAGGTTTAGCACTGGGAAACACTTTTTGAAAGAAAAAAAAGTGTATTTTATATACAATTATATGGATCAGACCAAAATGAGGGACAAATGAGGAGAAAAGAGGGACATTGTTCCAAAGTAGGGACAGTCCCCTGAAATCAGGGACAGTTGGGAGCTATGCATCACACCAGGCTGACAATTCAAGAGGGCTGAAGAAGGAAACCCAGAAGAAGACTGGGCAAAGATCTCAGTGGTGACAGGAGAGCTCCCTCCCAATGAAGAGTTAAAGTAGGTGCAGCAGACTTTAGATCTGCTTCAAACGTTATTAAAGCAAACCTCTACTGAGGAGAATGCAGACAGCCATTGTTGGCCCTATCCTTCCAAAAATATTAGTTGACTGGCTTCCATAGCAGGGTTGCCAACCACCAGTAAATTTACTGACAGTTTGTATGTAGCGGGGTCCTCAAATTGATGGGATACACCTGGGCAATAGTGTGACCCAGGTGTATAATTGTGTTAGGATTCAGACCCCTTTTTGTTTCGTGGAGGATTGGAGGATGTAATATTCTCCTTTGCCTGTGGGTGGCGGGGTACCCACAGGCTTCAGGTAGAATCATCTTCGCAGTGCTCCCTGTTTTGTCCCTTCCCGGAGATGGTATGGCTGGGGCGGGGAACCCGCCGGGCCGTTGATGGGAGGAGATAAAAGGGGGAGACGCCCTTACCACGAGGTCGTCGTCGTCGTCGTCTTGCGGAGAAGGAGGTCCTCGGAGGAGGAGGGTTGCGGTCCGCACCCAGGGCCCTTAGGCCTGGGTGCGGGAGATCCAGGAGTCTGGTCCAGGTGCCCATGGCCTGGTCCGGAGTCATGTTGGCGTCCATCCCAGGCACCTTTAGCCTGGGGTGAGGTACTATCGAGGAGGCCTGGGGCCCAGTACCTTCGACTGGGTCCCGCTAGGGTGGACTGTCCGAGGGTCCCTGAGCGGAGGGACTCGTACCTAAGGTGAGGAGGCCGGGGAGGTTACCCACTGGAGACCCGGAGCAGCACCAACCCGGTGACAGTGGGCCTCTGGGAACTCTCTTGGGAGGACACATCCCCCTATCCCCCTAATAGGGGCCACAGCGTATCGAAGAGGGCTCCATTGCTGTTCATAGGGGTTGCTGGAAGAGACCCCATCTTTCCTGTTCTGCAACAGCCGGATTGGCTTAGGCGCCGCTGATCATAGTACAGTGGCATAGAACTGAAACGTTAGGAAGTGCCTTGATCTGCTCATCCCACCGTTGGCAAGGTTATAGGTCCCAACCAGTTTGCTGAAAAAGAACTGTTTATCGTGCTTTGCTATTGGAGTGCCAAATAAACAAGTGTTGGACCTTTCTCCGGTGTGTGAACTCCAGTTACTGGAAGCAAAGGGGAGGCTGGTGAGCTTGCAATTACAGACTCAGTGCATTCACAGAACACACCGGCCCGAGGAAACATCAGGAAGTGGCCTTCACCTCCCTACTACAATGGGGAGGACATGGGCCGTGGCGCATCTCACTCTCACAACCCAGGAACCCCTAGACATGAGTTGGTGTGTAACCGATAAAGATGGAGAGAGGGTGAGGCCGCTACACGTGGGGGCTCGTGAGTCCGGGATAGAGTGTGTTCTAAAGATGGACTTGAGAATGTCTACATTTGAACTTTGCTGCCCAGAGGAGTTCCGAGCAGATCGGCCATATTACTGGCCAAAGTGCGTCCCTGCTCGGAGTTGTGGAAATGACCCTAACACGGGAAAGGCCCATGCGGAGGAGCGGAAAAAGGGAGAGGTCCAGCCGTGTGACGTACTGCACGTGGGGACTGTTAACGCACTGCGCCACGAGGCACCCCATGGCGACATCGTTCGTGGGCGGAGTCAAGAGGAAGCCCGCGAAAATGTACAGCTCATGGGAGGAGTCTGGCCAAGTGTGGGGATACACGTGGAGACCTGGCGCGGGGTCAGTGCATGATGGAGCAGCAGATAGTCGGGATGACCTCAAGTGCCCCGTGGATTATGGTTCCTCACCCCACGAGAATGACTTCCTTTGCTGCCCCCATCACAGACACGGGGATAAGACTTAGGCCCCGAGGGCGGTTGGCTCTGTACACTTGCAGAGACACGGAGGCCCTCGGTGTGATCTGTCCCGGCTGCTCGGGACTGGTGGTCACCCTGAAGCCATTCGGGCGATGTGAGGAGTGCAGAGAATTCCTTTTTGAGGTCGAGTCGTCCACAGCAAGGCCCCGGGCCCTTCGCCTCAACCACCTCACGGGTACTGCTACTCCGGAAGGGGAGATCAAGGCCTTTGTCGAGGTTCCCGTGCGCGCTGACCAGGGCGATGGACTGCCCAACAGAGAAAAATCCGAGGATGCTGCCTCGGTCGCCACAAGTTCTCTGCTCCCACCACCGAAGAGGAAAGTTGGCCTAGTACAGGCATCCTATGGACGTGGTCGAGCTTCACCCCGCTGCTTGCCTGGCCTGGATGGCGCCGGTCGAGAAGGAAGTCCCGGACTTCCCAGTCCTCTACAAGGGTCAGGTGAGCCAGGGGCTGGGACTGTGGTGGTGGTTGGAGGTGTCGGGGGCCCATTGGAGGTGGAGCCCTCCAGGGAGGTTGATTCTGTGTCCACCGGAAGATATCTGCCTGCGGAGATGTATGACACCTCCGACCTAGAGTCGCTGTCTGATTGCGGAGATGATGGCGAGATAGACGAACTGTTCAGCCGCAAGGGCTGGGATAGAGTGCCACTTCTTGCTTCCCGTGCGGTACGGGATTCACCTATGTACACAGGAGACAGCACGCCTCGGGTGGAAGACCCGCAGCTTACGAGGGAACCTACCCCTCCACCTGTGTCCTCATCTACTGTTACCTCACCTACTTTGGTTGTGGGGACACCCTGCGCTTCTCTGAGAGCGCTGAAAGTCAGTTTCAGGGAGCTGGTAAAGGCACCTCGGCATCCGGAAGCTATTGTGCTGCCTGGAACTGGAGAGAAAGCCACTATGCCACCTTTGGCCCGCTTGCAGAGACTGTTTTGCCACAAAGTAGCTCGGGAATATGGGTGGGAGTACCCGTATCTGCCCCGGGACTTGCTGTTTGAGGTGGAAGTCTGGAGAGCAAGATGGTATGACGAGTTTGTGTGGGACAAGTTGAAGGTGCCCCATGCTCGCAGGTACCTGGAATGTGTGCCGGCAGTGTCTAAGAGGTTTGAGGACTGCAAAGCTGAATGGAAATTGGGGCGCCATATCCATGCTGACAAGATAGTCATTTGCAGAAGAGAAGGAGAAGATGTCGAGTATTCGATAGAGGCATTTGACAAACACCTGAAACCCCTGTACCTGCCGGATCCAAAGTTTTACTTATAGGAGAAAAGAACTCCTGTTTATTTCCTTTGTGCACTTGAACTTTCTGGAAGAGCCATTCCCAGACACCCAGGACTGTGCCCTGTTTTTGTTTTTTTGTTTGGGCTTTTCTTTTTCTCGTTGGAGACTTGGGGACTGTTGTGTTTTCGTGTTTCCCCTTTTCTTCATGTGCCAAAGGCAAGGACATTTGGGAATAGTGGCAGAGTAGGAAAAAGCTGGAAGAACGAAGATTCGTTGAGTGTCATGACCGCGGCGTTGTCACCAGGTGGCAGTGTTGCGCAACAAATGTTTGAAAATGTTTCACACACACATCACCTTGCTTGTTGGAGTGAGTGGGTCTCTCGGCTGACGGGCCCACTCATCCCAAATGACACGAAATTATGTTAGGATGTTGTTTTTTTCTTTCCCCTGCAGGAGAATCGTCAATCAAGACCATTGAGAGTGGGTGGCTCTTAGACAGTGTGGGAGAGGGGTTGTGACTATGCAGATGTTTAAAGTGTTTTATGACATAAGTTGTTTTATATGTTCCCCATTCCCTGAGCAGGTCTTGGCACTTGGGAAATTTAGAGGAACTGCCTCAGGGGTTTCACTCCATGTCACCACTTTATGGGAGGCATGGGTGTGCACCTGACGCTGGGGACCAGCGTCCAATTACAGGGGGGAGTGTGTAGCGGGGTCCTCAATTTGATGGGATACACCTGGGCAATAGTGTGACCCAGGTGTATAAGTGTGTTAGGATTCAGACCCCTTTTTGTTTCGTGGAGGATTGGAGGATGTAATATTCTCCTTTGCCTGTGGGTGGCGGGGTACCCACAGGCTTCAGGTAGAATCATCTTCGCAGTGCTCCCTGTTTTGTCCCTTCCCGGAGATGGTATGGCTGGGGCGGGGAACCCGCCGGGCCGTTGATGGGAGGAGATAAAAGGGGGAGACGCCCTTACCACGAGGTCGTCGTCGTCGTCGTCTTGCGGAGAAGGAGGTCCTCGGAGGAGGAGGGTTGCGGTCCGCACCCAGGGCCCTTAGGCCTGGGTGCGGGAGATCCAGGAGTCTGGTCCAGGTGCCCATGGCCTGGTCCGGAGTCATGTTGGCGTCCATCCCAGGCACCTTTAGCCTGGGGTGAGGTACTATCGAGGAGGCCTGGGGCCCAGTACCTTCGACTGGGTCCCGCTAGGGTGGACTGTCCGAGGGTCCCTGAGCGGAGGGACTCGTACCTGAGGTGAGGAGGCCGGAGAGGTTACCCACTGGAGACCCGGAGCAGCACCAACCCGGTGACAGTGGGCCTCTGGGAACTCTCTTGGGAGGACACATCCCCCTGATAGGGGCCACAGCGTATCGAAGAGGGCTCCATTGCTGTTCATAGGGGTTGCTGGAAGAGACCCCATCTTTCCTGTTCTGCAACAGCCGGATTGGCTTAGGCGCCGCTGATCATAGTACAGTGGCATAGAACTGAAACGTTAGGAAGTGCCCTGATCTGCTCATCCCACCGTTGGCAAGGTTATAGGTCCCAACCAGTTTGCTGAAAAAGAACTGTTTATCGTGCTTTGCTATTGGAGTGCCAAATAAACAAGTGTTGGACCTTTCTCCGGTGTGTGAACTCCAGTTACTGGAAGCAAAGGGGAGGCTGGTGAGCTTGCAATTACAGACTCAGTGCATTCACAGAACACACCGGCCCGAGGAAACATCAGGAAGTGGCCTTCACCTCCCTACTACAATGGGGAGGACATGGGCCGTGGCGCATCTCACTCTCACAACCCAGGAACCCCTAGGCATGAGTTGGTGTGTAACCGATAAAGATGGAGAGAGGGTGAGGCCGCTACATGTAAAAACAGTGTTTTTTTACAACTACCAGTAAATATCAGGGGCTGAACTTTTAAGTGTAAATCAAACAAATTACTTTGTTATAGATGTAGCACTACCCCCGTAGGAGCTGCTGTTTGTTTGATTTGGGTCTACGTCCTGCCTATCAACCCCTGGAAGTGGCTCAAACCTTCCCTTAGCACAACTGATATGAATAAGGAGTGTGAGACCTATTGAGTATTAGGAGACACAATCCTGCATACATCACACAATAACCTGTAAATGTTATTACCTTTGCTGGTCACTAGTCCTTCTAAGTGACAGAGATACTTCACACAAGTTATATGCTTAATCAAAGGTACCTTTACTCAGTATAAAAGGGAAGGGTAAAGAATCACATTAATACACACAGTTGACTCTGCATGTGCATTGCAGAGTCAATAAACCAATAAGGATAGGTATCACTGAGATTAGGTAATAACAGGAAATAACATCAGCTATATTTATGTACATGTATCTATATGTGTCTCTGCACGGCTAACTGGTTGCTCGCGAGCTCCCCCTTTGTTGCAATACCTTGCACGTGTTCATTCCCTATAATAGGTAAGCAAGGCCTATCTGCGTCCCACTCAAAGTTCCTTTCTCCAATGAAGTCTTCGCTAGCCACCGTCGGTGCACAAGTTAAATTGTAATCCACAGGGTTTCAACAAGATGCTGTAATTATCCGCAATATACCTGAGTACTCGTGTGCCTGCCACCCACTAATGACGGATGCACCAATCTCTGATCACATAGTCTCCAGTGAGATACACTAGGCCGCAAGCTGTGGCGTGATAGGTGAAGTGTGGCTGGCACTGACTAAATCACTTTCCTCTAAGGCATAGTTGCCAACATTGCAAATAAAAATTCGGGGACACTTTTTTTGCATGGAGGCGGAGCCTTGCTATAATTAGGGGGCGGGGCATTTGTTTGTAGGCGTGTCACACCATAATGGAAAAATGCAAAGCGCGCCGCGGCAAACAAAATGGGTGTGGTTTACGCGCGCTAGTGGGCGTGGCTTAAATGGGCGTGCCTCAGAAGGGGTGTGGTTAGAGTCTGAGATGAATGATTGAGAAAAAGGGAGAGAGGGAGAGGGGGAGAGGGAGGGAGAGGGGGAGAGGGAGGGAGAGGAGGGAGAATACAGCAGAGCCTGCACCTCCTCCAAGCTCTCTTCCTTTTGCTGCTGTCACTTCTGTCCCAACTGCTCACTGTAGTTTACTGCCAGACTGCTACCACCCCGATCCCCGTCCTGGACTTAAGCATTCTTTTCTGCTCAGGTACGGTCTGTGTCTCCCTGCTGACTTTATCCCAGGGGAGCATTCTGTCAGGAAACAGAGCAGAGCTTTGTGACCTGCAACGTGCATTGTATTCAGGAATAAAGTGACCATCTACTGGGCAATGGCTTTTAGAACTCCTGCATGCAGCTCCAGATGCACTGCTCTCATGCCTTACAGCCGAGGGGGGAGGGAAGAGATAAAACACACACTTATCTGTCACTTGTCCACTCAGCCCAGCCGGTATTTTCTCTGCAAGCAGTGGGGGAGGGGACCCCTCTCTGTGTGCATTTTGAGCTGCATGAGGCAGGGAAAATACCGGCTTCCGTGATCTTTTAGCACAGCCCCCTCTTGCCATCACTGCTTACACAACCAATAACCCCGTCCACAGCCAGCTCGGTCTCCCCTTCAGTTTGAGCCAGTCGCTACTTAGGGAGAGGATTGCTCAGAATACAGAAGCCTGGCCATGAGCCAGCTAATAAAAGACTGCCACTTACTAGTACTGCGCTGACATCCGACTCCCTCACTGCACAGACCCTTGTGTTCAGTGGAGAGGGGGAGGAGCCGGCCAATGGCAATCCCTGCAGCCAATAGGCTTCAGTGTACAATAGAATTTTCTATTTGTACACTGAAAAGAGAAGCCGATTGGCTGCCCCAGTCTCTGCACTGAACACAAGGGGAAACAGTAAACATTCGTGGTGGCGACAGCGGCCATTTTTGTGTAGCCGTTGCCGTTTTTAGGCTAAAGCATTCCGGAATTTACTGGGACAAAACGGGACAAAAAGAATTGGGCTTGTCCCGAATCGGGACAAGCCCAATTCGGGACAAGGGTCCAAAAATCGTACTTGTCCCGGGAAATTCGGGACTGTTGGCAACTATGCTAAGGTAGTAGTCAATTCTGGGCAGGTGCCCTTCTCACCAAACAGGCCCGACTTTCAGATAGTCTCCTCTGGCTTGTCCCGGTCACTCGATCTCCACGCTTCTGCTTCAGCTGCAGTCTCCGGACTCCGTCACTAACAGCATATGGTGATGGACGACTCCGGTCTCTGCTGGGCAATCACAGGACGCTGTGGACGATCCTCTGCTGGAAATCACTCAGGCACTCCCGTAATTTAGGCCCAGGCTTCTGGCCTAATCCTTAGGAAGCAGGCCTCTGTGCCAACTTCCTGCTTGATTGAGAGCTGGATCCAGAGAGAGAGACGCTTGCCCCTCCCCTGGTTTAAGTAGTCTGCCCAGAATGCTTTGCGGTGTTGCAATGCACCCTGGGTAATGTAGTCTGTCTTTTACTAAAAGCAACAAAGTCTTTTCTCCTAGCTGATATCTGTCCCAAAGTGCATTAGTTGCATTGTAACACTTATACCACCGGAGGGAGCCGGATTCCTTCTTACATATGGACATCCTGCTACACACTCCCCCCACTTAAAGTCTTTGGTCCCCAAAGAGGACAACAGTATGTAACCTAACACATACCTGCAGGGAAATTTGTTAGTTTATGCATGACAATAAACAACTTGCCTTTTCATAAGCAGGATTTAAACTTAAACAGCTCATATCATAACACAGAGCCGACAGAGGAACCTCCCACCAATTATCACAAGGAGGGAGGTTGTCCTGTATACGGACCACCGACACTTGGGTGTCTGTTTCAGATGTGCTAGGGAGTGAGCTGGGGTTGTCTTCCACTGAATCTGAATCTGGAGTGGAAGAGCTAGACTGATCAATGGTTCTCTTAGAAGTGATGATGGCCTCCTCAGAGCATTCACCCAATTGGTCGTACGTCAGTCTTTTTGGGGGGGTGAATTACTCTTCTTTCCCTCTGCTCTTTAGGTATCATATTCTCAAGGACATTGGGGCTGACTGTTTCTAGAAGCTCTTCAGGGGCTTCCTCATCTAGTTCAGGCATGTTGGGCTCCAGAACTTCAGGAGCGTCCCGCTCTCCTTCAGATAGAGACAACGACCCTTCTTCTGGGTCTTCCATTGACAAAGAGTCTGAGTCATCAGCTACCTCCTCAATGAGAATGTTTGAAGCACGAATTCAGGAGCTTCTGCCCGAAGAGTTCCATTGTCAACTGTTTTGGGTGAGGTTTGGGAGGTGGTCATGGGTTCTGGCAATTGGGATGACCACAACCAGTCAGATTCTGCTTCTTCATCCTCTTGACCTTCATTGTCAGAGTCTCCATCTCTCACATCTGAAAGCACTGTTTGAGATCAGGTGATGGGTCTGGAACCTTGAGAAGTTGAAGGGGTTTCTTGTGAGTCAGATGCAGGAGCCATGCGAACTGCCTCGGAGAGGGGCAACAAGTGATTCCTGTGCCAGGTCTTTAACGGTCCCACGCTTCCTTCTGGCCTAATTTGGTACACAGGAAGGTTTTCCAGCTTCTTGCAGATAACATAAGGTTGGTGTAACGTACCTTAGGTGTGAGCCTGACGTGCGGAGAGGGACCTCCCGTACAACCCCGGCTCGGAGACCACTGGAGTGGGGACAGTGGTGGTAAGAGCACGGTGAGGTAAGGGTGCCTGTCTGATCCTCACTGCTTGGAGTGGTGGAGCCGAGTGGAGACTGAAACGGCTGGTTCCGGAAGCAGCGGATGCAGGTCAGCAGGTTCAGCTTGCAGAGCAGAGGATGCAGGTCAGCAGGTGCCGGTTTGCAGAGCAGGGATGCAGGTCAGCAGGTGCAGGTTTGCAGAGCAGGGATGCAGGTCAGCAGGTGCAGGTTTGCATTGCAAAGGATGCAGGTCAGCGTGTGCAGCTTGCAGAGCAGAGGATGCAGGTAAGCTGGTGCAGGTTTGCAGAGTCAGACAAGCCGGGTCATACACATCAAGGTAAACATCACAAGTGGCAGGCAGAGAGTAGTCAAAGTCCAGGCCGAATCTTGGCAACAGGCAGACTGGCAGATAACTGAGCAGGGTCAAACGAGCCGAGGTCAGGACTGGAGACAGAAGCGTGGTCAGGAAGTCGGGTCAAACACAGGAACAGGATACAAGCACAGAATCAGGAACTCAGGGAACAGAAGCAGATCAAACCGCAAGGGGCAACATCTCTGGAATGTCTTTTATAGGAAGTACATGGGAGGAGCAAGGGGTTCAGAGTTCAACAGTAATCAGACACCAAGCAGTGTAGTCTAATGGATCAGATAGGTTATCCAGCAGATCAGGCAGGGAACTGTCCAGCATCTCAGATAGCTCCGCTGGAAGAGTCAATGCCAGACACAGAAGAGGTCCCAGGTTCAAGCCCAGCACATCCCTGACAGTGCCCCCCCCTTAAGAGCAACCTCCGGGTGCCCAATAGAGCTCTTTTCTGGGGGTGACTGCGAAAAAAGGCCTGGATTAACTCTCGGGCGTGAATGTTCTGTTGGGGTTCCCAGGAGTTCTCCTCCAGACCGTACCCCTTCCACTTGATCAGGAATTGAAGCTGGTTCCCTCTTCTTCGGCAGTCCAAGACGGCCTCCACCTCGAACTCCTCATCACCGTCAATGATTACAGGCTTGGGTGGTCCCGATCCCCTGTCTGGGAACGGGTCGGGCACTGCGGGTTTCAGCAAGGAAACGTGAAAGACTGGGTGAATCTTCAACGACTCCGGTAAGGCAAGTTCATAGGAGACCTCATTTAATTTCCGTTTTACTGGGAAAGGACCGATGAACTTGGGTGCCAGTTTCCTTGCGGGGCAAGCCATCTTAAGGTTGGTGGTCGATAACCATACTTGGTCACCCTGTTGCAGGCATAATTCCCCTCTCCTTTTCCTGTCAAAGATCCTTTTATTGGCTGCTTGTGCCTTAGTCATGGCTTCCTGCAATATCCTGCTGTTACGGGTCAGGAAATCAACAATACTCTGGACTGCTGGGACTGTTGAATCAGGGATGAGATCAGGTAAGAAGGTCGGGTGAAACCCGTAGTTGGCAAAAAATGGCGATTGACCTGTAGCCGAATGACTGGCGTTGTTAAAGGCAAACTCTGCCAAGGGTAGTAAAGCTACCCAGTCGTCTTGAACGAAGGTGGTGAAGCATCTGAGGTACTGTTCGAGCGTCTGATTCGTTCTTTCGGTTTGCCCGTTAGTTTGGGGGTGATAGGCCGAGGACATGGACAACTCAATCTTCAGGACCTTGCACAAAGCCTTCCAAAAGCGAGAGGTGAACTGCACCCCTCTATCCGAAACGATGTCCGCAGGGACCCCATGTAGCCTTACTACTTCCCTAATGAAGACCTGGGCAGTTTCCATGGCAGAGGGCGTGCCTTTGAGAGGCACGAAGTGGGCCATCTTGGATAGACGGTCAACCACTACAAAGATGGCTGTGCAACCTTCAGACGGGGGGAGTTCCACTATGAAGTCCATGGCAATCATTTTCCAGGGACGGTCAGGGACTGGTAAGGGTCTGAGCAGACCCCAGGCCTTGCTTCTAGTGGTCTTGCTACGGATACAGGTGGCACATGAACCTACATATTCCCTGCAGTCTTTTTCAAGATCCGGCCACCAAAACGTGCGTTGAATCAGTTCAAGGGTTTTATGCATTCCGAAATGGCCTGCCAGCGGATGATCATGACACAAGTTTAACACTGTGACTCGAACTTCTTCTGGCACAAAGATTTTGTCATTCTTCCAAAGTAACCCGTCCTTGGGTACCAGAGTGATTTCAGAGGGACCAGACACATCTATACAAGCTTGCTTCAAGACAGACATCAGGCTAGTTTGTAAAAGTAAGAAGTTGCCTTCCGATAGAATGGTATCTGGAGCTGACACCTCTTTTGGATCATCAAACATGCGGGAAAGAGCATCTGGTTTGGTGTTCTTGGAGCCTGGCCGGTAAGTTATGTGGAACGAGAACCTAGAGAAAAATAGTGCCCAACGTGCCTGGCGTGGTCTCAGACGTTTGGCAGCTCTCAGATACTCTAGGTTCTTGTGGTCTGTGTAAATGAGTATAGGATGCGCTGCTCCCTCCAACAAGTACCTCCACTCCTCAAGGGCAGATTTAATGGCCAGTAGCTCCCGGTCTCCAACATCATAATTCCTCTCGGATGGGGTAAGCTTACGGGAGAAGAAGGCTACCGGGTGTATCAAGTCCTTGAGACCTTGGCGCTGGGAGATAACAGCTCCAACCGCTGTCTCTGAGGCATCTACCTCAAGTAGATACGGTAGGGCAGGATCGGGATGACTTAGGATAGGAGCAGACGTAAAAAGTATTTTTAGGTTTGTGAAAGCAGCCTGTGCTTCAGATGTCCACTGGAATCGAGCATTTTGCTTCGTTAGCTGCGTAATCGGGGAAATAATAGCAGAGAATCCCTTGATAAACCTCCGATAAAAATTGGCAAAGCCAACGAAGCGCTGCACCCTCTTTTTATCTGAAGGTGCAGGCCAATCCAGAATGGCTGAAACCTTCTGTGGGTCCATCTTGAATCCCTCTGTAGAGATCACTAGGCCAAGGAACTGGATACTCTGTCGCTCGAATTCACACTTTTCTGGTTTTGCGTACAGTCCATGCTGGCGGAGACGACAGAGTACACTCTTGACGTGTTTCCGGTGCTGCTCAAGAGAGGAGGAAAAAATCAAAATATCATCAAGATAGACAACTACATAAATGTCCAGACAGTCTCTGAAAACATCATTGACTAGATGCTGAAAGGTGGCAGGGGCGTTACATAGGCCGAAGGGCATTACTAGGTATTCGTAATGGCCGAACCTGGTACGAAAGGCAGTCTTCCATTCATCCCCTGCTCGGATGCGTACCAGGTTGTACGCCCCCCGCAGGTCTAATTTGGTAAACACAGAGGAAGTCCTGAGTCTTTGAAAAAGTTCAGGTACCAGAGGCAGAGGGTACCGGTTCTTGACCGTGATTTTATTTAATTCCCGGTAATCTACACAGGGCCGAAGAGAATGGTCTTTTTTCTCCACAAAGAAGATTCCTGCCCCTGCTGGAGAAGTGGAAGGACGGATGAAACCCCTCTTAAGGTTCTCATCAACGTATTCTTTCAGTACCTCAAGCTTCCGTTCAGATAGGGGGAAGATCCGTCCGAAAGGAATCTCAGCACCGGGAAGAAGCTCGATTGGACAATCGTAAGGACGATGAGGCGGGAGGACTTCGGCCCCTTGTTTGCTGAAGACGTCCAGGAACTCATGATATTGTTTGGGTACAGAAGCTCGTATCTCTGGATCTGAATCCAGGCATAACAGAGGCCCCAAGGTGCTGGGACATGGAAGCATGCAGTGGCGTTGACAGTATGGTGACTGGAACTTAATACTTCCGGTTCCCCAATCAATCTGTGGATTGTGTGCCTGAAGCCAGGGTAGACCCAGGATAACTGGAAACATGGGAGATGCAATAGCATCCAAAGTCAATAGTTCCTTATGGTCCATGGAGGTGATCACAGGCAAAGGAGGGGTCTCCTGGGTCACTACTCCGGACTTGATGCGAGACCCATCTGCCAGGAAAATGGAAAGTCCCTGAGTCTTAGGTTGGAGTGGGATGTGTTGTTGTGCTGCAAAGTCTAGATCGACAAAACAACTACATGCCCCTGAGTCGATTATTGCAGTTACTGGTATTGTCCTGCCTGGTAGTTGGAAAGAGATAGGAAGAGCCAGGTGAGTAGCATTGGTAGATGGAGGTGAGTAGTTGGGAGAAGAGGTAGCCAGGACCTTGCGCAGCTTAGCAGGACAAGAAGAGACATAATGACCGGGTTCACCGCAATACAGGCATAGATAATTCTGCAGCCGAAAAAGTCGTTCCTTGGCCGATAGGGAATGTTTCATTAGTCCAAGCTGCCCTGGCTTGATGGTCTGGTTGAGGGATGAGGGTTCAGTTGGAACCGTACTGGCACTGGCAGGGTACACAGGGGCTCGTATCCGGGGTAGCATCCAAGCTGGGCGGAGCTGTTGGGTAGACCTTTCTGCTCTGCGCTCCCGGAGTCGTCGGTCTATCTGGATAGACAAAATTAATTAAAGTCTCTAGAACATCAGGAACACCGACCCGTGCTAACTCATCCTTCAGGCTTTCAGAGAGACCAAGACGGAACTGATGCCGCAGAGCCGCCTCATTCCACTGGGTATCCGCGCTCCAGCGTCTGAAATCAGTCACATAGTCCTCGACCGCTCGGCGGCCTTGCTGGAGCGCATGGAGAGCAGCCTCGGCAGTAGAAGTCCGCTGTGGATCGTCATAAAGTCGGGCCATGGCATCAAGAAAAGAGGGCAGAGAGTCTAGAACTACATGGCGGACTTCAAGTAGGTGATGGGCCCAAGCTTGAGGTTCCCCCTGCAGCAAAGCGATAATGAAGCCCACCTTGGTGGCTTCAGATGAAAAAGTCAGAGGTAGCAACGAAAAGTAAAGTTCACATGCGTTGCAAAACACACAGAATTTACTCCGATCCCCGAAAAACTTCTCAGGAACAGGGACCCTGGGCTCAAGAGATGGTAACATTCCAATAGAGGAAGTTGGGGTTGGAGGTGAATCTGCAGAGGTGGCTTGAGTTTGTGTCTGCTTATCCATTCGGACATGGCTGCCCTGCAGAGACTTCACGATCTGAGTGAGAGCTGTAAGGTGTTGATAGACATTGTCCATAGGCAAGGTATCTCCTGCAGGCTCAGGCATGGCGGTTTGATACTGTAACGTACCTTAGGTGTGAGCCTGACGTGCGGAGAGGGACCTCCCGTACAACCCCGGCTCGGAGACCACTAGAGTGGGGACAGTGGTGGTAAGAGCACGGTGAGGTAAGGGTGCCTGTCTGTTCCTCACTGCTTGGAGTGGTGGAGCCGAGTGGAGACTGAAACGGCTGGTTCCGGAAGCAGCGGATGCAGGTCAGCAGGTTCAGCTTGCAGAGCAGAGGATGCAGGTCAGCAGGTGCCGGTTTGCAGAGCAGGGATGCAGGTCAGCAGGTGCAGGTTTGCAGAGCAGGGATGCAGGTCAGCAGGTGCAGGTTTGCAGAGCAGGGATGCAGGTCAGCAGGTGCAGGTTTGCAGAGCAGGGATGCAGGTCAGCAGGTGCAGGTTTGCAGAGCAGGGATGCAGGTCAGCAGGAGCAGGTTTGCAGAGCAGGTATGCAGGTCAGCAGGTGCAGGTTTGCATTGCAAAGGATGCAGGTCAGCGTGTGCAGCTTGCAGAGCAGAGGATGCAGGTAAGCTGGTGCAGGTTTGCAGAGTCAGACAAGCCGGGTCATACACATCAAGGTAAACATCACAAGTGGCAGGCAGAGAGTAGTCAAAGTCCAGGCCGAATCTTGGCAACAGGCAGACTGGCAGATAACTGAGCAGGGTCAAACGAGCCGAGGTCAGGACTGGAGACAGAAGCGTGGTCAGGAAGCCGGGTCAAACACAGGAACAGGATACAAGCACAGAATCAGGAACTCAGGGAACAGAAGCAGATCAAACCGCAAGGGGCAACATCTCTGGAATGTCTTTTATAGGAAGTACATGGGAGGAGCAAGGGGTTCAGAGTTCAACAGTAATCAGACACCAAGCAGAGTAGTCTAATGGATCAGATAGGTTATCCAGCAGATCAGGCAGGGAACTGTCCAGCATCTCAGATAGCTCCGCTGGAAGAGTCAATGCCAGACACAGAAGAGGTCCCAGGTTCAAGCCCAGCACATCCCTGACAGTTGGGATTTCCAACGGTCAGCCAACTTATGTTTTCCCGGAATTCCCAAGTTCCTCAACAGCACTCTATCTCCTGGCTGTAAATCTTGAATTCTGACTCTTAGGTCAAAGTTTCTTTTATTTCTCAGCCCCCGTTGGTCAGATGCTGCTTGGGCCTTTTCAAAAGCTGTCTTCAGACTCTTTCTCAATCGGTCTACATACCCCTTGTGGGATGCTGCTGAGGTATGATCCAGCGATATGCCAAAGGCCAAGTCCACTGGCAACCGAGCCTCCCGCCCGAACATCAAACGGTATGGGGAATACCCAGTGACATCACTGGCAGTGCTATTGTAGGCATGCACTATGGCAGCTACATGCTTGCTCCAATGCTGCTTTTTCTCTGAACTCAGAGTCCCCAACATATCCAAGAGAGTCCGGTTAAACCGTTCAGGCTGAGCATCTCCTTGTGGGTGATAAGGGGTTGTCCTGGTCTTCTGGATGCCTAACAGGTCTAATAACTTCTTTATTAATTTGCTTTCAAAGTCTCTGCCCTGATCTGAATGAAGGCGTTGGGGTAGACCATAGTGCACAAAGAATTTTTCTACCAGTACTTTGGCTACTGTTGAGGCCTTCTGGTCTTTTGTTGGGAATGCTTGAGCATATCTGGTAAAGTGATCTGTTATCACCAAGACATTCCCTTGACCACTCAGATCAGGCTCCAGGCAAAGGAAGTCAATGCACACCAGTTCCATAGGTCCCTGACTTTGCAGATGGCCCATTGGGGCTGCTTGACGTGGCAAGGTCTTCCTTTGAATGCATCGGACACAGGAATGGCAATATCCTTCCACTTCAGCCCGCATGCAGGGCCAATAGAACCTATCCCGTACAAGGTGAAAAGTCCGTTCGGACCCTAGGTGACCATGGTTGTCATGGAGGGCAGCTAGGACCGCTTCTCGATATTTGGCTGGTAGAAACAGCTGCCACTTCTCTTCTGAGTCGTCAGAGGGGCCCCTTCGGTAGACCACCCCTTGACGTATGTGTAGCCGATCCCACTCCCTGCGCAACAATCGGGCTTCTCTTGGGGAGTCTGTTTCAAGCATCTCGGGACGCTGGCTTTCCAGGGCCTTTATCAGGAGTTTCCCTAAAGAGTCTTCTTCTTGCTCCTTTCTCAAATCCCTTTTTGTCAGCTTGGGCAAGCCCTCCCCTTCGACTTGGGTCACACTGCAATAGCACTTCGGTACTCCAACAGCTGAGACCCCAATTTTTTCGGCTCTTGACCCACCTCTGGCTTGAAGTTCTGTCCCCTGATATAGGGCTCGCACTCCCTCTGGGTCTAGTTGGGCCCATTCTTCGGTAGGGTCGGTGGGGGCATGAGACCTCCTGGACAGGGCATCTGCATCCCTATTTCCCACTCCGGGTCGGTACTTCAAGCTGAAGGTGAAGCTTGAAAGGGCAGCCAACCACCGGTGTCCCGTTGCATCCAACTTGGCAGTGGTCAGAAGGTAGGTGAGCGGGTTATTATCTGTCTTCACCACAAACTCCGCCCCATATAGGTAGTCTCTCAGTTTGTCTACCACTGCCCATTTCAAGGCCAGGAATTCAAGCTTGTGGGTGGGGTAATTCTTCTCAGCAGGTATCAGACTCCTGCTAACATATGCGACGGGTCTTAGGTAACCATCATGTTCCTGGTACAGCACCCCACCCAGCCCATCTCGGCTGGCATCTACATGCAGTTCATAAGGCTTCTTTGGATCAGCATAGGCCAGGACTGGTGCAGTGGTAAGACTCTTCTTTAACATCTGGAAGGCTTCCTCGCACTCCCCTGTCCACTGGTCTTGAATCGACTCTTTGGGCCTTCGGGGTCCCATGGTGAGTTTCACTGGTTTGACCAGCTCTGGAACATCATCTTCCCCTTCGTTTCTGAGTAACTCGTTCAGGGGTCTGGCAATCTTGGCGAATCCTTCTACAAATCTTCTGTAGTAAGAACAGAACCCTAGGAATGACCGAAGCTCAGTCACGTTGGTAGGTCTCGGCCAAGAGGTGACGGCATCCAGCTTCTCTGGGTCCGTGGCCACCCCTTCTGCAGAAACGATATGGCCCAGGTAATGGACTGAGGACTGGTAAAATTGACACTTCTCTGGGGAGAGTTTCAGGCCCTCTTCACTGAGCCTCTTCAGGACCTTCTCCAGTCTCTCTTCATGCTCATCTAGGGTTCTCCCGAACATGATGGCGTCGTCCAAATATACCAGTACCTCTATTAGATTCATGTCCCCAACGGTTCTCTCCATTAGCCTTTGGAAAGTGGCGGGGGCTCCTGATAACCCTTGAGGCATACGGTTGAACTCAAAGAACCCCACAGGGGTGATGAAGGCTGTCTTCTCCCGATCCTCAGGTTGCATGGGGATTTGGTAATATCCACTTTTTAGATCCATTACACTGAACCACTTGGCCCCTGACAGACTCTGCAGGGCGTCTTCAATTCGGGGAGTGGTGTATTGATCTGGGATTGTCCTTCTGTTTAGTGTTCTGTAGTCGATACACAGTCTCAGCGACCCGTTCTTCTTTCGGACTACCACTATTGGAGAAGCGTAAGGGCTCCTGGATTCTCGAATAATCCCCGTCCTCTTCAGCTCAGCCAACTGTTCCCGCAAGTCTTCTAAGTCACCCAGTGGGACCCGTCGAACTCTCTCTCTAAAGGGCTTATCTTCTTGTAAGCGTATCTTGTGAGTGGCACTCCTTGCGCACCCCACATCAAACTCATCTTTAGAGAAGATCTTTTCCCACCTTGCAAGTTGAGCTTTGGCCCTTTATCTCCATTCTGGTGGGAGGGCCGTGTCTTCACAACAGAGTTTCTCTATGGTGACTTCACCCCTTTCTTCTTTCTTCAATTCACACGGGGCAATGGGGGTGGCTGGATTCACCTGGCCCAACAGCATTCTGGCCGGCACCTTCACTGGTGTATTAGCAGTGTTCCTTATACTCACTGAAACCCTCCCATGGCTTTTCTGTAGGGCCTTCAATGGGATCACTTCGGGGATTACTTCAATCCCTTTCTGTCTTTCCTGTGGGCCTGGTTCGAAGACAATGAAAGGGCCTGGCTGTTTCCATGTGAGCTTGACAGAAGCCCTCAGGCAAGTCACCTCTCCCGGTTGTAATACCTTCTCCGTCTTGTCTAGCTTCCAAATCTTGCCAACTCCCTCAGCCGGGGCCTTCTGCTCCAGTACCAGGCGCTGGTAGGCTTGCCTTAACATGGGGTGGACTCTTGTGGTCGGGGCTTCTTCCTGTTGGGCCAACGGTGTCAGCAGTCGCCTGACTAGATCAGTGTTGGTCCCTATGATGAGTGAGCTCTTGCTGGCCCCTGGTGGGCGAGGGCACACTACTGCCAGAGTATCGAAGGTCTCTGTCTCCCCAGCCACTGAGGGATCAAAAGTCAACTTGATTGGCAGGTAACCGTCATAGGGAAAGCTCTGAGTTCCAATACCCCATATTTCCAGTTCCTCTAATTTCTGTAGGGGCAGATGTTTAAGATGTTTATCATAGAAATCCCTATACAGAAGAGTCACTTGAGCCCCAGTGTCAAGAAGAGCCTTGGTGTAGATCCCTTCTACTTGCATGGAGACTACTGGAGAAGGCCCCACTAACTTGGCAGGGAACTCCTTCAACACAGACTTCTTGCTGGGTTCAGTTACCTGTACCCTCACTTCTTTTTTTCTTGAGTTTCCGGTGGGTCTCAGTCCCTTCTGGGTCTGGTGTGCACTGACCTTCTGTTCAACAGCAGCCCGAGTTGTGGGACGGGGCCTAATTGGCAGAGGTTTAGGTCCCTGACTCTGATGTTTTGGATCATTGGACTTCTTGAAGGAGTTCGTGGAAACTGGTGGGCGCCTGGCTGACTCCTTCACCGGGGCCCTCTGAAGTTTTCCGCCGGCTTGCGATATCTGGATGCAGCTTCATCTGGGCTGGGACACACTGCTCTAACATGCCCGATTCCCCCACAATTGAAGCATGTTATCAATCTCTTAGGCTTCTGTACTAGTTCCATATTGGAGCTAGGAGGTTTTTTTGGTTCCTCTGACGTGTTCTTGTTGTGTGGCACAGAGGCCTGGCTAGTCAGCATGGACACCATTTCTACTAGTTGTGACACCTGGGTCTTTAGGAGTTCAACTTCTGAATCACCTTCTTCTGCACTTAACATTCTGACTCGGGCAGTTGGTTCGGTGTGTTGACTCCTCCTTTTGTCTTCCAACATGGCCTCCTCCTCCCTGACTATCCGGATCAAGTCGGGGTATTCCAGGCTGCTCCCGTCCCGCCGGGTGCGTAGCAATAATGCGATGGGGTCCAAGGGTTGAGCTCCCCTCAACACCTGCTGGGCACGGGCCTCATCCACTTTTCTTGGATCGATCCCTTTCTTCAGTAGGATCCGATGCAGGATCTTATCCAGGCGTCCTATGAATTCTGACAGCTTCTCTCCCTCTTTTTGGTAGCAATGCCCCAGCTGGTAAGTGAGTTCAGTGACGTTTTCCGTCCCGCCGAACACATTCTGCAGAATATCCAGATAATCCTGTGCATTGCAGTCCTTCTTGCTTAACTTGAGGTTACGTATGGCCTCCAGAGCAGGCCCCTTTAAGCTTTAAACAATCCGTTGTTTTTTTTGTTGTTCTGGCACCTCCCATTCTTCTAGGGCCTGAGTGGCGCCATCTAGCCACTCTTCAAATCCATCTTCCACTGAAGGTACAGGTTTCTTCCCAGAAAAAGTCCTGAGTTTCCTGTATCCTGACATCAGGTAGTCTGGAGGGTCCTTTTTACACTTGGTCACAATCTCCCCCAGGACAGCGCACAATTCTGAGCTAAGGGTGGTCAATGGTGGTGAACCGGGACCCTTTTGTTGGGCGCTCCCTCCTGTGCTGGGGCCTCCTGAAGTAGTGGATGTGGGGCCATCTTTATTCTCTTCTGGGTGTATCAGGAGGAGTTCTACTTGGTTTGTAGTTTTTATGCTGGCACCCTTGAAGTAGTCAGAGATTCCGTTCCTCCACTCACATAATGCATAGGTGTGGGGATTTACAGTATCTGTCTTTATGTCAATCACCCATGGCCTCCTGTCCATGGACAATGCTCTCAAGACTGGAGTTAGCTGCTCCTCTACCCAGGCCTCTCTCTGGATTTCAACCACCAGGCCATTTCCGGGTAGGATGCCTTCATCCCTGCACCACCGGGCTACAGCAGCAGGGTCCATTTCTGTGCTGTAAGGGTTCTGTCTAGGGGGAAAGTTGATTGCAGAACCGTAGAATATCCCGGACGAGCCCCCACGTGTAGCACTACCCCCGTAGGAGCTGCTGTTTGTTTGATTTGGGTCTACGTCCTGCCTATCAACCCCTGGAAGTGGCTCAAACCTTCCCTTAGCACAACTGATATGAATAAGGAGTGTGAGACCTATTGAGTATTAGGAGACACAATCCTGCATACATCACACAATAACCTGTAAATGTTATTACCTTTGCTGGTCACTAGTCCTTCTAAGTGACAGAGATACTTCACACAAGTTATATGCTTAATCAAAGGTACCTTTACTCAGTATAAAAGGGAAGGGTAAAGAATCACATTAATACACACAGTTGACTCTGCATGCGCATTGCAGAGTCAATAAACCAATAAGGATAGGTATCACTGAGATTAGGTAATAACAGGAAATAACATCAGCTATATATATGTACATGTATCTATATGTGTCTCTGCACGGCTAACTGGTTGCTCGCAAGCTCCCCCTTTGTTGCAATAACTTGCACGTGTTCATTCCCTATAATAGGTAAGCAAGGCCTATCTGCGTCCCACTCAAAGTTCCTTTCTCCAATGAAGTCTTCGCTAGCCACCGTCGGTGCACAAGTTAAATTGTAATCCACAGGGTTTCAACAAGATGCTGTAATTATCCGCAATATACCTGAGTACTCGTGTGCCTGCCACCCACTAATGACGGATGCACCAATCTCTGATCACATAGTCTCCAGTGAGATGCACTAGGCCGCAAGCTGTGGCGTGATAGGTGAAGTGTGGCTGGCACTGACTAAATCACTTTCCTCTAAGGTAGTAGTCAATTCTGGGCAGGTGCCCTTCTCACCAAACAGGCCCGACTTTCAGATAGTCTCCTCTGGCTTGTCCCGGTCACTCGATCTCCACGCTTCTGCTTCAGCTGCAGTCTCCGGACTCCATCACTAACAGCATATGGTGATGGACGACTCCGGTCTCTGCTGGGCAATCACAGGACGCTGTGGACGATCCTCTGCTGGAAATCACTCAGGCACTCCCGTAATTTAGGCCCAGGCTTCTGGCCTAATCCTTAGGAAGCAGGCCTCCGTGCCAACTTCCTGCTTGATTGAGAGCTGGATCCAGAGAGAGAGACGCTGGCCCCTCCCCTGGTTTAAGTAGTCTGCCCAGAATGCTTTGCGGTGTTGCAATGCACCCTGGGTAATGTAGTCTGTCTTTTACTAAAAGCAACAAAGTCTTTTCTCCTAGCTGATATCTGTCCCAAAGTGCATTAGTTGCATTGTAACACTTATACCACCGGAGGGAGCCGGATTCCTTCTTACATATGGACATCCTGCTACATAGATATTGTCAGTGTTTCCATATCATGTTTATACTGTTTAAATATTTACTGTGTTAGTTTTTAATAGGAGTTCTGTAATTTCTCAGATTGCCAGTAAAAAATTTGCTTCGCCAGCAAATTTTCCATGTTTTGTCAGTAAAAAATGCTGCAGGAGTTTGGCAACCCTGTTCCATATTGATCCTATGAATTAAGAAAATATGTACTTACACTTGGTTTTTCATATACATGTTTGTGCTGTAGGTTCTGGGAATCCTGGGTCAAGTGAAGATGATCTAAGGTAGGGGTCTCAAACCGGTGGCCCTCCTGCTGTTGCGTAGCTACAAGTCCCCTCATGCCTCTGCCTTGAGACCCCTGATTCAAGGATTGGGGCCACTGGAGGAGTTAAGAATCTCCACAGGATGATTTTCAAAATATATTTTTTTTCGGTCCTGTCCACAATGAATTAAGAAAATATATACTCACACACTCCCTATAAGCACAGAAGTTTCATGGATAGCAACAGAGGCTCACTAACTAGTTTAACGGCTTTCCGCCCACCGGCCGTCAAATGACGACTGGACGGTGCGGCTCTCGTTCTGGGCGGGCGTCATATGACGTCCTCGGTTTCCCATCCCTGTAGGACAGGGATATGCAATTAGCGGACCTCCAGCTGTTGCAGAACTACAAGTCCCATGAGGCATAGCAAGACTCTGACAGCCACAAGCATGACACCCAGAGGCAGAGGCATGATGGGACTTGTAGTTTTGCAACAGCTGGAGGTCCGCTAATTGCATATCCCTGCTCTAGGATCACTCAGAAGCCAATGCATGCGCCCGGCGGCCGCGATGTCCGTCGGGCACCCGCGATTGCCCGGTAACAGAGCAGGACCGTGAACAAATAGATCCAGATCTTGTCAGAGGAGGAGACCGATGTGTGTTCCCAGTACAGAGGAACACTGATCGGTCTCCTCCCCTTGTGAGTCCCCTCCCCCTACAGTTAGAATCACTCCCTAGGACACACAATTAACCCCTTGATCGCCCCCTAGTGTTAACCCCTTCCCTGACAGTCACATTTATACAGTAATCAGTGCATTTTTATAGCACTGATCGCTGTATAAATGTGAATGGTGCCAAAATAGTGTCAAAAGTGTCCGATATGTCCACCGCAATATCACAGTTACGATAAAAATCGCAGATCGCCGCCATTACTAGTAAAAAAAATAATAATAATAATAATAAACATGCCATTAAATCTATCCCCTATTTTATAGACGCTATAACTTTTGCGCAAACCAATCAATATACACTTGCAATTTTTTTTACCAAAAATGTGTAGAAGAATACGTATCGGCCTAAACTGAGGAAAACATTTTTTGTTTTTTTTAAATTGTATATTTATTATAGCAAAAAGTTTAAAATATTGTGTTTTTTTCAAAATTGTCACTCTTCTTTTGTTTATAGCACAAGAAATAAAATCCGCGGAGGTGATCAAATACCACCAAAAGAAAGCTCTATTTGTGGGAAAAGAATATATAAAAAATTCATTTGGGTAGAGTGTTGCATGACCGCGCAATTGTCATTCAAAGTGTGACAGCGCTGATATCTGAAAAATGGCTTGGGCAGGAAGGGGGTTTAAGTGCCCTGTATTGAGGTGGTTAAAGTCTAAGTAAAAAACAAAAAAAAAAAACACAACACAAGAGACTTTATATACTATCTGTGTGATGTGTACCTTTTGCTGCGGTCTCCTGGTTTGGTAACATGATTCCTTCTACGCCAAAATCTACTGGTGCAGCAGGGGTTAATGAAGCTGAGGGACCTGTCACAGGCACCAATTAATTTTTTAAATTTATTTATTTATTACAGGTTTTACATAACGCAATCAAATTAAACACAGCACTTTACACATATATTGTACATTCACATCAGTTCCCGCACTCAAGGAGCTTACAATCAGGAAAGCCCAACCAACTTTTCATTCCTAGAAGCCATAATACATCTTCTATGAATGAAACCCAATTTATAAATGTGGAGGAGACAAAGCTTTCAATCATCTGCCTGTCCTCCATTCATAGAGCACTTTTCATTTATAGAAGTTATAGTATGAATAGAGGAGTTGGGTGAAAACGGTGGGCATACTTGCACAATGTGCTCCAGAGCCTCTCCCATCCTCTGGAACTTGCTACCTCAACCTGTCCGGCTATCCCCTACTCTTGCTACCTTCAGGCGATCCCTAAAATCTCACCTCTTCAGGGAAGCCTATTATGTCTCCAACTAATCTTTTACCACTTCCATCAGCTCATTCCCCACAGTTACAACCTTTTGTACCACCTGCCCCACCCTATTAGATTGTAAACTCTTCGGAGCAGGGCCCTCTTAATCCTCTTGTATTTTATTGTATTGTAACTGTATTGTCTCCCTTTTATATTGTAAAGCGCTTTGTAAACTGTTGGCCCTATATAAATCCTGAATAATAATAATAATAATGTGCCTTATGAGGTGGTGGGCTCAAAAAGTTATTTAAGGATAGGATTGTCTCTTTCTCTTGTTGGAATTTAAAGTTGACTGTTCACACTGTTTAATTTATGAGAGGGGATTATGCAAACATTAACCCCTTTACTTTCAAGAGTAAAAAAAATGTTAATGCTTAAGCACAATTTTTCATTTTTTTCAATTTTAACATGTGTTAGCAAACCTGTACATATAATCACAACTACTTTGTGCATCCAGGTGGATTATACCTTGTTTTTTTTTTCAGGACAAATTGGGCTTTCATTTGGTGGTCAATGGTAATGGATATCTCCTGATTTTTGTTTTATTATCATAGGAAGACTGGCCCAAAGTCGTAAAAAAAAAAAAATATAGCTATATATTTCTTGTTACTACCAATAGCTACCACAAAAGAACAACCCAAAATAAATTCTCCTGCTGCGGATGATCGCAGCGATACCACATATGTGTATGTTAGTTGTTGTATGTACCCATAGTATAGTCCAAAACAATAGTGTGCATTTTGCTTTTTTTATTATACCTAAAACACGCCGACACTGATACTAATTTTAAAAATGCTTTTAAAAAAATCCTGCCCAAAATATAATGACTATTGACCTTTGACCCTTACGTGACCCAAATAGTAACCCTGGCACTGACCTAGAGCAGACCTTGATCTAGATATTTTTTATTCATATTATTATTTTTTTACACACAGTTGTTTTTTTTTTCTCTCTAATGAGAGAGACACATACAATGTCTCTCTCCCCTCCATTCACAAAGAGAGAAACAAGGGGCGGGCCAATCAGAGACTATCACAGTGATCTGGTGACCCTGAACCGGGAGTTTTGATTAGATCAATAGAACGGGACCCATGGTTTTCGCTGAGACGCCCATCTCTGTGCTGGGAATGTGCTGTACGTCATTCTCCCAGCACAAAGACAGATACGCATATATGTGGCCCCACAGAAAAAAGCCCAGTCCAGTGTAGCCGCATATATGCGTACTGTTGGCGTGAAGGGGTAATCTACCCCTTTCTAGACTTTACTCTGTTTGTTGAAGGTATAGTTTTGCAACCTGTATCACACTTAAAAAATTTTAGTAAAAATTCTTGGCAACGAAAAGGGTGGGCATTGCCAAGCACTCTTGATGAGTGCTTGTCACAGGTCCCTCAGCTCTATTAACCACATTGCCGTAATCTTTCTACTAAAGCAAGAACCAGCAGAAACAAATCCCACTGATAGTAACGTTCCTTGTGCTAATTTTTTTTTTTTTAAACTAAATTTAGGCTTTAACGTCTTGCCTGTAGTTCAACTTTCTTGCAGGATGTTTAGGGCATTCTCATTCTTTTTTTTCTCTTTTTCTTTTTTTTAGGTTCTAAAGAGAATTTCACTATGACTGAGCTATCTTCCCTCCCCCATCTGTCTTCCTCCCCCTCTCTGTTCATGTACAATTAGCACTCAGGGACAACTTTAGTTATATTGGGAGATGGCTTACAATCTGCTAGTTGGATAAACTGATGGAGAATGTACTTTAATTAGTGGAATTCATTCAAAATTGGCTTGGTTTTAAAAGCGACATATCATTATTTTAATTAAACCTATATAAGAGAGCTGTAGTTGTGGGCTAAAGAAAAACAAAAGTAAATAGAAACATCAAAACACTGGTAGTAACAGTACACACGTAAACACTCACCCTAAGGATCCTTTCACATGGGCTTTCCGATCAGGTCCACCTGCCAGTTTTTCAGGCGGACTTGATCGGACCCTCCAGTCTCCCCTATGGAGCGGTGGATGTCAGCGGACACATGTCCGCTGACACCCGCCGCCATCCGATCTGATCCTGCCTGCAAAATCTAGATGGATGGTAGTCCTATTTTTCGTCCATCTGGCGGATCGGATAGGATCATAGAAAAACAGACAGGCGGTCCGTTTCCACACGATTTCCCCAATCCGCTGTGCTCAGCGGGGAGGATAGGACCTCTCATCCCCCTGCTCAGCGGGGATCAGCAGAGCGATCCACCCGCTGAGCAAGCGGAATCCGCAAGAGGAAGGCGCCCGTGTGAAAGGGGCCTAAGGTTTTAAAGGATGACTGCAGACAATCACTACATGAATAATCATTCTGGACAGTAAAGAAAATCAGGTGAAAAATTACTACAGGTATAAAAATTAATTTGTCCTGTGCAATAAACTATGCTTAACAAGTATACAATGACAATGGTGTACCCAGCATAGTTGACACCCAGGTGGAAAATTTATTAACAACTCCCCTCCCCAAGCTCCCCCATACATCACAATTTCAGTAGAAATAACTAAACAAAATGAAATCTAATAAATGGGCAGAAACAAATTGGAGACAGTGAAAGTTTTCTTTAACTGAGTCAGAAAAAGCTTGGCCGTACCAGAGAGAGGGCAATGCTGGGGATATTCTAAATAATGTTGACTTTTTTAAAGGATAAGATTGATAGTGGAGGAGTGTGGAGGATATAGCGGTGGGCAGGATGTGTTGGAGAGGAGTGCAGAGGGTATTGCAGTGGGTAGTATGTGCCGCAGAGGAGTGCAAAGAATATATGGTGGATGGTATGTGCCAGAGAAGAGTGCGGAGGGTATGGCAGTGTCTAATATGTGTAGGAGTAGGGTGCGAAGGGTATGATTATGAGAAGTGTGTGCAAGAGAGCTAAGGAGAGGGCATAATTGTGAGCAACAGGTGCAGGAGAGTAGGGTAAAGGGTATGAAAGTGGGTAGTATGTGTAGGAGAGGAGTGTGGAGTATATGATGGTGGGCAGTATGTGTAGGAGAAGTATGCAGAACATATGCAAAATCAGATTGTATTGTGTCAGTTACACTTGGGTTTTACTGTTCACTGTCAGCAAGGATGACTCTGCTGATGCTGTCAGCAACCCCTATTAAGTTGGGGGGCTGTGAAGCAGGATGGGAAGTTAATCTGATATGAAGGAAAGGGGAATGTAAAAGGGTTGGAGAAGAATGAAGAAGGACTGTGTAGTAGTGACTATAGAGATATTATTCGAAAGAGCCATGGATGTTCATGGAGCCCGTTGCCTGATTAAGGGTTAGGACACTGCGGACACTGACTGGCTGTGCTTCACACACTGAACAGAGAGAGAGATCACCTACTGACACAGAAATTGATAAGAGGCTGCTGACCAAAACCACACAATACTTTGACCAAAAAAGGACAATATTGTCTGCAAGTAACACAGCGTTAGTCCCCTTTATCAGTTTTTAAAGTGACATTATCCTGAGCGCTCCAACATAAGCGTTGGGCCCCAACAAGCTAGCCAGTGGAAAAAGGGGGAATAATATTACAGACTGCTGTTGTAGTGGTGTAGTATACACCTGCATTAAATATTCTCCACCCAGCCTGGTGTGTCAGAGGAACAGGGGAATCAATGCATCATGGGGCTCCTTCAGGGGTAAGTGCTACACTGTGAAGAGTGTTCTACAATGAGCAGAAAGGACCTGATCTTTTTGTATCAAATTGTGGATTGTTTAAATGTTGAAGTTACAAATTTAAGCACTTAATATTTGCAAATAGCCAGTAAAATAGAAATTTTATGAAAAAAATCTAATTACCACTTTATGAATAGGCCCTTGCAGTTAATTGGTAAAAAAAAAAACATTGGACCAAAGATTTACCTCAGTGCCAAGGGCCAATAAAACATGGACCCAATATTTTTGGAGTTAATGATCTATTTGTACTATGAGATATTGTTTTTGCTCTGACAGTTGCCCCTGGGTAAAAGACAATTAGCAATAAATGGCCCCCAAGGAACCTAAAAAAGAATATAAGCTTACAGCAAACATATATTGGTAATAAACAATCTAGTTCTGTAAGGTATGTGTATGTTGCTATCCCATATTTAGAATTCAGTTTGTATACATTTATTTCGTTCTTCATAAAGGTTCACAGTGTTGGAAAAATATGTGACTTGTTAAGCAAAAAGGTTCATTACCTTTGACAAGTAATGCCGCGTACACACGGCCGGACTTTGCCACGGGCAAAACTCAGTCAGAATTTCCGACGGAAAAATAGAGAACCTGCTCTCTAAGTCTGTTGGAAATTCCAACGGGGCATACACACGGTCGGAATATCCGATGAAAAGCTCCCATCTGACTTTTTCCCATCGGATATTCCGACCGTGTGTACGCGGCATTAAACATTTCATCAGGGTAGACTTCCATAGACCACCATTTGCCAGGCTACGGCCAGTTGCACTTCAAATTTCAGTTCAGCGATGTGGACTTTAGTTTTGAAAAATCGTCATAGTCACTTACCAGTCTAAAGGCAAGTATTCTGTTCTGAATCTGTTATCTCATATCAAGAGATTTAATGATCATTATGAAATTTCAACAACTGTGTAAAATTTACAGGAAAATTGACCTGTTGAAATGCCTAAAGCACACCTTTAACTTATTTTCCACTTCATAGCTTCACTTTATCCTGCCTTAATATTAAAAAAAAAAGTAAATAGTTTTTTTTCTAAATATTTTATACTTTCATCTCCCCTTCACACTTCCCGCCTTCTTGCCTAGGTGAGAATGACACTTCCCCCGCCACCCACAGTCTCATGGGAGATCCATATCATGCATCCTCAAAGGCTGTAGGCATGTACTGTAAGTCCAAGGCATCGCAAGAATATAACGTGACCTTGCGCTGACTTTGCTGACAGAAAATAATAGCTGGCTCCTAATATACCAACCAGTGGCCAAATTAGCAACACAGGAGTAGCGAGACGGGGTGGGGGCTTCAGCTGCGAGTAAAACATGGACTGGTAAGACCCGGTTCACACAGGGGTGACTCCAGGCGCGACTTCTGGTCGCCCCGAGTTGCCCCAAGTCGTGCCATTTTTAAAACTAATTGAAGTGAATGGAGATGTTTTAATGCACACGACTGCAGTCACTCCGACTTCAAAAAAGGTTCCTGTACTACTTCAATCAGACTTCTAGGCGACCTGTAGGCAACTTGTACCATTGATTTCAATGGAAGTCGCTTAGAAGTCTGATCAGTGTTCATTTTGAAGGCAACTTTACAGGAAGATAACATACATTTCTCAGGCAAACCGCTCCCTTCCACAGAGCTGATTCTTGTTTTATTTGCCACTGTAATGTCTACTGTCCTGGAGGCAACTTCAGTCGTGTTGTAAATCACCACTTAGTCGCTCTGGGATTCATGCTCTAGTCGTGTCTGAGTCGTGTTGAAGTCTGAAGTCTGAAGTCATGTTGAAGTCGTGTTGCCCCTGTGTGAACCGGCTCTAAGTCTTTTTTAATTTTATGTCATAACATTTATTGTAGTGCCCTAAAATTTATTTGGCAGATAGGTGAAAGGTCCTCTTTAATATCAGGAGATCAGCACAAAGAAATCAACTGGTCGGAACAATAAAAACAATGTTACTAACGCATATGCTCTACTCATGCCCATTATTCATTATTGCACGATTTCTACATAGACTGTATTTTGAGTGCTTGAGTAATCAATTCTAAACCTGTAGACAGTGTTGCTATAGCTGCCTTAAAGGGGTTGTAAAGGTTCGTTTTTTATTTTCTAAATAGGTTCCTTTAAGCTAGTGCATTGTTGGTTCACTTACCTTTTCCTTAGATTTCCCGTCTAAATATTTTTTTCTTTGTTTTCTTTGTCTGAATTTCTCACTTCCTGTTCCTCCTCAGTAAGCTGTTCAGTAAGCTGTTCTGGGTGACTCCACACCACTCGGATAATGGTGTGAAGTTTAGTGAGGAGAAACAGGAAGTGAGAAATTCAGACAAAGAAAAAAAACATTTAGAAGGTAAATCAAAGGAAATGGTAAGTGAACCAACAATGTACTAGCTTAAAGGAACCTATTTAGAAAATAAAAAACAAACCTTTACAATCCCTTTAACCACTTAACGACCGCCCACCGCCGATTTACGTCGGCAGAATGGCACGGACAGGCAGAATCACGTAGATCTACGTGATCGCCTTTGTGCAGTTGGGGGGTCCATCCGGACCCCCCTTCACTGCAGTGAGCGGCCGTTAAGTGTTCGGGAGCGATCAGGCATGAGGGGGCGGCCGCTCGATTCCGCCCCCCCCCCTCGCGATCGCTCCCGGCCAATGAAATTGCTTCCTCCGCCATGTGATGTAAACACAGGCTGGAGGAAGTGATGTCATCTCCCTCGCCGCGGTCTTTTCGTTCCCGGCGCCGAGGAGTGAAGACAGAGGTTAGTGCTCTAACAGTCCACTGACACGTAGGTACACATAGGCACACA
The DNA here is from genome assembly GCA_029206835.1 of Rana muscosa. NCBI lineage: Eukaryota > Metazoa > Chordata > Amphibia > Anura > Ranidae > Rana > Rana muscosa. The sequence continues at coordinate 829,414,848 of CM055116.1, forward strand.
AATCACCCCCCAGTCACCCCCAGATCACCCCCCAGGTCACCCCAAAGCCCCCAATCACAGTGTCACTGATTGCAGTGATCATTTATTTTACTGATCACTGCATTTAGTGTCATCTGTGATTGTAAAAAGTTGCAGGGCAGTTAGGATTAGGCCCCTTTAGGTCCAGGGTAGCCCCCTAACCCCCCCTTATAAAGGTTTAACCCCTTGATCACCCCCCAGGTAACCCTTTCACCCCCTAACTTCAGCGTCACTAAGCGATTGTTTTTCCGATCGCTGTATTCGTGTCGCTGGTGTTTTAGATAGGCAGTTCTTTTTTTTTTAGGTTCGCCGCAGGTTTTTATTGGTGTCAGGTACCCCCATATATTATTTTAACCCCCTGATTGCCCCTAGAGTTAACCCTTTCACCAGTGATCGCCGTATAAGCGTCACTGGTGTCACTGGTTAGCCAGTAAGTTATTTAGTTATTTAGGTTACCCGTCAGGTTTTTATATAGTGTCAGGTACCCCCATATTTAACCTAATAAAGGTTTTAACCCCCTGATTGCCCCTAGTTAACCCTTTCACCAGTGATCACCATATAAAGGTTACGGGTGACGCTGGTTGATTAGTTTGCTTTTTATAGCATCAGGGCACCCGCCGTATATAACCCAATAAAGGTTTAACCCCCCTGATCGCCCGGCGGGTGAGATCAATTAGGTTTTAGCGCCAGAGAGGGTCTGCGTCGCCCCAGGCAGTGTTAGGTTAGTGCCAGTAACGCTAACACCCACGCGCAAAGCATACACCCCCCTTAGTGGTATAGTATCTGATCAGATCTATACTAGCATCCCCAGCGGTTTAGGGTTCCCAAAAACGCAGTGTTAGCGGGATCAGCCCAGATACCTGCTAGCGCCTGCGTTTAGCCCCTCCGCCCAGCCCAGCCCAGCCCAGCCCACCCAAGTGCAGTATCGATCGATCACTGTCACTTACCAAACACAACACACATAACTGCAGCGTTCGCAGAGACAGGCCTGATCCCTGCGATCGCTAACAGTTTTTTTGTAGCGTTTGATATATTTGCTGACGACAGTCAGGTGCTTTTTTTCCTGTGAATCTTACTAGTGTACCCCTAAATTTAGAGCCCAAAATGGCAAGACGAAGGTACACTAGTAAAGAGGCCTACGAGATTCTGAGCATGACAGATAGTGAAGAGGAGGTCACGTATCTGTCAGATTCAGGCTCAGAATATCTTCCTGTAGAAGACAGTGACGTCAGCGGCCCCACGTCAGATAGCTCTGACGACGAAGTTGAGGTCCCTGCTAAGGTCAGGCGTACCCGATCCCGATCTTCTGAGGTTGTTGAGGAGCAAGAACCGCAGGTCTCTCGTATCATGGAGCAGAGTAGTACTAGCGCCGCTATTCCTTCTGGTGAACTGGCAAGCACCAGCGGCCTAGTACAGCCTGGACGTACATCCAGCACTGCAGTAACACTTGGTGACGTGGCGAGTCCCATAAGTGCAGTTCAAGCTGGCGAGGTGGCAAGCACAAGTAGTGTCCCGCTGCCACCAAGAAGACAAAGGCAGGCCCGTCGTGCCCATACTGCCCTTCCTGCAGAATTCGCCTATCCTGATTGGGTCCCCACCACTTCTGCAGAACCCGTACTTCCCCCATTCACTGCCCAACCCGGTATTCAGGTGGAAACAGCTGATTTTATTCCAATTGATTTTTATTCGCTGTTTTTCACGGAAGATCTCTATAGATCTATTGTGGACCAGAGTAATTTATATGCTGGTCAATTTATCGCCGCTAACCCCCAGTTGCCTAAAATTGCCAGAAATTGGAAACCAATTACGGTTTCCGAATTTAAGACCTTTCTGGGCCTTTCCCTCAACATGGGCACACATAAATTTCCGTCATTGCGTGCTTATTGGTCCACGCACCCAATTGACCACATGCCCGTGTTCTCTGCCTCCATGTCCAGGGCACGATACGAGCAGATTTTGCGGTTCATGCACTTCAACGACAATGAACTTTGTCGTCCACGTGGGGACCCTGAATACGACCGGCTCTATAAAATTCGGCCCCTCATAAACCACTTCAATGAACGTTTTGCAGCCTTGTTTACTCCCGATCAAGTTGTCTGCGTTGATGAGTCCCTGATTAAATTTTCTGGCCGCTTGTCTTTCAAGCAGTACCTTCCCAGCAAGCGTGCCAGATACGGGGTCAAGCTCTACAAGTTCTGTGACAGGGCAACAGGCTATGTAGTGAACTTTACGGTTTATGAGGGAAAAGACAGTCAGATTGAGTCGGTCAACTGCCCGGATTACATAGGGAGCGCTGGCAAGATAGTGTGGAACTTGGTGTCACCCTTATTCGGAAAGGGGTACCACTTGTATGTGGACAATTATTACACGAGCGTGCCACTGTTTAGTCACTTGTTTGATCATAAGATTGGAGCATGTGGCACCGTGCGACCTAATCGCCGGGGCTTTCCCCAGCGGCTTGTAGATGCCCGTCTTAGGCTGGGGGAGAGAGCCTGCTTGAAGTGTAATAACTTGCTCGCTATGAAGTGGAGGGACAATAAGAATGTTTTCCTTCTTACCTCCCTTCATGCAGACACGACAGTCCAAATTCGTACGGCGACTGGTGTTGTGGAGAAACCCCTCTGTGTCCACGAATATAACCAAAATATGGGAGGGGTGGACCTCAACGACCAGTTGATGGCGCCGTATCTAATTGACCGTAAGGCGAGACGCTGGTACAAAAAAGTGTCTCTATCATTATTCCAATTGGCTTTGCTGAACGCTCATGTGCTATACAGAGCTTCAGGCGGGACGTTATCTCTTCTAAAATTCCAGAATGAGATAGTCACAGAACTCCTGTATCCAGGCGGTTCTGCACCTCACCATCCCCAACCAAATGCAGTAAGCCGGCTGCATGAGAGGCATTATTCGTATGTCCTCCCGAGTACCCCTACCCAAAGCCACCCCCAAAAAAGATGTCGTGTCTGTAGCAAGCGCGGATTTAGGCGTGACACCCGTAGTTTTTGTCCACTCTGTCCTGACAAGCCTGGTCTTTGCCAAGGTGAATGTTTTGAACGCTACCACTCAAAAGTGAAGTTTTAGCGTAGGGTACAGCATTTCACAGACAAGGACACACTTACACAGGGTCTCCCAAGATGCCATTACATTTTGAGAGACCCGAACCATTACAGTTGTAAAGTTACAAAAAAAAGTGTAAAAAAGAAAAAAAAAAAAAAACACAAAAAAAATATAAAATAAAAAAACCAAAAATAGTTGTCGTTTTATTGTTCTCTCTCTCTCTCTATTTTCTCTCTATTGTTCTGCTCTTTTTTACTGTATTCTATTCTGCAATGTTTTATCATGCTTGCTTTTCAGGTATGTAATTTTTTGTTTTCAGGTGCGCCATTCAACTGCAGCGCGGAATTATTTATCTTGACAGCAACAGCGTTTGCTCCTACGATACATAAAGCCGTGACTCCAGTGCTGTAGGAGGTGATTTCACCACCACAGTTAAAAAAAAGAGCATATATGCCGAAGCATGGGGGCAGCAGGGGCGGAGGAGCGATTTTGCTCCTAATGCCGCGTACATACGGTCGAAATTCCGACCGTGTGTACGCGGCATAACTTTTTTGCGGGAGGATGCCCCCATGCTTCGGCATATATATATTTTAGGCACAGGTTGCGTTAAAACATTTTTTTATTTTTTACTAGGTTTTGTTTTGGTATTTGCTTTGCAGGTATGGCATGGTAAGGTCTTACTGTTGTACTGTAATGTTACTTTGTTTTAATGTTAACCACCATTTGCTTAGCAGGTACGCCATTCAGTTGCAGCGCGGATCTATTTATCTTGACAGCAACAGCGTTTGCTCCCAGGATACATAAAGCCGTGACTCCAACGCTGTAGGAGGTGATTTCACCACCACAGTTAAAAAAAAGAGCATATATGCCGAAGCATGGGGGCAGCAGGGGCGGAGGAGCGATTTTGCTCCTAATGCCGCGTATATACGGTCGAAATTCCAACGGAGGCTTATCCGTGGAAAAGTCCGACCGTGTGTACGCGGCATAACCTTTTATGCCGCGTACATACGGTCGAAATTCCGACGAAGGCTTGACCGTGTGTACGCGGCATAACTTTTTTGCGGGAGGATGCCCCCATGCTTCGGCATATATGCCCATCATTAGAAGTGGGTGGATGAAGGGAGGTATTCTAATGGTGGGCATACCCACCAATCAATCTCTTTTTTTCGTTCAGCCAATAGGCTGTATGAAAAAAAAGATTACAATACATGTCCAACAAGGACCAGCAACGTACTGGTATGTTGCTGGACTTTGAATGTTTATACCAGAATGATGCCTGCGGGTTTAGGTATCATCTTGGTATCATTCTTTTCAGCCAGCAGCCGGCTTTCATGTAAAAGCAATTCTAGCAGATAATTAGCCTCTAGACTGCTTTTACAAGCAGTGGGAGGGAATGTCCCCCCCCGGATATAAAAAGCGCCATTGGGAAATTGGGAAAGCATTTTATCACACCGATCTTGGTGTGGTCAGATGCTTTGAGGGCAGAGGAAAGATCTAGGGTCTAACCCCCCAATTTTTTTCAAAAAAAGAGTACCTGTCACTACCTATTGCTATCATAGGGGATATTTACATTCCCTGAGATAACGATAAAAATGGTAAAAAAATAAAATATGGAAGGCACAGTTTAAAAATAAAATAAAAAAGCCAAATAAATAATAAAAAAAAAAAAAAAAAGCACCGCTGTCCCCCCCTGCTATTGCGCAAAGGCGAACGCAAGCGTCGGTCTAGCGTCATATGTAAACAGCAATTGCATCATGCATGTGAGGTATCACCGCGAAGGTCAGATCGAGGGCAGTCATTTTAGCAGTAGACCTCCTCTGTAAATCTAACGTGGTAACCTGTAAAGGCTTTTAAATGCTTTTAAAAATGAATGTAGTTTGTCGCCGCTGCGCGTTTGTGCGCAATTTTAAAGCATGTCGTGTTTGGTATCCATGTACTCGGCCCATGATCATCTTTTTTATTTCATCAAACATTTGGGCAATATAGTGTTTTTTAGTGCATTAAAAATAAAAAAAGTGTGTTTTCCCCCCAAAAAATGCGTTTGAAAAAACGCTGCGCAAATACTGTGTGGAAAAAAAAAATGCAACACCCACTATTTTAATCTGTAGGGCCTTTGCTTTAAAAAAATATATAATGTTTGGGGGTTCAACATAATTTTCTTGCAAAAAAAAATATTTTTTCATGTAAACAAAAAGTGTCAGAAAGGGCTTTGTCTTCAAGTGGTTAGAAGAGTGGATGATGTGTGACATAAGCTTCCTAATGTTGTGCATAAAATGCCAGGACAGTTCAAAACCCCCCCAAATGACCCCATTTTGTAAAGTAGACACCTCAAGCTATTTGCTGAGAGGCATGTTGAGCCCATTGAATATTTTTTTTTTTTGTCCCAAGTGATTGAATAATGACCAAAAAAAAAAAAATGTACAAAAAGTTGTCACTAAATTATATATTGCTCAAACATGCCATGGGCATATGTGGAATTACACCCCAAAATACATTCTGTTGCTTCTCCTGAGTACGGGGATACCACATGTGTGGGACTTTTTGGGAGCCTAGTCGCGTACGGGACCCCAAAAACCAAGCACCGCCTTCAGGATTTCTATGGGTGTAAATTTTTGATTTCACTCCTCACTGCCTATCACAGTTTCGGAGGCCATGGAATGCCCAGATGGCACAAAACCCCCCCAAATGACCCCATTTTGGAAAGTAGACACCCCAAGCTATTTGCTGAGAGGTATGTTGAGTATTTTGCAGATCTCGCTTTTTGTCACAAAGTTTTGAAAATGTAAAAAAAGAAAAAAAAAAAGAAAAAAAAATGTCTTTCTTAATTTTCAAAAACAAATGAGAGCTGTAAAATACTCACCATGCCTCTCAGCAAATAGCTTGGGGTGTCTACTTTCCAAAATGGGGTCATTTGTGGGGGTTTTGGGCTATTTTGACATTTTATGGCCTTCAAAACTGTGATAGGTAGTGAGGAGTGAAATCAAAAATGTATGCCCTTAGAAACCTTGAAGGCGGTGCTTGGTTTTTGGGGTCCCGTACGCGGCTAGGCTCCCAAAAAGTCCCACACATGTGGTATCCCCGTACTCAGGAGAAGCAGCAGAATGTATTTTGGGGTGTAATTTCACATATAACCATGGCATGTGTGAGCAATATATCATTTAGTGACAACTTTTTGTACATTTTCTTTTTTCTTTTTGTCATTATTCAATCATTTGGGACAAAAAAAAAAAAATATTCAATGGGGTCAACATGCCTCTCAGCAAATAGCTTGGGGTGTCTACTTTCCAAAATGGGGTCATTTGGGGGGGTTTTGTGCCATCTTGGCCTTTTATGGCCTTCAAAACTGTGATAGGTAGTGAGGAGTGAAATCAAAAATTTATGCCCTTAGAAACCTTGAAGGCGGTGCTTGGTTTTTGGGGTCCCGTACGCGGCTAGGCTCCCAAAAAGTCCCACACATGTGGTATCCCCGTACTCAGGAGAAGCAGCAGAATGTATTTTGGGGTGTAATTTCACATATGCCCATGGCATGTGTGAGCAATATATCATTTAGAGACAACTTTGTGCAAAAAAAAAAAGTTTGTCATATTCCCGCAACTTGTGGCAAAATATAAAATATTCCATGGACTGAACATGCCTCTCAGTAAATAGCTTGGGGTGTCTACTTTCCAAAATGGGGTCATTTGGGGGGGTTTTGTGCTATTTTGGCATTTTATGGCCTTCGAAACTGTGATAGGTAGTGAGGAGTGAAATCAAAAATTTGCGCCCTTAGAAATCCTGAAGGCGGTGCTTGGTTTCCGGGGTCCCGTACGTGGCTAGGCTCCTAAAAAGTCCCACACATGTGGTATCCCCGTACTCAGGAGAAGCAGCAGAATGTATTTTGGGGTGCAATTCCACATATAACCATGGCATGTGTGAGCAATATATCATTTAGTGACAACTTTTTGTAATTTTTTTATTTTTTTTGTCATTATTCAATCACTTGGGACAAAAAAAAAAAAAATTCAATGGGCTCAACATGCCTCTCAGCAATTTCCTTGGGGTGTCTACTTTCCAAAATGGGGTCATTTGGGGGGGTTTTGTACTGCCCTGCCATTTTAGCACCTCAAGAAATGAGATAGGCAGTCATAAATTTAAAGCTGTGTAAATTTCAGAAAATGTACCCTAGTTTGTAAACGCTATAACTTTTGCGCAAACCAATAAATATACGCTTATTGACATTTTTTTTACTAAAGACATGTGGCTGAATACATTTTGGCCTAAATGTATGACTAAAATTGAGTTTATTCGATTTTTCTTATAACAAAAAGTAGAAAATATCATTTTTTTTCAAAATTTTCGGTCTTTTTCTGTTTATATCGCAAAAAATAAAAATCGCAGAGGCAATCAAATACCATTAAAAGAAAGCTCTATTTGTGGGAAGAAAAGGACGCAAATTTCATTTGGGTACAACATTGCATGTCCGCACAATTTACAGTTAAAGCAGCGCAGTGCCGAATCCCAAAAACAGGCTTGGTCCTAATGGCCCGAAATGGTCCGGGGCTTAAGTGGTTAAACACTTCAGTACAGGTCACTTTCACCCCCTTCCTGTCCAGGCCAATTTACAGCTTTCAGCGCTGTCTCTTTTTCAATGACAATTGCGTGATCATGCAACAGTGTACCCATATGTAATTTTTATCATTTTTTTCCACACAAATAGAGCTTACTTTTGGCAGTATTTAATCACCACTGGGGTTTTTTTTTTTTTTTTTGCTAAATAAGCAAAAAATAAATTTTTGTCACTTTTTTGTGAAAATTAAGAAATGTAAAAAATAAAATGTTTTTCACAATTTTTTATTTATTTTTTACATTCTGTCACCAGTGCAGTACAGTGTCATCATATAACTGGTGTGGTGGTGATCAGGGACACTAAAAGGAAGCCATGCATTGTTTACAATTGTCATGTGATCTGCAGTGATTGGTACCAGCAGCAGGCCACTACAGTGAGCTGTCATCGGCTGTGTCCTGTTGACCCAGCCCGTGACAGATCGTGGCTGCACACCTACGCGAGAGGAACGACGAAAGTCCTGCCCAGGCATCATTTTGCAATAGTCCAGGTGAGAAGTGGTTAAAGTGTAAGGTGATTAATGAGAGTGAAAAAAAAAAATTACACAATGTAGTCTGTCACTATCATCAATACAGCCATTTTTTGTTTTTCTGAGGTGGGGGTGTGGAGACTTCCAATGACGACACCTGTTCCAGTGACAGCCTTCTAAGAGGCCATTTCCCTTTGCTTCATAGAGATTTCTTATTACTATCTGCTGTGTCTTTGAAACAAAGTCTCGTACAGTATAAAACACAATCTTCAACTTGGTGTCCCCTCACTTCTTTAGCTTATATGAATTTGTATACATTATATTTTGCAGTATCAAATAAAGTTATGCCCATGTACGGCCAACCTGACTCCTAGTACTGTGCAGTTCCTACCAGTGATGGATGTAACCAGCAACAGGTGAGCAGACATGGTAACAAATCACAGGAAAAAACATAGTAATATTCGGATAAAAAAGCTCAGATGTTTTTTGTTAAAAAAAAAAAAAAAATGGCTACCCGAAATAATCCTAATGTCTGGAGGAAATTATGTAAGTGTTATCTTTAGCCTGCCCTACACATAGATATTGATATGATGGTAAAGAGTTAAAGGAGTCAATTTACTAAATAGTAAATAAGGGAAAAGCTTCACTTTGCAAAAAATATCCAATCACGTGTAAGGAAAATAGAAGAAACAGCATTACTCTTTCGTCCATGGACTGACACAGCCTCTCTATTGACAAAGTAGGTATTATCCATTAATTAGGAGTGACTAGGCAGAAAACTTGTAAAAAGTGTTGCATCACACCCTCTACAGTACCGCCCAGGGGGCGGACCCTCTGGGTATATCACCTCAGTCTGCATCACGCAGATCAGTTTTTTTTCTGTCTAGCAAGGAGTAGGACATGGCTCCCTTCGGGCCCATGGGTCCGGGGGGAAAATATATATATTTTTTTGCTACATTTTTTGTTTCCTGCGATCTTCGATCAACTGCCGACTGGGTGACAGGCTGGATCCTCGATCCTTGTAGTCTCCCCAGTTCGGCCATCGAGCGTGTGCCGACCCTATCTACGTGCTGGGTTTTCCACGACATGCCCGTTGCTCCACGGGTGGCCGGTGAGCCGACGCTCCAGGGCCTGCATGGGACCGCTCAGCTTCAGCTGACCTTACGGCCGAGTCGCAGCAGCCTGGCCGGTGAGCTTACGCTCCAAGGCTTGCATCGGACCGCTCAGCTTCGGCTGACCTTACGGCTGAGTCGCAGCAGCCTGTCCGGTGAGCGTCACGCTCCAGGGCATACATATGATCGTCCCTTTTGGGTCCAATCACAGCATGCCTGGCCAACAGTCACCTTCCGTGCGCGGACGATGATCTGTGGGGAATGTCTTCCAGCATAATACATGCAGGATAGGTAAGTAAACTCCCCTGCCTTGGCTGGGTGATTTGGCTGGACATTCCTGGAGAGACCAAGTAAGTGGTTGTGGCCCCTTTCTTCCCTCTCTCCTTGCCTTTTCCCTCCTCCCTGGGCTTCTAGCTAAAGGTTGCTGGGTGCTGGGGGTCACCTAAGGGGTTCCACTGGAGCGGGGCTGGCTGTAACTAACATTTAAAAGAAATGTCATTTCTGCTTACCTGTGTGTGCTTCCTCCTCAATGCTGTCAGCGGCCATTTTGTGGTGGTCCATGCCGGGTTCGGCCTCTAGTGACTGCCCGGCGACCATCTTCCTGTGGTTTTGGCGCCATTTTCTTGTAGTCCACACCCACTGGCCTCTATCAACTGATCGGCGGCCATGTTTGTCCACCCTGTATGTATATATTGCCGTTCGGCGGCCATCTTTTTGTGGGCTACGGCTGCTTGGCCTCTATCTTCGGCTCGGCGGCCATTTTCTTAGAGCCCACATTATCTTCCATAGACGTTTTTGGCGGCCATTTTGCGAGAGTCTCCGGCCTCTAGGGTGCATTACACTGGCGCGAAAATTCACACAGGAAGCGCTGATAAAAGAAGCAGACTGACACAGCAGCAGTGGGACAGCATCACAGGCGCAGCACACGGCAGCATAGCAGTACCAGCCCAGGGTGGGGAGTCCTCTGGGTAACCCAGCATCTCTGCAGTGCAGGAGGGTGGCCTATTGATATCTTGCCTGGAGCCCTGTGGGTGTCAGCGTGTGGTCAGTATGGCATCTGAGCCAGATGTCTTCTCCCCTGAAGCACCAGATTTAGCAGCTGGTGCCCCTGAGGTGTCTATGAACGCTATGTCGGCAATCCTAGAGGCGTTTGCTGCCAGGGTGGAAGCAGCACACGGGAATACAGGGGGTAGTAAACGCCCCCGTCCCCTGCAATCTACCGGGGATAATTCTGATGCAGAACCAGGTCCAGCTACGGCTCATGGCCCAGATTCGGACGCATCAGAGACTGCAGACCGTGACTGATCGGACAGTGAGGATGACTCCAAGTCCAGGTCAGTACGCGAGACGGCTTTGGTATCTGACCTTATTACTGTAGTGCGGGATACGCTAAAGTTGGAAAATACTGCAGAAGCAGCAGAAACTCTAGTCCCCTTTGGGTTTCGTAAACCTGCCCGCAATGCTAAGGTGTTCCCTTGTGTGTCTTATTTTGACAAACTCTTATACAAGGAATGGGAGAACCCACTGAGGGTCTTTACAGCCCCAAAGAGGTTTGCGGTACGGTACCCCTTTGAGGAGAGTTTTCTGAAGAAATGGACCTCTCCCCCTATAGTGGACCCTCCGGTGTCCAGCCTTAATAGAGCCACCACTATTACAGTAGAAGGGGCTCCTGTTTTCAAGGACCCTGTGGATAAGAAGGCTGAAGCACTGGCTCGCTACCTATATTCAGTGGTAGGCTCGGCAGTACGCCCGGCATTGGCGGGGGCCCTAGTGTCTCAGACACTTACTGAATGGGCAAAATTGCTACTCCAGGGGTTAAAGGAGCGAGATGCTCCTCCTAATGAGATAACTTTGGCCAACCAGTTGGTCCAGGGCCTTAAGTTTGTCTGCGAGTCAGACATGGATACTACTCCCCTGCTGTCAAAAGCTTTGGTTTATGCAGTAGCAATACGCCGCCTGATCTGGCTAAAGGGCTGGTCTGCGGACCAGACTTCCAAGAAAGCCCTATTGGATCTGCCTTTTAAGGGCGATAGACTTTTTGGGGCTTCTCTGGATGACATCATCAAGGATGCCACAGGAGGTAAAAGCACTTTGCTTCCCCAAACTAGCAAGGGTAGGGGGCCACGCCAAGGGCAAGGCCCCTCCTTTACTGCATGCAGACGGTTTTTTCGTCCCCCTAGGGCGACAGGGAAAAGACCCCAGGCCGACAAGGCGCCTGCCCAAGGACAAAAGCATCCTTGGTCCCGCAAACCCAACAAGCCTGCGGACAAATCTGCGTCCGCATGAAGGTCCGCCCCCACCCAGCTCTCGGGTGGGGGGACGTCTTCGCAAATTCGCGACACAGTGGACAACTCTAGTCTCCGACAGGTGGGTTTGCGAAGTAATCTCCTCAGGCTACAAGATAGAATTTCTCTCTTGTCCACCTGACAGGTTCATCACCTCCAATCTCCAGATACTACCGACCCGTCGGGAGGCCCTGTATGGGGCGGTCCAGGGTCTACTGGAACGCGGGGTAGTTATTCCAGTTCCAGAACAGGAACGAGGTCAGGGTTTTTACTCAAATCTGTTCATTGTGCCGAAGAAGGAGGGGGTTCGTCCATTCTTGGATCTCAGAGCTCTCAATTGCTTTGTGAAAGTACAAAGATTTCGGATGGAGTCAGTTCGATCTGTAGTCACGGCTCTCCATCCGGGGGACTTTCTGGCCTCCTTGGACATCAAGGACGCATACCTGCATGTCCCCATATACTCCAGACACCAGAGGTTTCTGTGATTTGCTATCGGGAAGAACCACTACCAATTTGTGGCCCTCCCGTTTGGCCTTGCCTCAGCACCCAGGACGTTCACCAAGGTGCTCGCTCAGATTCTGGCACTTCTAAAACAGCGGGGTATCGCTATCATGGGCTACTTGGACGACCTTCTACTGAAGGCCCCTTCAAGCTCAGAATTAGAGGTAAGCGTGTCTATTACCTGTCAGACTCTTCGAGACTGTGGTTGGATACTAAACACGCAAAAGTCAGTATTGGTGCCCACTCAACGCCTAGTGTACCTGGGGTTGATTCTGGATTCCTCAGAGGCAAAAGTATTTCTCCCTGTGGAGAAGTTGCAGACCCTCCGGGCTGCAGTACGGCAGCTGACTTCCAGGAATTGGTCGTCACTCCGTTTTTGCATGCGAGTGTTGGGCCTCATGGTAGCCTCCTTCGAGGCAGTCCCATATGCTTAATACCACACTCGAGTGTTACAGAAGGAAGTTCTGTCCAGATGGAACTGATGCCCTTCATCTCTGGATTATCAAATCCGAGTGAGCCACCTAGTCAGGAGATCCCTGGTATGGTGGCTGACAGCACCGGCTCTAATGGCCGGGAGGTCATTTCTTCCGGTTTACTGGATAGTGATCACGATGGACGCCAGCCTTATAGGTTGGTGGGGAGTCTGGGGTGTTCAGTCGGCGCAAGGTCGCTGGACCCCAGAGGAAGCCCTGCTGCCGATCAATGTCCTGGAAATCCGGGCGATCAGGCTGTGCCTCTTCAAATGGTCTCAGAGGCTGCAAGGGCGTCCAGTCAGGATCCAGTCAGACAACGCCACAGTAGTGGCATATGTCAATCATCAAGGAGGGACTAGAAGCTCAGCTGCAGCATCGGAGGTCGCTCGCATCCTGAAGTGGGCAGAGAGGAGCGTACCGGCACTGTCGGCCGCGTACATTCCGGGTGTGGAAAACTGGCAGGTGGACTACCTGAGCCGCCAGATGCTGGACCAGGGAGAATGGTCCTTACACCCGGAGGTGTTCCAACTCCTCTGCCAAAGATGGGGCACACCAGACGTAGATCTTCTGGCTTCCCGACTCAATCGGAAGGTATTGAGGTTTGTGGCCCGGTCAAGAGACCCATGGGCAGACGCAACGGACGCGTTGGTGGCATTGAGGGGTCAGTATCGGCTAATCTATGCCTTCACTCCCTTAAGGCTTCTTCCTGTTCTGCTCCGCAGAGTGGAGGCAGAGGGAATTCCAATGATCCTAATCGCTCCAGAGTGGCCTCAGCGTCCTTGGTACGCCGATCTAGTACGTCTGGTAGCAGACATCCCCTGGCGCCTTCCACTACGGAAGGACCTGCTATCGCGAGGTCCCATACTCCATCCTGCTTTACAGTCACTGGCTTTAATGGCATGGCTGTTGAGAACCATGTACTGAGAGACCGGGGCCTATCAGATTCAGTAATCTCTACTATGAGAAGTGCTCGGAAACCGTCCTCTAGGAAGGTTTATCACCGCACTTGGAAGGCCTACATCTCCATGTGTGAGGAAATGAAATGGCATCCGCGTACTTATTTGGTTTCCAGAATCCTGCTGTTTTTACAGCATGGGGTGGACCAAAGGCTTGCCTTAAGTACGATTAAGGGACAGATATCTGCCCTGGCTGTCTTTTTTCAGCGACCCCTGGCGACTCACTCTCTCGTGAGTACATTTGTGCAGGGGGTTCGACATGTGGCCCCTCCGGTCTGTCCCCCACTACCTCCGTGGGACTTGAACCTGGTCCTCTCGGTGCTTCAGAAGGCACCGTTTGAGAATATTAGAGATATTCCCCTGTTGACACTTTTTTAGAAGGTGGTCTTTCTGGTGGCTGTTACGTCAGTTAGACGAGTCTCTGAGCTGGCAGCCTTGTCCTGCAAGGCTCCCTATTTGATTTTCCACAAGGATAAGGTGGTGCTGCGGCCGCAGCCTTCCTTTCTTCCGAAAGTCGTTTCAGCTTTTCATCTCAACAAAGACATTGTACTTCCATCCTTGTGTCCTCACCCGCCGAATCCTAAGGAGTCAGCGTTGCATTCCTTGGACGTTGTCTGAGCTTTGAGAGTATACCTATCTGCTACTTCCCTGTTCCGGAAGTCAGACTCACTGTTTGTTTCGGTGGCTGGTCCCAAGAAGGGCCAAGCAGTCTCGTCGGCCACCATCTCTAGGTGGATCCGACAGATAGTAATCCAGGCTTACGCCTTAAAGGGTCAAGCGCCCCCCTTTCCGGTCACGGCGCATTCAACCAGGGCAATAGGTGCCTCTTGGGCTTTCCGACATCAAGCGTCTGTTTCCCAATTATGTAAAGCGGCGACTTGGTCGTCCGCTCACACTTTCACAAAATTCTACAAAGTTGATGTAGGTGCATCTTCGGATGCCTCTTTCGGCCGCAAGGTTTTGCAAGCGGCTGATTAGAGTTGCAACTCCTCCGTTGGAGGAGTGCTGTTTGGTGTTTGGGGTGAAGTTGATATTTATTTTGTTACCACCCCTCGTTTTTTCTCTGACACTGCTTTGGGACGTCCCACTTTGTCAATAGAGAGGCTGTGTCGGTCCATGGACGAAAGAGTAAATAGGATTTTTTACTCACCGTAAAATCCTTTTCTCTGAGTCCATGGACCGACACAGCACCCACCCCTCCTTTTAAGTTTGTACTGCTTTTTGACGAACTGATCTGCGAGATGCAGACTGAGGTGATATACCCGGAGGGTCCGCCCCCTGGGCGGTACTGTAGAGGGTGTGATGCAACACTTTTTACAAGTTTTCTGCCTAGTCACTCCTAATTAACGGATAATACCCTCTTTGTCAATAGAGAGGCTGTGTCGGTCCATGGACTCAGAGAAAAGGATTTTACGGTGAGTAAAAAATCCTATTTTTTGCTTGCACATGATTGGATGATGGAAGTTAGCAGAGATTCTGCTAATTTACTAAGCTCTGGAGCAACTGCTCCTGCAAAGTATAAAAACCAATAGATGCGCAGTGCTTAATGGAGGTATTTTATTAAAAATATAAAACGTATAAATAGTTTGTACAAAAGGGGTAAACATGAAGCGAATGTTCTTCAGGTATGAGAAATGTCAAAACAATAGTCCATAAAAGAGAATCTTTTCCCTCTGTGATAGGCAATAATCAGTTCCTATATATTTTAGAGCAACAGTCTATGCATAGGAGAAAACCTATCAACATAGAATTGGCAGTAGTCTTATCAGCTCACCAGAAGCAGTAAATGATGGAGCAAAATAAAATAATCCATCCAGCATCACCACGTGCATAGGGACTTCTTCATGTGTGAGCCTTCACCCAAATACACTCACCAGAAATACATTTTGTATGAGCATTAATCCATGACCTCTTCAGTGGATGTTGCAGGATGAATGTGAATGATATCCAGATCACCACACTTGATAAAAAAAATTCACAAGACACCAGCCAAGAGCCCAGAAAACATTAGCAGCCGTCACTCCAAACACATGGAAGCGGCGGCAAGATGTCAGCAAATGGGCCTCTGCTGATGCGTTTCGTGACACGCACGTTGTCAAGGGAGTGCCATATGCACATGCGTGCGGGAGCCCTCAGTTCTGGCACAAAGCTCCGGTACCTTCAGAGTGAATACGACGGTGACATAACTGGCTGCATTCAGGGTGAATATCTCCTAAGCGGAGCAGGTTTAGGTAATATTCATTGTACCTACAACTAAGTCTTATTATAGGCTTACCTGTAGGTAAAAACGACCAAGTGGGGTTTACTATCACTTTAACATTTACTCTCTTTTATTCTCCCAATCCAAAACTTCTTAAAATGAAAAGTAGAGCTAAAGCTCTTTACCACCTACTTCCACTGTTGGTCACAGGAGTGCACTTAGTTCAGCAGTCTGTGTTCGATGTGAGCTTTTGGCCGGATATTCCAACCGTGTGTAGGCTCCATCGGACATTTGCTGTCGGAATTTCCGACAACAAATGTTTGAGAGCAGGTTCTCAATTTTTCCGACAAGAACTTTTCTTGTCGGAAATTGCGATCGTGTGTAGCCATTTACGATGCACAAAAGTGCTGCGCATGCTCGGAATCAATTCGACGCATGCTCAGAATCATTGTGCTTCATTTTTCTCAGCTCGTTGTACTGTAGTGTTGTACGTCTCCACGTTATTGACCATCGGAATTTCCGAGCAACATTTGTGCGACCGTGTGTATCCAAGACAAGTTTGAGCGAAAATCTGTCTGAAACAAAAACATGGTTTTGTTGTCGGAATGTCCGATCGTGTGTACACGGCAATAGAGGTGACAGATGCAGCATCAGACCAATGATGCATGCACCTAGGGGAGTATGATTGTTTAATTTTTTAATCAAAAACTTATTTTTTAAGAGCCTTTCTCCTTCTCTGAAAATCCCTTCCATTCTCAATTAGCCATGTTTTGATTGTTAACCACTTTAGCCCTGGAAAGATTTACCCCCTTCCGGACCAGGCCATTTTTTGTGATAGGGCACTGCGTCGCTTTAACTGACAATTGCGCGGCCGTGCGATGCTGTACCCAAACAAAATTGATGTCCTTTTTTCCCCCACAAATAGAGCTTACTTTTGGTGATATTTGATCGGCCCTGGAATTTTTTTTTTTTGTGCTATAAACAAAAAAAAGAACGACAATTTAGAAAAAAAATAAAATGTTTTACTTTATGTTCCCAAAAAAATGTAAAGAAACACATTTATTCATCAGTTTATGTATTCTGCTACATATTTTTGGTAAAAAAAATTGCAATAAGCATATATTGATTGGTTTGCGCAAAAGCTATCGCGTCTACAAAATAGGGGATAGATTTATGGCATTTTCATTATTTATTTATTTTTTTACTAGTAATGGTGGCGATCAGTGATTTTTAGCGGGACTGCGACATTGGACAGATCGGACACCTATCACTTTTTGGCTCTTAGGAAGAGGGTGCGCCCTCGCAACGCGTCAGCCGTAGCTGTAATATCTGTCGTCTGGACTCTCTGGTCATCTGGTTCCAGCAGGAGGCAATCCCCTTTGATGGAATGGTTATGTGCCTACTATCATACTTGCTTTTTGAGTATTTGTAATCTTTTAACTTACTTTTAATAAACCTAGCCATTGGTAATGCACTAGGTCGGTGCGCCCTCTTTTTTCCTTTTACATTTTAGATCGGACACCTAACTGATGTTTTTGACACTTTTTTGGGAAGTGACATTATTACAGTAATCCGTGCTAAAAAATATACACTGTTATTGTACTAATGACACTGGCAGGGAAGGGGTTAACACAGGGCCGTCTTAATAGCATCATGGGCCCCTGGGCAAAGTAATGCACTGGGGCCCCTACCAGCCTGCAGCGGAGCTGCTGGTTTAGATTTGGGCCTTGCACGTTACCTCACCATTCGTTGTCTAGGGCAGGGGTCACCAAACTGCGGCCCTGGGGTGGGATGCGGCCCTATGCTTGCCTTAATGCGGCCCTTGGGGCAATATTCCATCCAACTCCAATGGGGCATAATTCTTGTTGCTGACACCAATGGGGCACTATTCCTCCTACTGACACCATCAATTCTTTCCATTGACACCAACGATGGGGCACTAGTCCTCCCACTGTCACCAAAGATATGGTATTATTTACCCCCACTGGACACTTTGTACTCCCAATGGCCCTAGTCTGGCCCCCTAAAGTCTGAAGGACCGTAAACTGGCCCTTTGTTTAGAAAGTTTGGAGACCCCTGGTCTAGGGGATGAGAGTCTATAGAAAGTTCAATGTCCACACAAGTTATGAATCCTTTTCGTCAGGCTTTATTTCCAAACAAACTTGCATAGGTAGAGGGATGGAGGGTTAGGGGAAGGTTCAGGCACACACAACAGATCACTGGGGAAACTTCTAAGCTTCAAAAGTCACAATCACCACTCTCCTTCAAGTGGGTATTGCTCACCCGGATAGGCCCCTCTCACTTGGCCTAGCAGCCAGGATGATGCACAAACAAATAAAGAAATAACAGTCTCTGCCACAGACCTTTAGGACGATTAAGTTGAACTGTTCAAAGATCCTCTGCCACAGGATTTTAGTACCCGGATATCCAGCCTTACAGTTTAAGAGCCTTTAGGCCAACCCGGCACACTGGAAGGTAACATTAGCTACGTTGCATCCTCCAATAGGGTCACCAGGCCTTCCTCAAGATACCAGCCTTCCGCTTGGTCCTCTCCAGGACAGGTCCTCCCCTGGTTTCCTCCATTGAGTGGCGTCCTCCCGCAGGACAGACAGCACAGAATCACCTTCAAAGTGTAGGCCCCAGTCAGGATAACTGGGCCTACCTGGCAGAGATGCAGCCTCGGGCCAACATGGCTCTGCGGCTGAAATTCCAACACCACATACCTCGAGCCAGGAGGGCCACGAGGTGAAGAGAGCCCCAAAAAATGGCGTCTGCCCCTTAAGTACCTTTCCCCAGCATGCTCAGCGGGGAGACCACTCCCACTGAGCTGTTCCCGGGGAAAAATACCCAATACACTTTGGCCTGCTTGTGTTCCAACATTGGCCTGGGGTGGTAATGCCACCTACAGGCAAACAGTGGGAAGTCCTTCCAAACACAGCCATAGCCGGAACGGAGGCTAATTTTGCCTTGATCATTACAAGGTCTGAGCTAACTACCAACTCAGACACCCACTAAATTTAACATAGCGCCTGATCATCAGGAGCAGGGCGCTACATATATATATATATTAGTATTTTCAATAAAATAGATTTTAAACAATAAGAAAACATGCCATAAATCAAAGACTAAATCAACACATAGAGCACAGGGGGTAGGCAGAAGGTCATCAGGAGGGCAAGTTCTGGGACGCTGCTTGGGACACCCTGGTAAAACTTTTTAAAATGCATGACTATCCTAGCAGATATGGGACAGTTGGCAAGTATGATGTAATGCAAGATTATCATGGGGCCCCCATGCACCTGGGCAGTGCCCACATGTGCCCAGGCATTAAGACAGTCCTGGGTTAACATCAGGGGCGATCAAGGGGTGAAATGTGTTCCCTGTTTGTGTTTTCTAACTGTATGGGGGACTGTGTAACTGGGGAAACACACAGATCCATCTTCCTGCTTAGCAGAAAGGCAGGATATGTGTGATCTCCCCTGTCAGAACGGAGATTTGCCGTGTTTACACAGGCAAAACCCCATTCTGTCACTGCGGGGAACGATCGCTGATGGCCGGCCGACATCGAGTCCGCTGGACCTGCTGATTGGCTCCCCCGCTGGCCAATGGGAGTGCGCGCGCGCGCACCCACAAAAGCAAGTTCCCGAGCAATGTACAGCTACAGAATAATGACGGCGGCTGGTCGGCAAGAGGTTAAACATGTCAGTTACATGGCAGGGAACATACTGTTTCTTCATATACAATTTACTCATTCCCTTACCAACACTTTCCAGGCCTTATCCTTATAATTCAGGGTTCTTAAAGGCGTTGTAAAGTCTCATGGTTTTTCACCTTAATGCATTCTATGCATTAAGGTGAAAAACCTTCTGTGCTGCAGCAGCCCCCCAGAGCCCCCCTTTTTCTTACCTAAACCTGATTGTTCCAGTGACGAGCACGAGCCCAGCAGCTCCAGCCGCAGTCTCGGGTCTTCATTGGATAGATTGATTATCAAATCCAGCGACACGGGGGGCGGGGCAGAGTCTAGCTGTCTGTGTCAATAAACTCAGCAGCAGGACTCAGGAGCGTGCCCGCACGGGTGCCCCTATGGAAATCGACCCTGCCGACATCCCAGTGAGTCTGACCGCAGGTCCCGCGGACTCGATCGCCGCGGGGATTCCCGCGATCGTCTCACGGAGGTATAGAGCAGGGAGATGCTTGTGTAAACAAGCATCTCCCTGCTCTGCCTAGTGACAATGACACGTGTACTCGGAGCGAAGATCGGTGTCATGTGACACAGAGCCCAACCCCCCTCAGTTAGAAACACAATGCAGGGAACACTTAACCCCTACAGTGCCACCTAGTGGTTAACCCGTTCACTGCCAGTGTCATTTTCACAGTAGCCAGTGCATTTTTATAGCACTGATCGCTGTGAAAATGACAATGGTCCCAAAAATGTGTCAAAAGTGTCTGATGTGTCCGCTATAATGTCGCAGTCACAAAAAAAATCACTAATCGCCGCCATTACTAGTAAAAAAAAAAATTAATAAAAATGCCATAAAACGATCCCCTATTTTGTAAACGCTATAACTTTTGCACAAACCATTCAATGAACGACGATTGCGATTTTTTTTTACCAAAAATGTGTAGAAGAATACGTATAGGCCTAAACTGAGGAAAAATAAAAAAAAAATTATATATTTTTTGGGGATATTTATTATAGCAAAAAGTAAAAAATATAGCATTTTTTTAAAAATTGACTCTCTATTTTTGTTTATAGCGCAAAAAATAAAAACCGCAGAGGTTATCAAATACCACCAAAAGAAAGCTCTATTTGTGGAAAAAAAAGGACGTAAATTTTGTTTGGGAGCCACGTCGCACGACTGCGCAATTGTCAGTTAAAGCGACGCCTTGCCGAATCGCAAAAAGAGGCCTGGTCTTTAACCAGCCAAAATGGTCTGGGGCTTAAGTGGTTAAAAAAATTAAAAAATAAAATAAAAAATAAAATAAAAATCTTTATAATCACTTTAACTTGGACCCCAAAGTGGTCCATAGATGGGTTTCAGGGGGTCCGTAAGGGTCAGATAAAAAAATAACATTTACATTTACTATACAGCCCTCCCTCTTGTCCTAATCAATGGTTTCCCAACAAGAAATGAAAGAAAATGAACCCTGCCACTGCACTAAGTGCCAACCACCCAGCATTCCTTGACTTGTTGTTGGCTCGAATTTACCATTTAAATTTGTATCATCCGTCGCATCTTGTGCCACTCCATAATACCAAGTGTTAATTCTAATTTTCCATGGTTTATCACGGCTTGATTCTCTTCTCATATACTGGTGGTGAGGCCTAAAGCAGTATTAAACGCAAAAGCAAACATTATACAGTATTGCAGCATATCAATTCTTTTTTTTTTTTTTTTTCACAATCAAAAATGATTTTATTGAAGTTAGAGATAATGCAGAGTACAGAATTATATTTATCAGGAACAGAAATCATATGAACAGAATTATTGCTATGTGATGTAACAAACATTGCTTTTGTTGTAATAAACAAAGCTAGAATAAATTCAAAAATCAGCATTGGGGTAAAGAAAAAGGAGGGGGGAGGGGGAATGAGTGGGATAAAGAGAAGGGAGAGGGGTGGAAGAAGGAGTGGTAAGGTAAGCCATAGGACATCCAGAGGGGCTCAGAGGGTGCATTTGATAAAGGAGCATACAACACACAAAACAATACAGGTATCGTTGTTTCATCTGGTCTCATTTATGGCCTAACGGAAGTCAGGACCAGGTACTCATTGGAGTATCTAAATATCACCCATGGCTGCCACAGATCATTAAATTTATCACTTTTCTCTTTTTTCATTGCAGATATTTCTTCCATTTTATAGATATATTGGACTCTGTCCAACCAATCCCTGACTGAAGGGCAATAAGTAGTCTTCCAGTGGAGTGGAATAATCGTTTTGGCAGCTGTTAAAAGATGTCTGGTCAAAGAGTTTTTGTATTTGCTAATTGAAAAGTGATTGATATTTAACAGACATGCTGCTGCGTTTAATGTTATGGTAGTTTCCGTTATGTGCTTAATCCACTGAGAGACTTGGTCCCAATAGTCTAGGATTAGAGGACAGTCCCACCAAATGTGTAGAAAAGAGCCAAGGGCTGTTTTGCGGCGCCAACAGGAGTCGGAGCTTGCGGGAAACCATGTCTTAACCTTTAGAGGGGTAATATACCACTGAGTCAAAATCTTGTATGAAATTTCTTGGTATCTAGTGCTCAATGAACACTTATGTGCAAACAGACAGGCTTTTTCCCATTGGGCCTCACTGAAGGAGGTCCCGAGGTCCTCTTCCCATTGCCTCTTGTGTCTATTGTTCTCTAAGTTTGTGGATTGTTGTAACCAGGAGTATGCTATAGAAGTTGTTTTGAGGACTGGTTCCCTGTTATAACATGTGTTCTCTAAGGGGGTTCTATTTTGCAGGTATGCATGTTTGTGTTTGCTCTTGGTGAGGAAATCTGTCAGTTGCATGTGAAACCAGGGACCTGGATAAGATTCCTTGTACTCGGCAGTGAGTGCATGCAATGTCTTTACCTTGTTTCCGGCGAGACAGTGGGTTACAAGGAAGGTGGAAGTTGGATCAGGGATTGGCAGGGGTCTTTGGTCTATGCCTGGGAGAAAATCTGGATTTCGAACTATTGGGGTTAAGGGGCCCGGGATTGTTGCCAGTTTATACTTAACTGCCGCTCTATGCCATATTGTCAGTGTGGTCGCCACTAGTTGATTTGGAGTGCGTGGTCCAGGGATAATACAGAAGTTGGAGCTTGTTATGGATTTGTTCTAGTCTCACCCAGTCTTTGTTTCGGTCGTGGCAATGCCAATCTATCAGTCTGGTCAGATGGGTTGCTAAGTGATATTTCTTAAAGTCCGGGAGGCCGATACCGCCTTTGTGTTTGGGTAGGGTTAGCAAGTGGAAACTCAGTCTCGGCTTCTTGCCGTTCCATAGAAACTCCCTCTGTAGCTTTTGTAATTTAGTGAAGAAGGTGTTGGGGATCGGGATTGGTAGAGCATTAAAGAAGTACAGTAACCTTGGAAGTATCGTCATTTTCAAGATTGAGGCTCTCCCAGACCAAGAGAAGAGTTTCGGGGTCCATTGTCTAAGATCTTTTGATATAGATTGTAGCAGGGGGGTGAAGTTGGCCGCAAATAACGATGTAATGTTAGATGTGAGCTGAATTCCTAAATATTTTAAAGTTTTCTGTGCCCGTTTGAATTTATGGTTCTCTTGTAATAAATTATACTTGTTTGGAGGTAAATTAATATTGAGGGCTTCTGATTTTGAGTTGTTTATTTTAAAATTGGATATGTATCCGAATGTCTTGAATATCCTAGTGAGGTTGGGTATGGAGACATGGGGTTGGGTGATGAAAAAAAGAAGGTCATCTGCATAGGCGGCAATCTTGTATTCCCTGTCTTGTATTTTAAAGCCTGTTATATCAGGTGATAGATTTATAGTTCTAATGAGGGGTTCAAGTGAGAGGATAAAAAGTATAGGCGAGAGGGGGCAGCCTTGTCTCGTTCCGTTCCTTATTCGTACAGGTTTTGAAAGGGTGTTGTTTATTTTAATGTTCGCCTGTGGGTCACTGTAAAGGGCTTTGATCCAATTCAGCATTTTGCTTGGGAAACCTATGTGGGAGCAGGTGGCCAGCATATAGTCCCAGGCAACCCTATCGAAGGCCTTCTCTGCATCTGTTGACAAGAGAAGGCCTTCCAGTTTCATGCTGTGTGCGTAGTGGATAAGGTTTAACGATTTAGTAATGTTATCCCTAGCTTCCCTACCTGGCATAAATCCAGCCTGTTCGGGGCCAATAATTGTTTCTAAAAGGGGCTTAAGGCGGTTAGCTAGGATTTTTGCTAATAACTTGACATCCACATTTAAAAGTGAGATGGGCTTGAAATTTGCGCAGTCTGTGTGATCTTTGTCTGGTTTGGGAACCACTGCTATGTAAGCTGCAAGGAGGGAGCTAGAGGAGTTGTCAGTTTCAGCTAAGTAGTTAAAGGCCTTCAGTAGCGGGTTGGAGAGTAAGCTTGAAAAGGTCTCATAATATTGGGACGTATATCCATCTGGGCCTGGGCTCTTCCCTGTTTTTAGTTCCTTTATGGCTAACTGTATTTCCGTAATTGATATGGGGTCGCCGAGGGTGGAAGCCTCTGTTCTGTTTAAGGTGGGGATTTTACTGTCAGAGAGAAATTGTGTTATTGTGTCTTGTCTGGGCCTAGTTACATGAGGGGGCTTATGTTGTGTAGGAAGGTTATAAAGTCTAGAGTAGAAGGAATGGAAGATCTCTGCTATTTTTGCAGGATTGTGTTCAAGCGCTCCCTCACCGTTCCGTACCGAGTGAACATTGTTAGCTAGTGTGGCGTCCTTCAGAGCTCTGGCAAGCTGCTTGCCACTTTTATCTCCGTGTTCATAGAATATACTCCTCTTAAAGAAGAGGGATTTTTGGGCTTGTAGGTTTAAGGTTTGTCTCAATAAGTTCCTAGAGCGAGTAAGTTCTTCAGCGACTTCAACAGCCAGGGAACGCTTGTGTTGTGTCTCAAGTTTAGCTATATTGTCTGATAAAGAGGTAATTTCTTTTTCTCTCTCGCGTTTCTTCCTTGCCCCCCACTTTATCAGGACCCCTCTAACTACACTCTTGTGGGCCTCCCAGTTATTGAGAGGGTTCGTCTCTGAGTCTCTATTGATGTGGAAGTATTCATTAATGGCGTTATGTACATCGTCCTTGATTACTTGGTCAGTGAGGAGAGCTGCATTAAGCCTCCAATTAAAGTTTGTTTTTTGTAGGGAGATATGCCGCAGTGTAATAGCCGTGGGGGCATGGTCAGAAAGAGCTATGATCCCAATTTCAGCTGTGTTGAGAAGAGGTAAGTCTCTTTGGGAGATAAAGATCATATCAATTCTCGAATACCTCCCATGGGGAGTGGAGAAATACGTGTAGTCTTTCCCGGTAGGGTGTGCTGATCTCCATGTGTCTACCAGTGATAAAGATTGGAGTAGGATTTTAATGCGCTTCAATATTTTGTATGAGACATGTGAGTGGCCAGTTGAGGTGTCCTGTAATGGGGCTAGAGGGATGTTGAAGTCCCCTCCGAGAACAATACACCCCTCTGCAAACCATTTAAGTTCTTGGATGATTGTATTGCAGAACGATATGTGAGCTTTGTTGGGGAAGTATACATTCGCGAGTGTCATGGGGGAGCCCTCCCATGTGCCCTTCAGAAAAATATAGCGGCCTTCTGGGTCTAGTAATTGTTGTTTAAATTGAAAGGGGGAGTTTTTGTGCATCAGTATTGTGACCCCTTTGGTTTTGGCCTTTGGGTTTGTGGCATGATAGGTCGTAGTGAATAGGTTATCTGTGAGTTTGGGAATGTCGTGAGTCCGAAAATGGGTCTCCTGAAGAAAGACTATGAGGGGCTGTACTTTCTTGAGTTCCCTAAGAAGATTTGAGCGTTTCTCAGGTATGTTAAGGCCATTTATGTTGTGTGAGATTATAGTAGGGGTTTTCCCCAAAAAGGAGTATGCCATTGTGTTTTGACTTTAAGGGATGTCACTAAAACTTAGAAAAGGGGAAGAAGGGGTGGGGAATAATAAAAGTACAGCGATCAGAGGGGTTCTGGAGGAGTAGAAAATGGGAGAGTAAAGATGTTAAGGATAGGGGGGGTAAGGTAGTGAGTCTTGACTGCAAGTCCTTGTTTAGTAAGAACTATGTCAGTCGGGGTCAGATAGGTGACTGCACCCTTAGTGACTCTCGGAGGTATGTGGGAGGCGCACACGTGGAAAATCTGTGTCAATACAGAAAGATAAGTGGAGATTTACTAAAGAGGTCTCGGGAGGGGGTCTCGGCTATAGAATACAAGTAGTAATGTTGAATCTTAACCTGCGATAAGATGAGAATGGGGGAGTTTCCAGACAGAGGAGGAAGAGGGCTTAGAGTTTGTGTTTAAGGGGATTGATGAGTATAATGGGAGCAAGGTTAATCCATATAACTATGATTGTGCTAGCTCTGTAACAGCTTAACAGAATAAACATAACCACAAACCTTAACAATAGTAACAAATACCGTCTGAGCTATTACCCTTAAAAAGAAGTGGGAGAAAAAAAAAAAAAAAAGGGGGGGGGGTTAGGACAATCATGTGTCCTCTAAAGCATAAACTTATCGACAAATACCATCTGATGTAGAAGTATAGGAGAAGTGACTCTCATTGTCTCGTATGGGAGTTCTCCAAGCGAGACAACAATCCGTCACCTAACGCGTCCGCATGCGCAGCAACCACACAATAGTCCCAGCAGTAACAGACAAAATGTCAATATCGCTAACACTGTTATTGGCAACCTAGATCAGCTGGTTTTAACGGAAGTGATGACCTTAGACCTTAACTTTAGGTTCAAATAGAACTGTGTGGGCTAGAAGGTGGACTAACAAAAAGACTGGCTGCAGCTTGTAACACGTATGCAGCAATGCGAACAGGCATAGGAGCTGAGGGGCGCATTTAGTTCCACGAGACTCCTGTATGGCCGCTCAGCTGACCCACAAGGAAATCTTCAAGCAGGAGGAGTGTAGTTTTCGGGCGTGCATAAGGTTTTCATTATCATGCACCAGCCCTCAATGGGCTGGTGGAGGAATGGTATTTCCTACAAATGACTTGCGCGACAATGAAGTGTATACCTCCAGATGGGTGTGTTTTCGTGGCGTGGGTATGATGCGGCACACTCTGTAATAGCAACAGCCGTGAGATTGTCGTAAGGGTATCAAAACAGGGGGAAAGCTTTGGAATTCAGGTGGGGAACGGGTAACTGCGGAAGTCCAGATTCATAGAGGTTAAATTCATGGAATATACCTCAGTGATCCTTTGCTCTTGAGCCTCGAGCCGCTGGGGAGTGGTAGTTCCCATATGTATTTCTGCGATAATGGCCCGGGGTGTAAGGAGGCCCGGCAGGAGAGTGACCTTGTTTGGGAAGTGCATTGTTGATGGCTGGGGGGATGCGGAATTCCGCATAAAATTCAGGTAGGTCAACGGGTGCGATCTGGAGGTTTTCACAAAATTTCAGAATATCTTCTGGTATCTTCAGGACATGTTGCTTGCCATTATATGCTGCTTGTAAGGCAAAAGGAAATTTCCACCTGTATGCGATTCCTTTTTCTCTGAGAACCTCCAGCAGTGGCTTCAATGCCCTCCTATTTTTCAGCGTTATGGGGGATAGGTCCTGAAAAAGCTGAACCACCGTGTCATTGAATAAAATTTGCTCGTTCGCCCTGGCCTTTTGTAAGATTTCTTCCTTTAAAGTGAAATTCGGCAGGCAGCAAATGATATCTCTGGGAGGGTTGTTATCAGGAGCTTTGGGTCTGAGGGCTCTATGCGCTCTGTCATATTCAATGGGTGAGGCTTCGGGCCTATCTAGGAGGCCATTGAAAATAGAGGATAGTGTGGGTTTAATCTGGTCCGGCAGGATCGATTCTGAAACCCCCCTCACCCTAATATTATGTCTCCTCCCCCTATTGTCGAGGTCTTCAATGCTTCTATTCATATCAAGCAGATGCATTGATTGATCGAGCACAATCTCATCTAGACGGGTCAGGGCCCTGTCACGTCGTTTCCCCGCTCTGTCCCCAACTGCTATTTGTTCTGAGAGCCGCATCAGCTCGGCCTTCATGTCTGTGATAGCATCCGTGAAGGAGCTTTTTATATCATTGGCTATGTCCATCATTATAGCGTAGTTCAGGGGTTGATCATGGGCTATGTTACCTCTGTGGGAATCTTCTGACGCTGGCAAGGAGATGTCATCATCCTCTATGTCGTCTCCCTTATCTGTGCTCCGTGCTGCCGGCGCCATCTTGGATCGTCTGCCGTCTCCGCTGTAGCGGTATTTGTTCAGGTTAGCGGGCGAAAGTGTGCCTTTCGGGGTGCCCATCGAGCGCAGTAACCTGTTGTGTGAACCCTTCTTTATCTGGGTGGACATACTCGGCCAAAGTGCAGGTCTTTTTGCCGCCGAGATCTCCCCTCTTACGGAGCTCCTCTATTCAGCGTCGATCCACGCTGCGCGCCCATATCAATTCTTAGGCCTCATGTACACGGGACAGTTGAAAACCTCTTCTGAACGCTGGAAACTGATAACCGACAGTGAAAAACGTCCATAGCTTTCTTTCTTCTATTTTCATCTGATGATACAGCCAACCGGTCTGCTGTTTTTCAAAAGCACAACCTCTCCAGCAGAATGAATCCGTTTACATGGATGAGACAAAGCCATTTAACTTTGGCGTGGGTAAATAAAATTAACAGCATTTAATTATTCATGTAAACCTTGTAAATTAATGTATCCCAAAAGAAAACTGTTTTCTGTAACTGATTATAATGCTCCATGCACACTGGATGTTATAAAAGTCAGTAGCTTTAGCTGTAGAAAGCTGTAGCTGTAGAATGAGTTTTGCAGTAGCGTTTTTCCGTGTTTTTTCCGTGTTTTTTCGTTGTTTTTTTTTAGCAAAACTATACTCCCACAAAATCTTAAGTCTCAAAAACACAGATAAACGCAGAACAGCCACATTTCCTGACAGACTCCATGGCAGCATACGTTTGGGTTTAGCCCTGCCTCCTCTCCTACCCTATAGGACCCCACTCCCATAAATCTTTGCTCCGAGCCAGCAGTTGCGTTCATTTTTTGTCCTCCGAAGGACCTAAATGACGGTTTGTTCCTACCCGGAAGATATCCTCCATGACTATGGCCTGTCAAGCCACGACTGGAGGAAGAGGAGTTGCTAGTCTCCTATAAGCCCTAGCTATTAGCAGGGTATGGAGGGGGCAATGGAAGAGGCGCTTGAAGAGCTAGAAGCCTGGCCACTGGCAGGCAAGCAACGAGGTGGCCGAATCAGCTATTAGCGGGTGGCCTTTTCTGCCCCAGGACCTGTGTGACAAGCCATTTCCCCAGGCATATGATGTTCGTGGCAGGAGTGGTGAGAGGTACCTTTTTCCATGGCAGCAGTGTTTGTGTTGTTTTCAGCTTGTTCTTTCATATTGTTCTCTTCCCTTTTCCCCCCCTTCTCCTCCCCCGCTGGTGCGGCTCTCCCTCGGCTATGGCGGCTGGATCATTCTGCGTTCCAGGCCGCCGTTCCGGCCGGTCCTCGCAACCGGATCTGCGCATGTACGATCGGATCTGCGCATGTGTGACCGGATCCCGGAACGAGGCTTGGTTCAGGCAGGTGAGGCTACGGCAAGAAAGCGGTGGCCACGCATGCGCATGGGCGCCGCGGGCAGACGCAGCAGTGACGCCAGGGAGGTGCTGCTTTTAAATTCCTGTCAAAGCCTGCAGGCCTCGTAAATGCTTGCGGGCGTTGTGGCGACATCCCCAGGCCCCCTGGATCTTTTGGAAAGGTTGGGAGGGGACTTCTGGGCTGGTCTTTTTCATGATCTTTCCCTCACTGACCCAGTCGTGTCCTCCAGCTTCTCTACTGCCTGATTCTTTGAAGATGGACTTGTTACTGCTTCCATGTGGCCAGCCCTTTCGCAGCAGGTATTTGCAAATGGATTTTATTCTTTCCTCTTGTTTCTGCCTACTGGAGGGGAGGGGGGTGGGGGAGGGGGAATGGGGCATGCCATTCGGATTTTTTGGTGACCTGCTTGTGCCTTTTTTTTGTCCCTTTTTTCCTCTTCCCAGCCCTTCCAGGTTGGATCCTCAGTGCAGCTCTCGTAAAGAAAGTGATCCAGCAAAATCACAGCACCTGCATTTCTCTTCCAGATCCGGGCACCACAGCAAGCCAAAAATCCTGCTGGGGATGCGGATCCCGAGTTCCAGAGGGCAGATCCCTCTGCGACCCCTGCTACACCAAAGCAGCAGGTGAGAAAACAGGGGAAGATCAGCATATTGAGTCCTTGGTCAAAAGGGTTCTCAAAGAATCCCTGAGCGAAATGGAAACCGGCCATACCCACAGCCCTCCTACTGAACTGTCACGCTCTCCAGCTAGAGAAACTCAGGGCCAGGATTCATGGGAAGCATCACAAACGAGCTGTCCATCAGCAATGCCATCTGACAGCGAGTCTGAGGCGGAGGATCCCTGTGTGGGCTTCGACTTTGCCCTGGTCCCCTCCTTCATTAGGGCAGTAAGAGAGACCCTAAGGTGGAAGGAGTCGGTGATGTCCGCCCCCCTCAAGCAGAGGAAGTTCTTCAGACAGCTGAAAAAAGAGCGCTTGAATTTCCCGTTCCTGGGAGAACTGGGGGAAGTCATCACGGAAGAATGGCGCAAAGTGGATAAGAAGAACTACATGCTGTCAAAAATGGCAAAGCTCTATCCCTTCAAAGGAGGAAGAAGTCAAACACCTATAGTCAGCCCCCTGTGTCCTTTAAAGACCCACTGGATAGGTGGATCAATACCAATCTTAAACGTATCTACCTAATGGCAGGCATGGCCTGCAAGCCGGCCCTAGCCCTAGTTACAATCTCCAAAGCTATGGAGATCTGGATGGTGTAGAGGATACCCTGAGAAGCGTGTCAGAAGAAGCAGCAAGGAGCTCACCCGTGCAAGAGTTAAGGTTGGCATCTGCCTTCTTGGGGGAGGCTTCCATCGACCTTGTCCGCCTAGCGGCCCAAATTCTGCTGTCCACCGTAACGGCCAAGCTCGCCCTATGGCTCCGGCCGTGGTTGACCGACCCCGCCTCCAAGCAGGTGTGGTGCCGGATTCCCTTCGAGGGTTCCTCCCTCTTCGGCAACAAATTGGTTAGCGCCATAACTCGAGCCATGGGAGGCAAGTCTGGGTTCCTGCCCCAAGACCAGCGCAGGGCCAGAGAAGCTCATAGCTACAAACCCGGCCAAGAGTTCAGGAGAACCTGGAAATCGAGGCAGTCCTCTTTCCGAAAGCCCTCCAAGAGTACACCCACTAGTGACCGAGAAGCTACCAAGTCTTTTTGAGATTGGGCCCACTCATACATGCCAGGTAGGGGCTCGCCTTCTCCGCTATCGGCATGTCTGGGCGGCCTCAATCCAAGACTTCTGGACCTTCAGCAGGGCTCCCAGGCTCAGATTTGTTCCCACATGCCTTACACTCTGAGAACAGAAAAGACAACGAGCAGGGACAAGAGATCTACTCACCCCTATTTATGGTCCAGAAGAAGAATGGCTCATGGAGGCTTGTCATAGACCTCACCTATCTGAATTGCTTCATCAAGAAGGAAAGGTTCAAAATAGAAACTTTGTCCACGATCCAGCAGTCGGTCCAACCAGGAGACTGGCTGGTGTCGATAGATTTAAAAAGACACATATTTTCATGTTCCCGTAGTAGAAGAATTTTGACAGTTTCTTCAATTCGCCATAGGTCTGCTCCACCTACAATTCACCTGTACCCCCTTCAGGCTTACGGCATCTCCTTGCGTATTTTAAAAAGTCTTATTGGCGGTGTAAGCCCATTTGAGAACCAGAGGTATTCGTCTACACCATTATTTAGACGACCTTCTCCTACTATCTCAGGACATGAAGCAACTTCTGGAACACAGGGGTCAGGTCATCTCCACCCTCCTAGAGTTCGGATGGCTCCTGAACATGGAGAAGAGTCACCTGGAACCCACGCCGTCCCTTGTGTTTCTCAGGGCTCAGTTCAACACAGTGATGGGCACCATCTCTCTGCCCGAAGAGAAAGTCTCAGTTGTCCGAGAAAGAAGACAGGTGGCACTTTCTTCATCTCATCTCCGTGCCCTGCAGTGTCTAAGAATTATTGGCACTATGGTCGCCACAATTCCCATGGTGAAGTGGGCGCAGTGGAGAATGAAACCTTTCCAGAAGGGCTTCCTCCAAAAATGGAGGCCAGACAACAAGAACCAGCGCATCAACTTAATGCCATCCATGACACAAGGCCTACCCTGGTGGCTTCAGCGAAGGAATATCCTCAATTGCCACTCGATTGTTCCCACCCCGTGGGTCACAATAACCACGAATGCCAGCAATGTAGGCTGGGGCACCTACTGCCTATCAGAGATAGCACAGGGCAGATGGGACTTCCCTGCTCATGGGATAGTCTTGAACATTCTGGAGCTCCGTGCAGCGTTCCAGGCATTACAGGTCTTCTGTCACCTAACATCAGGGTCTCTGGTGATGCTCAGATTTGACAACATGACAGCAGTGGCCTACGTGAGGAAGCAGGGAGGAACCCACAGTCGGTCTCTATTGCAAGAAGCCGAGCTGATTATGACCTGGGCTCAGAAAAACCTGTCCAACTTGTCAGCGATCTATGTTCCCTAAGTCAGAATGTTCAGGCAGTTTTCCTCTCTCGAGTGCAGCTGGACAACGAGTGGGCTCTCCACAAGGAAGTATTCGAGTGAATACTGACCCTGGGTATCTCTCTAGAGGTCGACCTCTTTGCATCACAGTGCAACAACAAACTAGCAAAGTATTACTCGAGGTTCCAAGCCCCCCAAGACTACGGGGTGGATGCCCTGACGGAGCACTGGAAGTTTTCAGGGCCTATGCCTTTCCTTCCATTTCAGTTATTCTCCAGTTCCTGCGGAGACTCAGAATAGAAGAGGGAGAGATTGTGGCGATAATGCCAAATTGGCCCAACAGGCCGTGGTTTCCGCTGTTGACGCTACTCAGTTTCTGGGATCCTATTCCCCTGCCTCTCAAACCAGACCTACTGTCTCAGGGCGCTGCCTTCAATCCATGCCCGGCTCACCTGCACCTGAAGGCCTGGTTCTTGAGAGGGGGAGGCTGGAGGCCTCAGCCTGTCCAGAGGAAGCTATCCCTATGCTCTTAAACGCTAGGAGGAAGAGCACTAACAGAGTCAACAAAAGAATCTGGTCAAAATTCTCGGACCACATGTTCTCCAGAGCCAGTGCTTACAGTACCCCGGCAGTTCAAGACATCCTGAGTTTCTTACAGTCATGCCTAGATTTGGTCCTGTCAGTCAGTTCTCTCCTGGTACAAGTTTAAGCCATATCAGCATTCGCTGGAGTGTCCTGGGCCAGAGATAGGCTTATTCTTCAGAGGGGCAGTGAGACTTAGGCCCCAGAGGAAAACAAGATTCCCCAAATGGGATCTTCCGTTGATTCTAGACTTCTTCTCTGGGCACCAGTCAGGTCATGACAAGCCACTCTCAATCAAGGAACTTGCTCTCAAGACTGTCTTCTTGGTAGCCATCACATCAGCAAAGAGAGTATCCGAGATCCGCGCTTTGGGCTCAAAAGAAGCATTTTTAACCTTCTTCCTGGACAGAGTAGTCTTGGTTCCCATGCTGGGATCAAACCCCAAGGTCATGTCTGTTTTTTATGAGAACCAGGAGATTTTTCTCCCCACGTTCAGATCAGTCGAAGACTCCGATGTCCACCCACTTGACGTGGGAAACACCTTGAAGCAATATCTGGAGGCCACAGCTCCCTTTCGACAGTCCGATTACTTATTTGTCCTCTTTCATGGGAAGAATAAGGGGATGCGGGCCTCACTTAGGTCTATTGCTGCTTGGATCGTTCAGGCCATCCAGTGGGCTTATAAAGAGAAGGGCTTGGCACCTACGGAGGCAGCGACTGCGTACTCGACCAAAAGTGTCTCTACATCCTGGGCAGCCTTATGGCATGTCACTCCCGAGGTGATCTGCGGGGCAGCTTCCTGGTCTTCAATCAATACGTTTATGACTCATTACTGTGTGGAACCAGCTGCCTTATCCTCTGTTAACCGACAGGATTTTTAAACCAAAATTAACGGTGTCAAATAAACATTTTTTTCCTTGCTCAGCATCTGCCCACCCAGATGTATATGGCGAGTTTTTCCAAAACGTATGCTGCCATGGAGTCTGTCAGGAAAACTGAAAATTGTCTATCAAATACTTACTGTAATTTTCCTTTCCTGATGGACTCCAAGGCAGCAGGAGTCCCCTTCCCAGTCTCTGAGTAGGCTAATTACAGAACGCAGCTGCTGGCGCAGAGCAAAGATTTATGGGAGTGGGGTCCTATAGGGTAGGAGAGGAGGTGGGGCTAAACCCAAAAACGTATGCTGCCATGGAGTCCACCAGCAAACGAAAATTACGGTAAGTGTTTGATATACAATTTTCCGTTTTTTTAAGTGTTTTTTTTGCGTTTTTAAGCTTTTAGCAGAATTAGAGCATTTTTACAGCTGAAAAACTCCTCTTAAAACCCACTAGTTCTGGGGGCTTTTTCCAGACAGAAAACGCCCCTGCCAAAAAATGCTGATAACAGGCTATGTGTGCATGGACACATAGGATAACATGCTGGGGAGTTTACTGGCTCCAGAAAAAAACGATTGAAGCCAAAAACAGCAGCTGTAAAAACGTCCAGTGTGCATAAGGCCTAAAGTGTGGGCTGGAGTTTGGCTTCAATTTGTTAGTGTATCTAAATCTGCTAATACACTACATAACACTACTTCATGTCTCTTCATTACAGGATCATCATCACAGAAAAGAAACTAAGATTGCAAAATGTACAGTAACCACACTTTAGTAAAACGTTTTATTCTCTTAGGTTTCTCTCTTGACAGAAGCACTCAGTTGTTTTTATTTGTCTTTTTTCTAAGTATTTACGCTATGACTTTAATGTCCAACCTGCTCATAATCACCCTGGTGACATTCCAGAGATCACTTCACAAACCAATGTATTTTTTCATTGGAAATTTCTCTTTCCTTGAAGTGTGGTACACAACGGTTACTGTCCCCAAGATGCTAACAGGCTTAGGCACGGGAAATAAAACCATCTCCACCAGAGACTGCATTTCCCAGTTCTACTTTCTGTTCTTCCTCGGGGCCACACAACATTTTCTATTGACCATAATGGCCTATGATCGATTCTTGGCCATCTGTTACCCACTACGTTACACCACCCTAATGAGTAGCTCTATCTGTGGAAAACTTGCAGCTATGTCTTGGTTTGCTGGCTGCTTATCCATCTCTCTGCCTGCTGTTATGATGACACGGTTAGTATTCTGTGGTCCAAACACAATAGACCATTTCTTCTGTGACTTCAGTCCTCTACTTCAGTTGTCCTGTACAGACACTTGGCTGAATGAGATAATCTTTTCTGCAGTAGCTTGGGCAGTTATTCTTGGATGTTTCACCTTCACATTTATGTCTTATGTTTCTGTGATCATTACTATCTTAAGGATACCATCTTCTCTTGGTCGCCAAAAGGCATTTTCCACTTGTGCATCTCATCTTGCCGTTGTTGGCATATTTTTTGGGACAGTTATTTTTATGTATATACGTCCAAAAGCAAAGAATTCTTCCCCAGTTGACAAAGTAGTGTCTGTATTTTATTCTGTTATTGTTCCCCTTCTCAACCCTATGATCTACAGCCTGCGAAACAAAGAAATGAAAAATGCACTGTTCGGAGCTATATCCAAGTTAAAAGGAATATAACTGCCATATATCATTTTTTACATGAAAAATTACTTTATTACAACATAATAGAAAATATATTATCTGTTATTAATACATACAAAGCAAGATCACACTTTGTTCATTTGTTTGAACTTCCTGCATATTGTATTATGAAGAGGAAATCAGTACATATTGCATATTAGATGGACGTTCCACTGAAGCACTGGAAAACCTTAAAGCCTGGAGGAGTCCAACACTCTGGTGACTTTTCAAATATTGAACCTTCACTTTAGAGCATCAATGGTCCTATAGCAAAAGGGCTTAAGCAGAACTCCAACCAAAAATAACACAATAAATATGAATTGGGAGGAGCTACACGACAGTCACCTGGTGTGCAGCGTTCGGATCTTTCGACCACTCGTCGAATATACAGTTTGGTGTTTGGGCGGGAGTCTGCGGTGATTCGATTGCAGTGGAGAGGCAAGCGTACATGAAGGAGGGTGAGACATACATGCTTATATGGTCCGCCGAGACCGCAATACATCGCGGCAGCCTACTATAAACTTGCCTGGCGTTTGGAAATGTTTGCTTTGAAGTGCCCAATTTGATCTGTCTAAATGTGAGTGTAACCATTGATGGTCACTTGTGCTGTGTTATTTTAATTAAAAGTTTTGATATACTTCACTATTGGAAGCATTTGTTTTTTCATGTGGGTGACTTGACTGACCTAATTTCATCATTTTGGAATCGTTTGTGATACCCTGGGGGGTAATCAAGCTGATTAGCCAAGCATGAGAGTGCGAGGCATATTCTTGTGGTGAGTGCAAGGCCTTAGGGAGTGGAATCACTGAGCACATTGGTGTGGTGAAGGTTTGAAGAAAACACAAGAAAGTTTTATTTGTCATCATCTTCATTTGAAGTCACTTTTGGATGCACTTTTTATGGACTCATTTTCAGTTAAACACTTTATATCAATTGTTTTAAATCACTGTCATGAACGTTATGGACACTTGATGAGTTTATTGTATGCACATTTCTTTACAGGGTGTATATTTATGAACATTCGCATTTATGCACTATCTCACGGAGTGTATATGGTTTACAGGTCCTTCTCAAAAAATTAGCATATTGTGATAAAGTTCATTATTTTCTGTAATGTACTGATAAACATTAGACTTTCATATATTTTAGAGTCATTACACACAACTGAAGTAGTTCAAGCCTTTTCTTGTTTTAATATTGATGATTTTGGCATACAGCTCATGAAAACCCCAAAATCCTATCTCAAAAAATTAGCATATTTCATCCGACCAATAAAAGAAAAGTGTTTTTAATACAAAAAAAGTCAACCTTCAAATAATTATGTTCAGTTATGCACTCAATACTTGGTCGGGAATCCTTTTGCAGAAATGACTGCTTTAATGCGGCGTGGCATGGAGGCAACCAGCCTGTGGCACTGCTGAGGTGTTATGGAGGCCCAGGATGCTTCGATAGCGGCCTTAAGCTCATCCAGAGTGTTGGGTCTTGCGTCTCTCAACTTTCTCTTCCCAATATCCCACAGATTCTCTATGGGGTTCAGGTCAGGAGAGTTGGCAGACCAATTGAGCACAGTAATACCATGGTCAGTAAACCATTTACCAGTGGTTTTGGCACTGTGAGCAGGTGCCAGGTCGTGCTGAAAAATGAAATCTTCATCTCCATAAAGCTTTTCAGCAGATGGAAGCCTGAAGTGCTCCAAAATCTCCTGATAGCTAGCTGCATTGACCCTGCCCTTGATAAAACACAGTGGACCAACACCGGCAGCTGACATGGCACCCCAGACCATCACTGACTGTGGGTACTTGACACTGGACTTCAGGCATTTTGGCATTTCCCTCTCCCCAGTCTTCCTCCAGACTCTGGCACCTTGATTTCCGAATGACATGCAAAATTTGCTTTCATCCGAAAAAAGTACTTTGGACCACTGAGCAACAGTCCAGTGCTGCTTCTCTGTAGCTCAGGTCAGGCGCTTCTGCCGCTGTTTCTGGTTCAAAAGTGGCTTGACCTGGGGAATGCGGCACCTGTAGCCCATTTCCTGCACACGCCTGTTCACGGTGGCTCTGGATGTTTCTACTCCAGACTCAGTCCACTGCTTCCGCAGGTCCTCCAAGGTCTGGAATCGGTCTTTCTCCACAATCTTCTTCAGGGTCCGGTCACCTCTTCTCGTTGTGCAGCGTTTTCTGCCACACTTTTTCCTTCCCACAGACTTCCCACTGAGGTGCCTTGATACAGCACTCTGGGAACAGCCTATTCGTTCAGAAATTTCTTTCTGTGTCTTACCCTCTTGCTTGAGGGTGTCAATGATGGCCTTCTGGACAGCAGTCAGGTCGGCAGTCTTACCCATGATTGCGTTTTGAGTAATGAACTAGGCTGGGAGTTTTTAAAAGCCTCAGGAATCTTTTGCAGGTGTTTAGAGTTAATTAGTTGATTCAGATGATTAGGTTAATAGCTCGTTTAGAGAACCTTTTCATGATATGCTAATTTTTTGAGATAGGAATTTTGGGTTGTCATGAGCTGTATGCCTAAATCATCAATATTAAAACAAGAAAAGGCTTGAACTACTTCAGTTGTGTGTAATGAATCTAAAATATACGAAAGTCTAATGTTTATCAGTACATTACAGAAAATAATGAACTTTATCACAATATGCTAATTTTTTGAGAAGGACCTGTATATTTAGATTTGTGTTGTAAGACACTGAGCGCTACTATTTTGGTTATTCAAAATTATTTTTCACTTTTTATTTTTTAAAGTAGCAGCTGATAGGGTAATTCAGTCTGAATTTATCAGACGTTTCTCCAAGGCGCAGTGGAGTGTGTTAAGGAAAGGGGACGGTTTATTCTTTAGTACACTGTTATTTTTAAATAAATATGAATAGCCCAAATTAATAAAATCAGCTTTCGCTGCAAATATTCATCTTCCACACAGAGCTTTACACAGTATTTTTTCAGCCAAAAGATCTTTCGTTTTATGGCCAGCATTCAAACCTCGTCATATGAGCTCAGGTCATGGACCTTTCCCAGTAACTGAAAAGTAGATGGAGAAGCACTGCAGTGATGGGACCATTTCCGTAATATTCTGCATTCTCCTCCTATCAACATGTTCCTTGTCTGCATACAAACCTATTGGCTCTTTGTACTGCTTCTCTCTCTCTCATACTCCAACCCTGCTGTACGGAGACAGGATAAGGTTGACACCAGGTCAAATTCAGGTACTTACACTGCTTGCATTTTAAAAATGAATGTAATGATGTATTAAGGCAGTTCTAAAGGCTGAAGTTTTTTTTTTTTTACCTTACTGCATTCTCTGCAATAAGGTAAAAAAAAACTTTTGAGTACAGCTTACCCCAAGACCCCCCCTTATACTTACCCAAACCTGATCTCAATCCAGCGCTGTACAGAATAGCAGAGGCTCTATCGGCTCTCTCTCTCTCCTTGAAGGCTCAGAGACAGGAGTGGAAACCATTGGCAAGTGGTTTGCCATGGTTGGCACTAGGCAGGGGAAGGGGGGAGCTAGCGGAGACCTGAGAAGAGGGATGCTCTGTGCAAAACCATTGAAAAGAGCAGGTAAGTATGACATGTTTGTTATGAAAAAAAATCTTGGGTTTACAATCACTTTAATGATTACAACGCTGCATTAATTTTTTTTTAATAACTGCCTGGAATTCAGCTTTAACTGAGTGGCTTTTCTCTTATGCAGGGAGAAAGCTGACACAAGGAACCTTGGAATCATTTCTTTCAATCTACCAAATGCAGCAATTCAAAAAGGTAATACTCCTTCTGTTATGTATAACAAACAGATGGAGGAAACCTACCACTAGACTGGTATAATTATGATGGTAGGGTGTCTTGATTCTTTTTTTTTTATTATTTAAATGTTTTCTTGTCTGTATTTGAAGGAATAGACAGCCCACTTAATTTCACTATCAATAAGAATCATTGTACAAAATGTGTAAACGTGTTTTCATTTATTTTTAATAAGCCTCAATTTTTGGCTGGAGGTCCTGGCATGTGTTTCACTTTTTGGATTCCATATTGAAGGAGAGTGTAGTTTCAAAAACAACTGCATATTGGTAGGTGTATTCTGTAGTACCAAAATGCAAGTATAAATAAGGTAAGTTTTTCCAAAAGTAAGCATGCTTTGTGCATTTTTGGTCTGGTTTCGTTTTTAAATGTACCTATCATTATATCTATGTAGTCAAATAGAAGGTAAGACAAGTGGGGGGGGGGGGGGGGTCTATTTCAAGTTGGCTCATAGCAAATAAAGGCCCAATATTTTACATCATGATGTATCTATGGTTTTTCTTAAGGGCAAAAAAGTTAATTTCTTTGAGCAAATTAAAACACCCAGTGCACCTTTTCAATGCACTCACATAGCAGTGCACTGCAGCTTACAAACGACAACCATCTGCGCATTGTGGTACGGTGCATTGCCATGACTAGGGCAGCAAGATAACTTACTGCACCTAACCACCCATCTACCAAACCCATATTACTTATAAATGACAACACTGGCACCTGCTGGATTAAAATGGCCTATTCATTTTACAAATAACCAAAATAAAACCGTATATATATATATATATATTGTGAGGGGGTTAGCTCGGCAGCGGGTGTGTGTGACCCCTGGGATGGGCTCCCCACACAAAAACAGGCCCAGCAAACGGAGGTTGTGGTTTTCAAAATCAAAAAAAAGGTGCGGTTTATTTTCTATTTACAGTGACAAAACACAGCAAAGCCAAAAGAAACATATAAACAAAATAAATCCTGGTCAACTTGACCTCTGACTAAACATACAGGTTTCCTAACTAACAACTGGGATCAGCCTAGTGCTGTCCTAGTCCCTAAGTCCCTGGTTTTAAATGTCCAAGCAAATAGCCACACAGGCTTTTTCTCACCGCACAGGGGTTCACTCTCCCTAGACAGTCCACACAGGTCTGGTTCCAGGCATGAGCTAACATCTAATGAAGCTGGGAGTTCTTATAGAGGCCTAAATGAGCTGACAAGCTTCAGCTGGCCTCATCAACTCCCTGTCTGTACGACGCCCCACACTCTCCCTAGAGGTATGAGTCATCCATGAGCCTACTAGCCTCAGCTGGGCTTATACAACTCTCCACCCTAGTTGTATAAGTCAGCATAAAGCCTGAATCTGGGAGAAATATATCTACCCCCCTGGATGCAACCAGGTGACTTTACCTTCCTGCTGTCACATACCCCCCCTCTTGTTTTAACCTCGGGGTTGGAACACCAGCAATCAGGCATTCATGTACTCGAGACAAAGCATCCACATTCCCCATTTGAACGCCAGGGCGATGCTTTACTGTGAAGTTGAATTCCTGGAGGGCCAGGAACCACCTATTCACTCTTCTATTTGTTTCCTTGTTTTGAGCCATCCACTTTAACGGAGCGTGATCCGTAACCATGTCAAAGTGCCTACCTAGCAGGTAGTACCGAAGGGAATCTAGAGCCCACTTCACCGCTAAACACTCCTTTTCAACGGTGGCGTAATTTACCTCATGGGACTTCAACTTCCTGCTGAGGTAAATGACTGGGTGCTCTTCCCCGTTCCAGACCTGGGACAATACTGCTCCTAACCCCACATCTGACGCATCACTTTGTACGACAAAGTCTTTAGAGAAGTCGGGTGAGTACAACACTGGCTGGCTACATAAGGCTTGTTTCAAGAATTGGAATGCTGCCTCAGCCTCGGGGGTCCATTTAATCATGACCGACCCTTTCCCCTTCGTTAGGTTGGTTAGGGGCACAGCCTTAGAGGCAAAGTGGGGAATGAATCGCCGATAATACCCAGCGATTCCCAGAAAGGCTCGTACCTGCTTCTTGCTGTTGGGACGTGGCCAACTCTGGATGGCCTCGACTTTGTTGAGTTGGGGTTTTATTACTCCCCTCCCAATGGTGTACCCAAGATATTTGGCCTCCTCCTGCCCAATGGTACACTTCTTGGGGTTAGCCGTAAACCCCGCTTCCCGAACAGAGTCCAGGACTGCTTGCACTTTTGGCAGATGTGAGGCCCAATCTGTGCTATGGACAATTACGTCATCCAGGTAAGCCGCAGCATACTTCCGATGGGGCCTCAGCATCTGGTCCATTTTCCGCTGGAACGTGGCCGGCGCATTCTGTAACCCGAACGGCATTCTTTTATATTGGAACGCCCCGTCTGGGGTTACAAATGCGGTTTTCTCTTTGGCCAATTTGGCCAGGGGGATTTGCCAATACCCTTTTGTGAGGTCAAGAGTCGTCATGTATCGGGCTGTTCCCAGCCGGTCGATCAACTCATCTATACGTGGCATGGGGTAGGTGTCAAATTTTGTAACTTTGTTCAACTGACGAAAATCGTTACAAAATCGCCAGCTCCCATCCGGTTTAGGCACCAACACAATGGGACTAGACCAATCACTTTGGGACTCCTCTATCACCCCTAAGTTCAGCATTTTCTGTACTTCCTCCCGTATTGCCTCCCGTCGGGCCTCTGGGATCCGATAGGGTTTTAACTTCACCCTTTCACCGGGCGGGGTAATGATGTCATGCTCTACCCCAGATGTTTGTCCCGGCAGCTCAGAGAATACCTCCTTGTTGCGAAGCACAAACTCCTTAACCTCCTGTTGTTGGGGTTGTGACAAGGTGGCTGCTATTCCAACCTCAGGAATCACGCAACCAGTTTGAGCTGGTGACCAAGTGTCTGCGACTAGGGACTCTCTATCCCTCCAGGCTTTCAACAGATTAACGTGATAGATCTGTTCGGGCTTTCGCCTTCCTGGTTGTCTGACCTTGTAATTCACTTCACTCACTTTTTCCATTATCTCGTAGGGGCCTTGCCATTTGGCAAGGAATTTACTTTCAACCGTAGGGACAAGTACCAGTATCCTATCCCCCGGGGAAAAGGTACGGGTCTTGGCTCCACGGTTGTACACTCTCTGCTGTGCTAACTGCGCTTGGGCCAAA
>CM055116.1:830061850-830294350 GCA_029206835.1 Rana muscosa
TCGCACCTCAGTTCCTTCTTAGACAGCTTCGGTAAGCATTCCTCTTCAAGTTGAGTCACCCTGCAGTAGTGTTTTGGGACTCCCACTGTGGTAACTCCTATCTCCTCGGCTCTGGAGCCCCCTCTGGCTTGAAATTCAGCCCCTTGACAAAGGGCTCGCACTCCGTCCGGTGCTACCTGAGTCCAGTCCTCCCAGTCATCAGCCATGGTATGAGATCTTCGGGACAGGGCATCTGCATCCCTATTTCCAGTCCCTGGTCTGTATTTAAGACTGAAGTTGAACCCAGATAATGCAGCCAGCCACCTGTGTCCTGTGGCATCCAACTTGGCAGTGGTGAATAGGTAAGTCAGAGGGTTGTTATCTGTTTTTACTGTAAACTCTGCCCCATAGAGGTAGTCTCTTAGTTTGTCCACCACTGCCCATTTGAGGGCCAAGAACTCCAACTTATGAGTGGGGTAGTTCTTCTCCGAGGGGGTCAGACTCCGACTCACATAGGCCACTGGTCGCAGTTGCTCTTCATACTCTTGGTAGAGCACTCCACCTAGGCCTTCATGACTAGCATCAACATGTAACTCGTATGGTCTGGTGGGATCAGCATAGGCCAATACTGGGGCTGTGGTGAGGCTCCTCTTCAGGGTTCTGAAGGCCTCTTCACACCTGGGGGTCCACTGATCTTGAACCGACTCCCCGGGTCTTCTGGGTCCCTGGCCATCCTCTTCCCCTTCAGTCTTGAGCAGTTCATTTAAGGGCTTGGCAATACGGGCAAACCCATCCACAAACCTCCTGTAATAGGAGCAGAACCCCAGGAAAGATCTAAGTTCGGTGACTGTTGTGGGTCTTGGCCAGGAGGTAACTGCCTCCAACTTCTCAGGATCAGTCGCCACCCCTTTTTCAGACACTACATGTCCCAGATAATTCACCGAAGACTGGTAGAACCGACACTTCTCGGGGGAAAGCTTCAACCCCTCTTCACTAAGTCTCCTCAACACTTTCTCCAATCGGGCCTCATGTTCCTCCAAAGTTCTCCCGAAGACAATGACATCGTCCAGGTACACGAGGACTTCTATGAGGTTCATATCTCCGACAGTCTTTTCCATGAGACATTGAAAAGTAGCTGGGGCCCCAGATAGGCCCTGAGGCATTCTGTTAAACTCAAAGAATCCCACAGGAGTTATGAAAGCGGTCTTTTCTCTATCCTCTGGGTGCATGGGGATTTGATAGTACCCGCTCTTGAGGTCCATCACGCTGAACCACTTGGCTCCAGACAAACTCTGTAAGGCGTCCTCTATCCTTGGCGTGGTGTACTGATCAGGGGTGGTCCTCCTGTTGAGAGTTCTGTAGTCAATGCAGAGCCTCAACGACCCATTCTTCTTCCTGACCACCACTATTGGAGAGGCATAGGGGCTTCTGGATTCTCGAATCACCCCAGTCTTTTTCAGTTCTGCAAGCTGCTCCCTCAGATCCTCCAGATCTGCCAGCGGAACCCGCCTGACTCTCTCCCTGAACGGTTTGTCTTCTTGCAGGCGGATGCGGTGGGTAGCACTCCTCGCACACCCCACATCGAACTCATCTTTGGAGAAAATCTTCTCCCATCTAGTCAGCTGGGCCTTGGCTCTCTCTTTCCAGGCTCCAGGTAAATTCGGGTTCTCCATGGAAAGTTTTTCCCAAACATCTCCTTCTTCACCCGTCCCCTTTACTTCTGACCAGCTGACTGGGACAGCAGGACTCACCTGTCCCAACAGCATCCGGGCAGGGATCTCTATGGCCCTTTCTGTAGAGTTCCTCACACTCACCGGGACTCTTCCCCTGGCTTTCTTCAGGGCCTTGATTGGAATCACTTCCGGTATCACTTCCAGGCCTGAGTGATCTTCCCTTGGGTCGGATTCCAGCATGACAAAGGGACCAGGCTGCTTCCAGGTGAGCTTCACAGTGGCCCTGAGACAAGCCACCTGTCCGGGCTGCAGCACCACTCCTTCTCTCCCCAGTCTCCACACCTTCCCTATCCCCTCTCCTGGGGTCTTCTGCTCCAACACTAACCGTTGGTAGGCTGTCTTCAGCATGGGATGGATGTTTGGATCTTGATGGCTCCTCATCTTCACCAGGGGGGTCAGAAGTCTTCTCACTAGATCCGTATTGGTGCCTATGATGAGGGACATCTTGCTGGCCCCGGGTGGTCTAGGACACACAACTGCCAGGGTGTCGAACACTTCTGTCTTCCCAGCCACAGAGGGGTCGAATGTCAGCTTTATGGGCAGATAACCATCATAGGGGAACCTCTGCGTTCCCAGGCCCCATATCTCCAGTTCTTCTATCTTCTGTATAGGCAAATGGCTTAAGTGCCTATCGTAGAAGTCTCTGTACAACAAAGTCACTTGAGCTCCAGTGTCCAGGAGGGCCTTCGTATATACTTCTTCCACCTGGATAGATACAGTGGGGGATGGGCCGACCAATTCTTCTGGGTACGGCCGGGTTGAGGTCACTTTCTTCTGAGGACTTGTCTTCATCCAGTTTGTTTTTGACTTTATTCTCTCTTGAGCCCGGTATGCATTGACCTTCCCCACCCTAATGGGAGTACAAACCCGCTGAGGGATGTTATTGTCTCTTGGTTGTAGACATTCCTTCTTGGGAGTGCTAAATTTCTTCAGAGGGGTCTTGTCCCCTCTCTCTGGTGTGTATCTTGGTTGAGAGACCCTAGATTCCTTCTGAGGGGTCTTGTCCCCTCTCTTTTGCTTCCTTCCATTCAGTTTGGAGCTCACTGAAAGAGATGGGCACCCGGTTGACTCCCTCACCGGGGCCCTCTGGAGTTTCTCGCCGGCTGGCGATTATCCATTTTCTTCTTCTTGGGACTGGAACACCTACTGGCAAAGTGAC
Organism: Rana muscosa; assembly: GCA_029206835.1. Classification (NCBI taxonomy): domain Eukaryota; kingdom Metazoa; phylum Chordata; class Amphibia; order Anura; family Ranidae; genus Rana; species Rana muscosa. Next base: position 830,064,722 of record CM055116.1, read on the forward strand.
CACTGCCCCCGCAGTTGTAACATAGCAGCTCTTCTCGGTCCTGTATGGAAGCTGGTTCTGAGGTATTCGGGAACAACTCCTTTCTTGGACTTGGTTTCTCTGCTCTTCTTTGATCTTTCTCCATCAAAGAGGTCAGCATCTCCAACACTTGGGACATTTGTGATTTCAAAGTGTCGACTTCTGCATCTCTTTCCGGGCTCTTGACTGAACTGACCAACACTGGTACAGGGGTGACACTCACTCTGGCCACCTGCTGATCTCTCTGCAGCGCCTCTTCGTCCCTAATAATTTTTATTAGATCAGAGTAGGTTAGTGACATTCCTCCTCCTGAGGTTTTCAGGTGCAGCCAGACTGGGTCTGACCGCCGCGCTCCCCTCATGATCTGCTTCATTCGTGCTTCATCTGCATCTTTTGGCAGCATTCCCTTCTTCAGGACGATCTTGCATAACAGCCTGTTCAACCTTCTAACATACTCTGACAGTTTCTCCTCCGGCTGCTGGAAAGTATGTTCAAATTGGTAGACCATCTCTGTCACCTTCTCCAGCTGTCCAAACTCTTCCTGCAGCATGGCCAGACAATCTTGAGCTGTACAGTTTGCATTTCCAAAACGGAAGCTCTTCACCGCTTCTGCCGCGGCACCTTTCAAACTTTCTAAAACTCGTTGTCTTTTCTGTGCTTCAGGCACCTCCCATGCCTCTACTGCTTGTAATGCCTGTTCCACCCAAGTGTCAAAATCTTCCTCCCCCGCAGGGACAGGGAGCTCCCCCGAGAATGTTTTTAGTCTCCGGTAGCTAGTCTCTACGTGCACTGTGCTTGTCTTCTGACAGTTTGTTAGTAGATCCCCTAACACCTTTATCAGTTCGGGTGATATGGCCGTGGCAGGTGCAGGCGTCACCGGAGGTGTCGCTCCGTCTTTCCTCTCTGGCGGGGTACGGGCCGCAACTTGCGGTGATCCCGTTGGTGATAGCTCTTTCTTAGTAGCGTACGCCAAACTATAAGATCTGTTATCCGGCATCCGCGCATATTTGCATTTACAAGCCTCTGGCTTCCCATCTGAATATTCCACTAGCGTATACTGGTGTGAGGTGTCTGGGTCTGACTTCATTAACCCTTCCACCGTTTCGGTCGGCCATTCCTGACCCGGAATGTTAATGACCACTGACTGGCTTGGATCTGTCTTGGCTACTTCACACCACGTTCTGATGTCTTTCGGGTCCATGCCGGTAAGTCTTGGCGGGCTCTCACCGCTGTCTCAGTAATCCCGGATTTACGAGCCCCCACGTGTAGCGATACCCTCAACTTAAGAGAGCCGCAAGTTTTGATTTGGGCCCTGAGTACAGCTTCCCCAACCCCCCGGCAATCTGCTCTACCCGCTCTGGCACAGTTAACCCACAGCAATTTCACATAAACAATCACTTATGCTTTAAATGTGGGTGTGTGGATTGATAACTCAGACTCATAGACAATGTTGTAAATAATAACTGACTTTACTGCTAGTGGTAAGATAGAAGGGAATAACATGCATGTAACATTTGGTTCACAACACATAAGCAGGTCCCTGCAGTTATAAATCACAATACTGTGTGTGCGTGTACCAGCAATGGAAAGGGGACGGAGCGCCACGTGGGGCGACCGTTACCTAAACACCCTGTGGTGTGATAACTAGCTTATAATTAACTAACGGATCAGGCCTGATCCCTAACCATGAAACTCAGTCTTAGAAGAAACACAAATCTTCACCGGCACAGGATCTGTAAAGGTGGTGCACTTGAAGTATTTAAAACCATGTATTTGTAATCCAATAGGGGGGGGGGGTAATTCTCCCTCACCGGAGGTGTTAGGCCTCGGAAGTCTAGTAGGCACAAAGTATAAAAGTAACAGTTTATAGATGAGCTTTCGCTCGCTCACCACTCCGGAACACTTCCCTCAGTCCGGAACTTCCACCGGCTGTGTCGGTCCTCGTCCACGGCGGCTTCTGCGATCGGATCCCCGATCCAGATAACTTTAGAAGAGATGAGTCTGGATGCCACCCAGGCTCGCAAAGGGGGGTGGAAGGCTCTTTGGTTCGCTCCACAGGCCCCAGGCTTCAGGCCTGGAACAGCACAGATCCGCACAGGTGTATCTCTCTCTGCCGCCCCGTGTCCAAAGAGAAAGAGCTAGGACTCGCCCCTCCTTATATTCCTTCCCCCCGACTCCCCTCTCTCTGGAATTTCCTGTCTCTGATTAAAGGGGAACACCCCGCTACACATTTTTTTTCTATCTCAGCTTGTCCTCTGGGTTGTGTTTAAAAGCATACTTACCCACTTTGTGAACCTGCTGAAATCCATTGCACCACCACCTTGTTTTCCTGTTTCATCAGTGGGCTGGCTGGTTGCCGCTTCCTGCTGGCAACCTGATGACATGCGGCAGCACATGCAAAGTGTGCTGGAAAATTTCTGGCCTATGTGTAATTTTGCTGGATATATCCCAGATAATTCCCACAGTATGTGCATTATTTTTAATGAAAGTAGAATTTAAAATTTAAGGTACCCGTATATACTCGAGTATAAGCCAAGATTTTCAGCCCTTTTTTGGGGGCTGAAAGTCCCCCCCTTGGCTTATACTCGAGTCATCGAAATTTTTACATTGTAAATATTACCTGTAAAGAAGTTGCGGCTGCGGCGTCCATCATTCAAATTCCGCGGCGTCCATCGTTCAAATTCCGCGGTCTCTTCCTGTTCCTTCCGTGATAGGCGAATCTCATCAGACACTCTCCGCCTATCACGAACGTTCTCTCATCCTCAGTTTTCCAGCAGACGTCTGTGATTGGCGGAACACCCAACACAGTGTCTGCTGGGAGCCTGAGGATGAGAGAATGATCGTGATAGGCGGAGAGTGTCTGATGAGAATCGCCTATCACGGAAGGAACAGGAAGAGACCGCGGAATTTGAACGATGGACGCCGCGGAATTTGAACGATGGACGCCGCAGCCGCAACTTCTTTACAGGTAATATTTACAATGTAAAATAGGGAACAGCGAGCTAGGGAACAGTGGACAGTGAGGCATCGGCTTATACTCGAGTTAGTAAGGTTTCCCAGTTTTTTTGGCAACATTGGGTACCTCGGCTTATACTCGAGTCACTTAAACTGCAAAACTGAATCTGGAGTGGGTGTTTGCCTTGGAGAGAGCTGATTCCGTGAGTCCATCCCTTCTATGGCTAGTCTGTGAGGAGATACCATAAGCCAGCTTGATTCTATATGTGGAGACCACGCTCTGATGATTACATTCATATTCACCTACTCCTCTGATTCCAGTTCTCATACTGGACATTTTCACTGAACTTTTTTTGTTGTATGTTCATATTACATTGTGACATATAGATCTTGGTGTGAATTTATGATTTGTGTATCTGCACCTGGTTATCAGTTCACTAGATCACTTGAAGTCACTTATTCTTCACCCACTACATACCTAGATTCATACGTGTCTCTGGGCTTTGTCACTATTTTAGGCGCCGCATTTATTATCTTTATAAAGTGATAGCTAACACAGTATACAGTATCTCACAAAAGTGAGTACACCCCTCACATTTTTGTAAATATTTTATTATATCTTTTCATGTGACAACACTAAAGAAATTACACTTTACTACAATGTAAAGTAGTGAGTGTACAGCTTGTATAAGAGTGTAAATTTGCTGCCTCCTCAAAATAACTCAACACACAGCCATTAATGTCTAAACCGCTGGCAACAAAAGTGAGTACACCCCTAAGTGAAAATGTCCAAATTGGACCCAATTAGCCATTTTCCCTACCCGGTGTCATGTGACTCGTTAGTGTTACAAGGTCTCAGGTGTGAATGGGGAGCAGGTGTGTTAAATTTGGTGTTATTGCTCTCACGCTCTCATACTGATCACTGGAAGTTCAACATGGCATCTCATGGCAAAGAACTCTCTGAGGGTTTGAAAAAAATGATTGTTGCTCTACATGAAGATGGCCTAGGCTATTAGAAGATTGCCAAGACCCTGAAATTGGGCTGCCGCGCGGTGGCCAGGACCAAACAGCGGTTTAACAGGACAGGTTCCACTCAGAACAGGCCTCGCCATGGTTGACCAAAGAAGTTGAGTACACATGCTCATGCGTCATATCCAGAGGTTGTCTTTGGGAAATAGATGTATGAGTGCTGCCAGCATTGCTGCAGAGGTTGAAGGGGTGGGGGGTCAGCCTATGAGTGCTCAGACCATCCGCCGCACACTGCATCAAATTGGTCTGCGCGGCTGTCGTCCCAGAAGGAAGCCTCTTCTAAAGATGATGCACAAGAAAGCTTGCAAACAGTTTACTGAAGACAAGCAGACTAAGGACATGGATTTCTGGAACCATGTCCTGTGGTCTGATGAGACCAAGATAAACTTATTTGGTTCAGATGGTGTCAAGCGTGTGTGGTGGCAACCAGGTGAGGAGTACAAAGACAAGTGTGTCTTGCCTACAGTCAATCATGGTGGTGGGAGTGTCATGGTCTGGGGCGGCATGAGTGTTGCCGGCACTGGAGAGCTACAGTTCATTGAGGGAACCATGAATGCCAACATTTACTGTGACATACTGAAGCAGAGCATGATCCCCTCCCTTCAGAGACTGGGTCGCAGGGCAGTTTTCCAACATGATAATGACCCCAAACACACCTCAAAGACGACCACTGCCTTGCTAAAGAAGCTGAGGGTAAAAGTGATGGACTGGCCAAGCATGTCTCCACTAGGGATGAGCTTCGTGTTCGAGTCGAACATACGTTCGACTCGAACATCGGCTGTTCGATCGTTCGACGAAGATCGAACGATTTGGGCCGTTCGCGCCAAATTCGAGTGACGCGAACGGCCCACAATGCACTACGCCATCGCAGTGTCATCCAGGCACTGTGATTGGCCAAGCATGCACTGTGACCCCGCATGCTTGGCCAATCACAGCGCCGGCAGCGAGGAGAGCAATGATTGGCCACAGGCAGGATGCCTGTGGCCAATTATTGCTGAGGGTGTTTAGTACACGCCCCACACTATAAAAGGCCGCCAGCACGGCGGCCTAGTGTAGTGTGTTCCGGAGCAGGGATAGAGCAGCATAGGCAGGGACAGTGACTTTTATTTATTTCTTGCTTAACCTGGATTCCTTTAGTTTAGGGAAAGAGAAGGATAGGTAGGGAGAGTGTCAGTGTGTTTTGTGCTTGTGCTATAGTGTGCTTAAAAAAAACATTTTTTCTAGGAACAGAAAACTGTAGGTAGGGAGAGTGTCAGTTTCTTTCACTGTGCAAGTCCTTGTTTCTAGGGACTGGGAAGGACAGTGAGTGAATTCTCCTTGTGCTATAGTGTGCTTAAAAAAAACATTTTTTCTAGGGACAGAAAACTGTAGGTAGGGAGAGTGTCAGTTTCTTTCACTGTGCAAGTCCTTGTTTCCAGGGACCTGGAAGGACAGTGAGTGAATTCTCCTTGTGCTATAGTGTGCTTAAAAAATACATTTTTTCTGGTGACAGAAAACTGTAGGTAGGGAGAGTGTCAGTTTCTTTCACTGTGCAAGTCCTTGTTTCTAGGGACTGGGAAGGACAGTGAGTGAATTCTCCTTGTGCTATAGTGTGCTTAAAAAAAACATTTTTTTCTAGGGACAGAAAACTGTAGGTAGGGAGAGTGTCAGTTTCTTTCACTGTGCAAGTCCTTGTTTCAAGGGACAGAGAAGGACACCTGAAGGTAGCCCTTATTGCTTTTTTACCATCTCCCTGCAGGCCATCTATTAGAATGTCTGGAAGGCAAACAAGGAGAGGCAGACAGTCAGGAGGCAATAAAAGAGGGCAAGCAGGCTCTGTGTCTGGGGGCAACAGTGCTGGTCGTGGACGCGGTGCATTGTCATCAGCACATGGCCATGGGACACGCTTGTCCTTCTTTTCGGCAGCTGGACATGTTGAGCCACATCATGCCGAAGACTTGGTAGAGTGGATGACCAAGCCCTCCTCCTCCTCCTCATCCTCTCTCACCCAGGCTCAGGGTACTGGCAAAGCAGCTGCCAAAGCGTCCTCTTCCCTGGTATCAATGTCAGACTCATCATCAGTCACTCCTTCCCTAGACCCACCATGTCCTCCTCCTGAGGAGTCCCCCGAACTGTTTGAGCACAGTGTTGGGTACATGCTCCAGGAGGATGCCCAGTGTTTCGAAGGGTCTGATGATGAAACCCAGCTACAGGAAGGCAGTAGGGTGAGAGCAGACAGAGGGGATGCTCAAGAAGGACACCAATCTGGCAGTCATGTTCCAGCAGCTGCAGCATACTGCCAGATTGGCTCCAGTGATGAGGAGGGAGGGGATGATGAGGTCACTGACTCCACGTGGGTGCCTAATAGGAGAGAGGAGGAGGAGGATGAGGAGGAGGCACATCTCCAACGAGACAGGATGCCCTTTGGTGGCCAGCGTAAGGGCAGTACACCGACGGAATCACACCGCAGAGCTCCGCCTGTGCAGGGCGCTGCCTCTGCCCGTCATTCAAAAAGTTCCTTGGTGTGGGCCTTTTTTGAGGCTAGTGCATCAGATCGCACAGCTGCTGTTTGCAACATATGTCTCAAGCGTATATCGCGTGGCCAAAACATCAGCCGCTTGGGTACCACATGCCTGACCAGACATATGTTGACCTGCCATGCAGCTCGTTGGCAAGCCTACCTCAAAGACCCACACCAAAGAACAAAGTGGACCTCTCCTTGCACCGCATCAGCTGGGATCTCCAACCCCACTATAACTTCAGTCCTCTCTGAAACATGCACTGAGAGGAATGAAGGTGTAGAATTAGGTGTGTCACAGCCAAGTACTTGCGGCCACTCTGCTAGCAGTACACCGACGTCCGATTCTAGCAGGCAAATTTCCCTGCCCCAGCTGCTGGACCGTCGAAAGAAGTTCACTCCCAGCCATCCACATGCCCAGCGGTTGAATGCTAGCTTGGCTAAATTGCTAGCGCTTCAACTGCTGCCTTTTCAGTTGGTAGACTCGGCCCCCTTCCGTGAGTTTGTGCAATGTGCGGTTCCTCAGTGGCAGGTTCCCAAACGCCACTTTTTCTCACGGAAGGCTATTCCGGCTCTCTACCGGCATGTGGAAGGCAATGTCTTGGCCTCGCTGGACAGGGCGGTCAGCGGTAAGGTGCATATTACCGCTGACTCATGGTCCAGCAGGCATGGACAGGGACGTTACCTTTCTTTCACGGCCCATTGGGTCACTCTTTTGGCAGCTGGGAAGGATGCAGGACAAGGTGCAGTAGTGTTGGAGGTTGTCCCACCACCACGCCTCCAAAATGCTACTACTGGTTGTGACACACCTCTCTCCTCCACCCCCTCCTCTTCTTCTTCCTCCATGGCCTCTTCCTGTGGTTTGTCCTATGAACCAGCGGTGCGCCGTAGCCGTTCACGGGGCTACGCAAGTACGCAGGCAAAAAGATGCCATGCCGTGCTTGCGCTGGTGTGTTTGGGGGACAGAAGCCACACTGGGGCAGAGGTCCTGTCTGCTCTGCAGGGCCAGGCCGAGAGGTGGTTGACGCCACGCCAGCTTAAGCCAGGAATGGTGGTTTGCGACAATGGCACCAACCTCCTCTCCGCCCTCCGACAGGGACAACTGACCCATGTGCCCTGTGTGGCTCACGTCCTTAACCTGGTGGTGCAGCGGTTCTTGGGCAGGTACCCGGGCTTACAGGATGTCCTGAGGCAGGCCAGGAAAGTCTGTGTGCATTTCCGCAGATCTTATAATGCCAGTGCTCGCCTGGCTGAGCTGCAAAAGGAGTTGAACCTGCCCAAGAACCGCCTTATATGTGACATGCCCACCAGGTGGAACTCAACGTTGGCCATGCTGCAGCGGCTGCACACGCAGCAGAGGGCCATCAATGAGTACCTGTGCGACTACGGCACCAGGACAGGGTCAGGGGAGCTTGGTTTTTTTTCTCCACGCCAGTGGGGCATGATCAGGGATGCATGCACTGTCCTGGCACCATTTGAGGAGGCCACGAGGATGGTGAGCAGTGACAGTGCATGCATCAGTGACACTGTACCTCTTGTCCACCTGTTGGAGCACACGCTGCGTGGAATAATGGACAGGGCACTTGAGGCAGAACAGAGGCAGGAAGAGGAGGACTTCCTTGCCTCTCAAGGCCCCCTTTACCCAGACAGTGTTCCTTCTGTCCCACCCATCGCACAGGAAGAGGAAGAGGAGGAGGAGGAGGATTGTGTCAGCATGGAGGTGGAGGCTGGCACTCAGCATCATCAGCAGCAGTCTTTTAGGGATGATTTACAGTCCCAAGAAACCAGTGGACTTGTACGTGGCTGGGAGGAGGTGACTGCGGATCATGTCGTCCTTAGTGACCCAGAGGACTCCGGAGCGAATGCCTCAGCAAACCTATGCTGCATGGCCTCCCTGATCCTGCAAAGTCTGCGGAAGGATCCTCGTATTCTTCGGATCAAGGAGAGGGACCATTACTGGCTGGCCACTCTCCTTGATCCACGGTACAAGGGTAAGGTTGCGGACCTTATGTTACCGTCGCAGAGGGAGCAGAGGATGAGACAACTCCAGGAGGCCTTGCAGAAAGGTCTGTGCAACGCGTTCCCAGAGACTGGGAGGTTACAAACTCCTGGTCCAGGACAACGAGTTGCTGAGGCTTCGGCCAGTCAAAGAAGGAGCGGTGGGGAAGGTGGCCGTCTGACCGATGCGTTCAGACAATTCTTTAGTCCGCAGCCCCAAAGTATGATTGGTTCCAGCAACCATCCCCAGCGTCTGATAAACATGGTGCAGGAATATCTAGGGGCAAGGTCAGACTTGGACACCTTCCCCACCGAAAATCCTCTGGCTTACTGGGTCTTGAGGATGGATCACTGGCCAGAGCTTGCACAGTATGCAATTGAGCTACTGGCCTGTCCTGCATCCAGCGTTCTTTCGGAACGCACATTCAGTGCTGCTGGAGGATTTGTCACGGATCACAGGGTGCGCCTGTCCACCGACTCGGTTGATCGACTGACTTTCATCAAGATGAACCAGTCTTGGATCACCACCAGCTACCACACACCTGATGCTGATATAACAGACTAATTGATTTTAACATGTCACGTCCCTTCAAGACTGATGCTGATGCTGAGTGCCTGTGCTGTTATGTTGACTGGCTATCCTCCTCCTCCGAGTCCTCAATGATACGATTGATGATGATAGCTTGGAAGATCATTTTTGTTTATGGGTGCCGCCACCAGTGGCTAAGGCCCAATTTTTCAGCCCCTGTTTAACAGGGGCGTGTCATTACAATTTTTGAAGCAATACTTTGCAACAGGGCTCATTGCTGTGCTCCAAGTACAGTATCTGTGAGGGGTTGTAGTGTTGTGCCACCAGTGCCTAAGGCCCAATTTTTCAGCCCCTGTTCAACAGGGGCATGCAATTACAATTCTTGATGTAATAATTCACAGCAGGGCCCATTCCTGCACCCACCAAGAGTAAGTCTGAGGGCTTACAGTGTTGTGGCAACGCCACCACCACCACCACCACGAAAGGCCCAATTTTTCAGCCCCTGTTCAAAAGGGGCATGTAATTACAATTCTTGATCTAATAATTCACAGCAGGGCCCATTGCTGCACCCACCAAGAGTAACTGTCAGGGCTTACAGTGTTGTGGCACCAGCACCACCATCAAAGCCCCAATTTTTACTACCACTGTTCAACAATTATATGTAATTAAAATTCCTGATATAATAGTTGACAGCAGGGCGTTCCAGCACCAACCAAGAGTAACTGTGAGTGCTTACAGTGTTGTGCCAACACCAACAACTAAGGGGCCTATTTCTGCAGAGTATATACGGCAGGTCCCTACTTTCAAACATCCAACTTACAAACGACTCCTACTTGCAAACGAAAGAAGACAACAGGAAGTGAGAGGAAATCTACCCCTAGGAAGGAAAATTCTCTCCTGTAAGAATAAATATGGGAGAAAGGTGTCTCCTCTGTACTGATGCTTTATCACCAATCCTTGTTTCAAGAAAAACACCACATTTCAAAAACAGTTGTCATTGGGACGGAAAGTGAGGTGAAATGTTCTGAACAGGGGCACAGACAGCAAAACAAATGTTACAGGGGTGATAACCCTTACCTATGTTTTCCAAAAAGTTTAAAAATAGATTTTTGGGCTGGAGCTACACTTCAACAATGTACCTGTTCAAAATTACAAACACATTCTACATAAGAACAAACCTACAGTCCCTGTCTTGTATGCACCGCCTGTATACGGCTGTTCAGAGTATATAGGGCCTTTTTTATTTTATGTGCGGGGTTCCCCTTAATATCCATACAAGACCCAAAGGGGCTGGTAATGGGCTGGGGTAGGGGGGGGTGTCATGGGGTAGCTATGCCATTTTTCTTAAAGATTTTCATCCATATTACCGGGACCAGACATTACATTAAAGCCGCAAGAAGTTTTAAATGGCTTTTTTTTCCTTTAGAAGTGTCATTTTGTGCAGGGACAGTTCTAAACACGGGAAACACGTGGCACTTCACAGGCATACTTTAGACACCCCCCAGGTACGATATTTAAAGGAATATTTGACTTTTTTTTTTTCACTTTATGCATCATTAAAATGACTGCTCCCGAAAAACGACCGTTTTTAAAACTTCTTTTTGCATTGATACATGTCCCCTGGTGCAGAACCCGGGTTCCCAAACCCTTTTTAGGACAATAACATGCATAATAGTTGTTATAATTAGCACTTTAGAATTCGAACGTTCGCATCCATTGTATTTAATAGAGTTCTAATGTTCGTACGAACTTTCGGTCCGTTCGCGGGTTCTGGTGCGAACCGAACCCAGGGGTGTTCGGCTCATCACTAGTCTCCAGACCTAAACCCTAATGAGCATCTGTGGGGCATCCTCAAACGGAAGGTGAAGGAGCACAAGATCTCTAACAACCACCAGCTCTACGATGTCGTCATAGAGGAGTGGGAGAGGACTCCAGTGGCAACCTGTGAAACTCTGGTGAAGGCAGTGCTGGCAAATATTGGTGGCAACACAAAATATTGACACTTTGGGCCCAATTTGGACATTTTCACTTAGGGATGTACTCACTTTTGTTGCCAGCGGTTTAGACATTCATGGTTGTGTGTTGAGTTATTTTGAGGGGACAGCAAATTTACACTGTTATCCAAGCTGTAAACTCACTACTTTACATTGTAGCAAAGTGTCATTTCTTCAGTGTTGTCATATGAAAAGCTATAATAAAATATTTACAAAAATGTGAGGGGTGTACTCACTTTTGTGAAATACTGTAAGTCTATTGTACGGTTACAACACACAAATACAGATAGCCTTGTAAAAAGAGCCCACAACTGGGACTCATAGGATATAGAAACAGTATTTTGACCTAAAAAGACATATTGCACCCTATTTCAATACATCCAATGTAAAAAAAAAAGAGAAGCAAAAGCCATGTGATCCCATCAGCCCAAAAAAATTGTCGACAGACATGGTGGGTGGTATATAACAGTATAGGCAGCCATCTTACAGGAGAAATTACGGTAGGTCTGATGATTGCTCTATGTGGTCTTATATACATCAAAGAATATAACACCATCTTACAGAGTCAGGATCAACCTGTTGTGCAAATATAATTCTCATCTCAGAATGATAATGTTCTAATATCCAACACTAAACAATTCATGAAAAGTGGTTTTGCGAATATCAAGATGAAGCCTTCCCAAATCAACTTGTTTCAGGAAGTTCGAAAGAGCAAACTTTAAAGCCAATCTCTGTCCTCACTAACCTCCATAGCTGAAGACACTGTGCAGCAATTCGTCCTCAAAGTTGACAAGCTGTTCAAGTCAGGACTCTTTATTCTGCTTTTTCTCTTCTACCTGTGCGGCTGCTCTGTTTACATTACAGATTAGAAGGTAGACAGGGAGCTAACTCACTGTTGTCAGAAGGAACGCAGGGCCAGTTACACCACTTGCATTGCCATAACATGAGCTAAATGAGTGATGAAGCATACCATGTGTGCTGGTGTACTAGGTGCCATTCATTGTGAATGTCACCCCAACTCGCCTTTAACCACTTCAATACAGGGCATTTTCACCCCCTAAATTTTTAGTTTTCAGCGCTGTTACACTTTGAATGACAATTGCACGGTCATGCAACACTGTATCCAAATAAAATCTTTATGGTTTTTTTCCCCACAAATAGAGTTTTCTTTTGGTGGCATTTAATCACCTCTGCGGATTTTATTTTTTGCGCTATAAACAAAAGAATAGCGACAATTTTGAAAAAAACTAAATATTTTTTACTTTTTGATTTAATAAATATAAAAAAAAAAAAATTTTAAAACAATTTTTTTCCTCAGTTTAGACCGATATGTCTTCTTCTACATATTTTTGGTAAAAAAAAAATCGTAATAAGCGTATATTGATTGGTTTGCGCAAAAGTTATAGCGTGTACAAAATAGGGGATAGATTTATGGCATTTTATTTATTTTTTAAAATTTTTTTCAAGTAATGGCGGCAATCTGCCATTTTTATTGTGTCCGTGACATTGCGGCAGACATATCAGACACTTTTGACACCTTTTTGGGACCATTCACATTTATACAGCGATTAGTGCTATAAAACTGCACTGATTACTGTATAAATGTGACTATCAGGGAAGGGGTTAACACTAGGGGGCGCTGAAGAGGTTAAATATGTTCCCTATAGAGTGATTCTAACTTTAGGGGGAGGGGACTCACAAGGGGAGGAGACCGATGTGTGTTCCTCTGAACTGGGAACACACATCGGTATCTTCACCTCTGACAGGACATGGATCTGTGTGTTTACACACACAGATCCACACTCCTGCCATGATCGCGGGTGCCCGGTGGACATCGCGGACGCCAGGCACGCGCACCGGGTCCCGAGCGATGCGGCTGGCGCGCACACGCCCCCTAGATGGCCACGCACGCGCCCCCTAGACGGCCGGGAAGCAGGGACGTCATATGATGTCCACCCAGAGGGAGGCAGGGTTCCTGCCGGGGTCATATTACTATGGCCCGGTAAGGAAGTGGTTAAAATACATGTGCATTGTAATGCACTGCAGATCTGCAAAACAAACTGTGTTCTGTATATTGTGTATGCAAGCAGTGCCTATTTTTTGTACATTCAAGTGGGTTGCAGCCTATTATTTTGACCAGGCTGCCTAACGCAGTGAGCTGCAACTTGCTTCAATGCACAAAAAATGTAGCACTGCAGCACACTGCATTGTAAAGTGAACTACTGAACAAAATAATTTTAAGGATGGATTACTCTATGGTGCCTGCAGCAACAGAGGTCAGTAAGAGCTTGTCTTAAAGTGGAGTTCCACCCTGAATTTTTCCCCAAAAATTCAAGAAATAATTGATAAAAAAAAAAAGTTGAAAAAAAATATTTTTTTACTCACCAGAAATAGCGGTTGCTATGCGGAAGTCCCTAATCTTCCTCTTCATCATCCGCGGCTGGTCAGCTTCCTCTGTCCTACTCGCGGTGTCTTCTGTGAATGGGGCGCGCTGCCTTCTGGGAACTGTGTGTATCCCAGAGAGCAGCCGGCCCATTCACAAAACGCTGTGCGGCTCGCGCATGCGCAGTAGGAAACGGGCAGTGACGCCGCACGGCTTCACTGCCTGTTTCCCTTACTGAGGATGGCGGCGCCGGGAGGTGCCAGTGCCGAAGGATCGGCCTTGGGGGGGCTGATATCGCGGGTGAGTAGGACAGGTAAGTGTCCTTATTAAAAGTCAGCAACTACAGTGTTTGTAGCTGCTGACTTTTAAAAAAAAAATCGCAGGTGGAATCCCGCTTTAAGTTGTTTTTAGTGCTTGTTAATGTAATATCAATAGTTGCATGTTCATAGCATGGCCTTAGTTCCACTTTAAAGACCATCTCTAGACAAATAAGAAATTATCCCTTGCAGCTGGTCTATGCCCACACTGCTTGGGTTAAAGTGGTTGTACATTTCAAACATGAAATATGAACAAAGAATATCCCTATATAGTGTGTGCTTGTCTCAATTGGGAGCACTAAGTGTAATTTCTGTCTGCTGCTTAGTTTCTTTGCTATCAGCATGAGTTACTTCTGACAAGTTTCCCTGACACCAAGAGAAAAATGGTGACAGGGGAAGGATCTCCAGATGATTAACAGTTTCAGCTCTGTTCCTGTGAGCTGTGTGGAGGGGGTTTGTCTGTTCCCTCCAATCAGCTCTCAGAGCTTTCCTCACTGAGCTCTACAGAGTGTCACTTCAGCGCTCTGTCCCTTTTTTTTTTTTCTGACAGCTCAGGCAAGCTTTACAAAGTCAGCACTTTAAATAGATGTGGAGAAGAGAAGACTGCAGATAATCATGTACAACTTATGTAGGAGGATTTGCTTCATCTCTGTGTATCACCTGAGGCCAGTCACTTCAATGAGTATATGTGAGGAGTTTCCACCACTTTACTTTCTAATTTTGTCTAGGGGAGAATTGAAATAGTTTTACTTACCTGATTCTTTGCTTTCCAGCAGATGGTGCCCCCCCCATGATCCAGAAGTGGACTGTCCCTTGGTGTCCTCATGACCAAGAGACCCTGCTCTGTCTTGATGACTTCAGGAGGACCCTAGACCGCTAGAGTTTGGGGGTGCAGAAGCTTTGGAAACCAGTGTATCTTACGGGAGGAGTGGAGGATCAGGTGCCCATTATTGTCCATCATTTGAGTTATAGTAGCTCTTGCATTAAAAATGCCATTCCAGTCCTTTAATATTATTATGTATATTGCCAACTCAGTTTTTTTAAAGTGAAATGTTTAAAAACATTACCTGTGTTATGTTCCTAATCCTGTCTAGTCCATGCTCTTGTATCATTGAGACAATGTCAGAGTAATAAGAAGTTCTATTATTGATAAAGATCTTAAAAACAGATTACATGATGTGTGATATCAGCAATCCCGCTCAACCATATAGATCTCTGTCTATCTGACATCTCACATGGTTTCTAAAGTAGCAAAGTCAAAGAAAGAGTGAGAAAATGTTATAAGCTCTCTGTGTACATTTTGAATACTTAAGTATAGCAGATCTATAATATAATAGTCACTGAAATACTATTGACATATGTAGCATAAAAAGCCACTAGTGACTGTGGTATGGAATTTTACTAAGAAGTTAACTGGATTAGTATTTATTCATATGATCAAATGACTACATCATCTTTAATTAAAAGAGCGACAAAAATTCAGCATTGTTCCAATTTCCCATTTGGTTGACCACTTACAGGCACAACTAGCCATGTTGTACCACAATAACATTTTAATCGAGTACCAGACCGGTGTGAGTCTTATTTCATTTGATTTGGATATGTTTGCTCGAGTACTATTGCAAAACAGACTAAAGTTTACATAACCTATACAGGATTGTGTGTTTTGGCTCTTGCATCATAATGGAGAAATTACAACATTAAATATAGTGGATGAAGGGCACTATATGAAGCAGAAAATAAGTAACCTACTAAATGTAAATTCGTCACCAGAAATAACAATTCAAAAACATTGGTCAACTTAATGAAGCAAATTGCAAAGATAAATCAACTAATAATGGTGCTCCTGCAAAGAAGAAGGTAGATACCCACCTCAACCACTGCAAACACCGCACCACCCAAAGTCTCTTCCAGTAGTAGCATTGATCTTTTTTGTCACCCGCTGCATGCACTGGTTCCTCTTGCGGAACCCTGCCATACCCTGGGGTAACACATACAGAGGAAACAATTTTTTTGCAACTGGCTCACTTATATCATCTGAAGGCGTGTATAATCCATGAAGATGCTAGAATATTAAAATATTTACTTCATTAACCACTTAGCGACCACCCTATAGCAGTTTTACTGCTACAGGGCAGCAGCTGTGCACCGGATTCCGGACTGCCGCCTGCAGGGGGCGCACGCGCCCTGCCAGTGGGCCACTACTCCTGTGAAAATTCACAGCAGAAGCCGGCCTGCGGCACTCAATGTTCTCTGGCACCCGCCAATTGCAGGTAAATTACACAGAACGTGGATCCCGGTTCTGACCGGGAGGAAGGCAAGGATTCTGTGTTCCTACAAAGCAGGGACTAGAATCCATGTCTTCCGCTAGTAAAATCAGAACACATAGTACTAAACACAGACACTGGCTAGGCACATATTTAACCCTTTGATAGGCCTAGATGTTTAACCACTTTACAGACAGTGTAATTAGTACATTGACAGTGCAAATTTTTTGCACTGATCACTGTATTCGTGATTTTTTTTGTTTATAGTGTAAAAAATAAAAAACGCAGTGGTGATCAAATACCACTATAAGAAAGCTCTATTTGTGGGGGGGGGGGGGGAATTACATACAGGCCTAATGGTAACCTCCAAAGTCAGGGAGAGCTGACATCCTTCTTTGTAGAGTGGGTTACTAGGCATTGTGGATTAGATAGAGATAGAGATAGAATGATTGAGCGCCACTCACTTTTTGAATGGGAAAAAAAGAGATTTATTGTCTCTTAACAAGAACTGGGGGAGAGAGGATTAGGGCCTGAACACCCTTAGGCAAATGCAATAGCAATTGGCAGACTTCGAGACAAAATAAGCAGACAGCTATACAGGTTGAGGGCCTGTAAGCTGGTTGCAGCACTGTATTTGTAGAACTGCTGTCTCCTATGGCAACTGAACTTGTAGGTTGACTTCAACATAGATCTGTACACATACCAGACTTGGTATCCCCATTGTGTAGGGCCTGGCCTCCATCTCACAGCCTCCCGCTGTAGCTTTTCTCACTGAACTCCCAGTCTTCTCACCAGACCTTCAGATCCCAGCCGTCCACTGGATCCCCTGAGCTCTTCCACAGCTAACCTGCTGTACACTCCAAGCGTCACCCACACTACCTGCTGGGTCCCTGGTTTGGTTCTCAGCTTACCGGCTAAATCCTCTTCAAGTGTCACCCACGCTCACCCGCTAGGTCCCTGACTTGAACGCTGAAGCTTTCCCAACTTGTTCACCGTCCCCAGATAGTGAAAAAGGCTGCTATGGTACTTCTTCAGACTTCACAAACCTGGCCTCTGATAACAGGAGTAGTTGTCCCTTACTGGCAATGGTGTCCCCTTTATCTCTGACCTCCGGTTCTCACTTGCCTCTGGTAACAGAAATGGTCGTCCCATGTGGCAACTACTTCTCCTTCACCTCTGGCAACACTTGGTTCACCGTCCGGCTGAACCTCTGCAATGATCAGGCTCCCCTTGGGCTGAGCCTCTGCACACGTGGCTAGGCCTCAGGCTAGGCCTAACCTTCAGCTGCTGTTTACATACAGCCCCCAGGCCTCAGCCTGGGGTTAAAAGAACACTGATCACCTGGCTCATTGCCCTTAAATAGACATGCTTAGCCACAAAATATGATTGGCTGAGAAATTATGTCTATTTACAACCTGAACTCACTGTGGTCTTGTCTTTCTAATGCCAAAGGCATTAGAAACACTCAACTCCCTGAACAAAGCTTTGCTACAGACAGCAGACACAGTTGCTCCAAGACGCAGAGCACTCATCTGCAAAAACAACGCGGGCTAGTTCAATGACGCTCTCACTTTACTGAAACAAGAACGCAGAAGAGCAGAAGGAGCCTGGAGAAGAAACTCAACAAAGGAGAACTACACAACCTACAAAGCACTCACCAGGAAATATCATAAAGCAATTGTCACGGATGCCTAACACGGCATCCAGCACAGGGTACGCAGATCAGTGGGCTGCACTAAAGGAATTAGGCACAAGGTAAGTAAATATATATATACGTTTATTGAAAGGATAATTCATAAATAATAAGGCAACCAGCAAACAACCACAGTGACACACAAAACAACTCCCTACACCAACGTGAATATAGGTTTGAGATTTAAGCATAAATGTAATCAAGCCAGGGTCATACACAAGAGATCAGTCCAATTGAACAGGGAGCCGGAAGGGACAACAGGAGGAAGGGATGAGTCTGCAAGACAGGGGTCCAGGGATGGATGCAGGGTTCAGGAACACAGGACACAAGGTACAGGATAACAGGTCACAAGGTTCAGGTTCAGGCATACAGGTCTGGGTTCCAAGACAATACCAGAGCAAATGCTTTAGTGTCTGCTGGCTATTTATACACACCTCCTGCAATCAGTCTCAGGTGACGCCTGATTGCAGGAGATGATTTAGGCTCCAGACAAATGGGAGACACCCGCTGGTGGCCACCAGAACTGCACCCTTTGGTGCTGAAAGCAATAGCACCACCAGCAGGTGACCCAGGCAATGACACTGATCATGACAGTTCCCCCTCCCAAGGAGTGGCCTCCGGACGCTCCATTCTGCCCTTGATCTGGCAGTGCTGGTAGGTGCGGAAAGGTCCCAAAAAGTCTCCCCTGTGTCTGCGGACTACTTGTGCTCCTCCGGCCAGAGTCCTTAAACCTACTGGGAGGCGTGGCACCTGAGTCCGGCAATGGAACACGCACCCCACCACCAGGGTCTGGAAGTTGGGATCTGGAAATGAAAACAGGCAGGGCAATGTGCATGAACCTAACGGAGGCGAACAACACAAGGGCATCACAGTCAGGCTGGGAATCAAGCAGGGCAAAATCAGCGGCAAGCCGGGCATCGAGAACTGGTTTAGCAGGCACCATGTCAGCGGGCTGGGCAAATGGTGCTGGGTCTTCAAGCTGGCCACCGGGCAGAGGCATTTCAAACTGGCCACCGGGCAGAGGTTCAGCAAGCCAGATGGCAGGCACTGGTTCAGCGGGCTGAAAGACGGGCACCAAAACGTCAGGCTGGGTGACGGGCACCGAAAATCCAGGCTGGAACAGGTTGGCTGGTGTGGAAACAGGCTGGAACAGGTTGGCTGGTGTGGAAACAGGCTGGAACAGGTTGGCTGGTGTGGAAACAGGCTGGAACAGGTTGGCTGGTGTGAAAACAGGCTGGAACAGGTTGGCTGGTGTGAAAACAGGCTGGAACAGGTTGGCTGGTGTGAAAACAGGCTGGAACGGGTTGGCTGGTGTGAAAACAGGCTGGAACGGGTTGGCTGGTGTGAAAACAGGCTGGAACGGGTTGGCTGGTGTGAAAACAGGCTGGAACGGGTTGGCTGGTGTGAAAACAGGCTGGAACGGGTTGGCTGGTGTGAAAACAGGCTGGAACGGGTTGGCTGGTGTGAAAACAGGCTGGAACGGGTTGGCTGGTGTGAAAACAGGCTGGAACGGGTTGGCTGGTGTGAAAACAGGCTGGAACGGGTTGGCTGGTGTGAAAACAGGCTGGAACGGGTTGGCTGGTGTGAAAACAGGCTGGAACGGGTTGGCTGGTGTGAAAACAGGCTGGAACGGGTTGGCTGGTGTGAAAACAGGCTGGAACGGGTTGGCTGGTGTGAAAACAGGCTGGAACGGGTTGGCTGGTGTGAAAACAGGCTGGAACGGGTTGGCTGGTGTGAAAACAGGCTGGAACGGGTTGGCTGGTGTGAAAACAGGCTGGAACGGGTTGGCTGGTGTGAAAACAGGCTGGAACAGGTTGGCTGGTGTGGAAACAGGCTGGAACAGGTTGGCTGGTGTGGAAACAGGCTGGAACAAGTTGGCTGGTGTGGAAACAGGCTGGAGCGGATCGGCTGGTGTGGAAACAGGCTGGAGCGGATCGGCTGGTGTGGAAACAGGCTGGAGCGGATCGGCTGGTGTGGAAACAGGCTGGAGCGGATCGGCTGGTGTGGAAACAGGCTGGAGCGGATCGGCTGGTGTGGAAACAGGCTGGAGCGGATCGGCTGGTTTGGAAACAGGCTGCAACGGGTCGCTTGGTTTGGAAACAGGCTGCAACGGGTCGCTTGGTTTGGAAACAGGCTGCAACAGGTCGCTTGGTTTGGAAACAGGCTGCAACAGGTCGCTTGGTTTGGAAACAGGCTGCAACAGGTCGCTTGGTTTGGAAACAGGCTGCAACAGGTCGCTTGGTTCGGAAACAGGCTGCAACAGGTCGCTTGGTTCGGAAACAGGCTGCAACAGGTCGCTTGGTTCGGAGACAGGCTGCAACAGGTCGCTTGGTTCGGAGACAGGCTGCAACAGGTCGCTTGGTTCGGAGACAGGCTGCAACAGGTCGCTTGGTTCGGAGACAGGCTGCAACAGGTCGCTTGGTTCGGAGACAGGCTGCAACAGGTCGCTTGGTGCGGAGACAGGCTGCAACAGGTCGGCTGGTGCGGAGACAGGCTGCAACAGGTCGGCTGGTGCGGAGACAGGCTGCAACAGGTCGGCTGGTGCGGAGACAGGCTGCAACAGGTCGGCTGGTGTGGAAGCAGGCTGGGTTACTGGCAGGATCGTGTGAGTTGGAAAGAACTTCCGTTTTTTCTTTGGTTTAGCCACCGAAGATTTGTATATGTATACAGGGCTGTAGGTGGTGGATGCAGCTGGTAGAGGCAAAGAGCGGAAGGATGGTGAAGCAGAGGGTGCAGATTTTGAAGGGGGTCTTAGGGGAACTGATGGAGGCAGCCGAGAAGAAGCAGGAGGGTTAAAGGCAGGGTAAGTGCAGCAGGAGGAAACAGGGTACTGGTACTTCATTGGTAGGAGGGTGTATTGGTTGGCCACTGTGGTAGTTGGGGGTAAAGGAGACGCAGACATCTCAGCAGGCTGGTGTCTAGACACAGAAATGGGTGGCAGGGAGCCGACAGGGGCTGAGTACAATAAACTTGACCAGGCCTGTAGTAATGGTTGCACAAAGTTAGGTTTGCACACTGCTTGTCTGACCAGAGACTGCACTGACTCAATACACGCTGCAAGCACCTGTGTAGGACAAGTTGAGTACTGCTCAAGGAAAAAGACTGAGGCCTCGTACACACGACCGATTTTCTCGTCGTAAACAGTCAAGAAAAGTGCCGCGAGAGTTTTTTTGTCTAGAAAAACGTTCGTGTGTATGGTTTTACGACGAGAAACTTGACGAGAATCTCGACGAGAAAATAGAGAACCTGCTCTCTATTTTCTCGTCAGGAGTCCAGATTTCCTCGTCGTGTTTCTCGTCGGCCTGTTTTGTGACGAGAAAATGGTTCGTGTGTATGCTTTTACGACTCTTCCAAAAGCGCGCATGCTCACAAGCAACTATGAGACGGGAGCGCATCTTCTGGTAAAACAAGCCTTCATAATGGAGAGAGCACATTCGTCACGCTCATAAATATTTCATCGTTTAAATGTTCTGCATTGAATTCTTCGTTAGAATGTTACATTAATCAAAACGAGAGACCTTCTTTTGCTGCTGATATTCACACAGAGTTCTGCCTTATTTTTAACCTTTTTCATGCTGCTCTTTATAAGATTTATGTGTATTATATCGTGCAAGTTTTTAGGAATAATTTAAATGGTTAGATTTTTCAAAATGATGTTAATTATAATTTCTCAATGTTTTGATAGCGATCTACCATTTAATTTTCTAATCTATATTTTTAAAATTTCACACCATGTTTTTGAGCTAATCAGATTTAGTTATTCTTTTGGGGGGGGGGGGGGGTGATATCTGTGCCTTTTATTGTCAGTCAAATGTATCTGCTTACTCCAAAGCTTGTTTTTTTTTATTTAAAAATACACATAGTCAAGTATGAACTTAAACAAAAAACACATTTATTCATGTTTATAAATTAAATAAAGAGAAGGCAGCGCTGGAGAAGCTGCTGCCATTTGTGCATCCCAGGGACCCCAGAGCACACAGCAACCCTGTGTGGACACTAAAATTGGGAGCTTGAGAAGGCCCACATTTCAGAACACAATCTGATGCTGGCCTCCCAGAGGTCAGGAACAGCAGCAGGTGAGATATATGTCCCAAGTGTGTGGTACTACAACAGGCTGCCTTCTGTCCGACCAGTGCGACCACAATGAAGCAAGGCCATCACTTCCTCTTCTTCCTGGCAACCTTCCCTGCAGCCTTTACTGAAGCCTTCCTTCTTCGTTTAGCTGGAGGCTGGCCCACTGGAGGGGTACTCCTGTCAGGAGGAGGAGGTGGAGGTGTAGCAGAAGGGGGTGGGGCAGAAGAAGAAGGTGGAGGTGTAGCAGAAGGGGGTGGGGCAGAAGGTGGAGCAGAAGGGGGTGGGGCAGAAGGTGGAGGTGTAGCAGAAGGGGGTGGGGCAGAAGAAGAAGGTGGAGGTGTAGCAGAAGGGGGTGGGGCAGAAGGTGGAGGGGTAGCAGAAGGGGGTGGGGCAGAAGAGGAAGGTGGAGGTGGAGGTTGAGGTTGGGTCAGTTGGGCCACCTCACATATGGCGGTATTGGGGGTAATTTGCTCCATCACCCCCTTGTTGAGCAAGGTGATGAGCAGGGGTTCGCATAGGAGGCGTTGCTCCATGCTCATCACCTTGAACTTAGCCTCCACTAGGCCGGCAATGGCCTCTTCAGGGGATGTGGGCTCCTTGAGGGTGGCATGGGCCTCTTTAATAAGGGCCATTGCTGCCTCACTGGTGGTCCTGTCCCTCCTGCCTCTTTTGTGAAGCCTGATGGGAGGCACCTGGGATCTGGTGCTTCTCCTTTGCCCTGCCACCTCCTGGCTGCCACTGGGCCCTGCCACCTCCTGGCTGCCACTGGGCCCTGCCACCTCCTGGCTGCCACTGGGCCCTGCCACCTCCTGGCTGCCACTGGGCCCTGCCACCTCCTGGCTGCCACTGGGCCCTTCCTCCTCCTGCCTGACAGTTTCCAGACCCTCCTCCTGGCTGATTTCATCCTGTGTATGAAAAAGAAACATAGTTTAATATGTTGGTTTAATCTTTGCATCAAACTTTGTAATCCTGATGGAAGCAATTAGAATGTAAATGCATAAATCCTTGCTTTAAATTTACCACTACATCAGCTTGACTATTTACCACACAATTAAGTGCAGAATAATGTCTACAGATCATGATTTCACTTGTTGAATACAAAATAATGTATGTTTCTCATCCTGACATATTTGGGAAACATTAATTTTATCCCACTACATTTTCAGTTAATACTATACCTGGCTCCAGATGGCCAAATCAGGATCATCCAGGATGGCTGCCTCCTCTTGCTCCAGAGAAGGCTCAGGTTGGCTGCAGGGAAGTCTGGGGGGAAGAGTGGAGAGTGATGGCCTTGGCTCAATGTGGTCATCCAGGAAGGACATCCTGCTGTAGTACCACAAAACCGGGACATAAACATCATCTGCTGCTGCTCCTGACCTCTGAGAAGCCAGCACCTTAGAGCGTTCAGTCCTGTAGGTACCTCTCAAGCTCCCAATTTTAGTGTCCACTTGTTTTGCTGTGGCTGTGGGCACCTTGGTATGCACAAATGGGAGCAGCTTCTCCAGCGCTGCTTTTCTCACCCCTTTTTTTTTATGGATGGGGTTTTTGGTCTCCCACAGAGCCGGCAGCTCCCTTACCCGGTCAATAAATTCCGCCAGGAACTCTTTGTCGCTAATAAATACATTCATATTGTATCTGCAAGTAAAATAAATTATATTTAAATAATGTGAGGCAAACAGTCTAACCTCCTTCACATCCTAGTCACCATATATATCCTCCAACAATCTCAAGACAGTATAGGCCAACAATTTTAACAAGTCTCACAAAATCACATACCTTCGTTCGCACGTCCGTCACTTGAACTCCTCTCTCCGCACACCGAACGTACTATAGTCACATGTGTGTTTGCTATATACACACCACGCATGCGTCCAAATTCGAACACGTCGCTCCGCACACGTCGCCCGCCCATGACGTTCTAACTAACATCTTTTCCCCGCCCCTTCTCTTTCGGCGCGCAGACAGATATGGCGGAGTTACAGCAGGTGTCTGATAATTCCGCAACTAGCGAGGAGACAAGCCCGGAGACCGAGGACACGTCACGATCAAGGAGGAGATTCAAGGCATCGAATATGTCTTTGGCGGAGATGGCGGAGATGGTGGACATCTTGGTCAAGGCTGATTATGATGCCAAGCATGGGCCGTATAGCAAACCAAATAGAAGGAAGGCCAAAATCCTCACTAAAGTTGTGAAGAGTCTGAGGGCGAAGTTCGGGGTGAAACGCTCAAATGAGCAGCTCAGAAAGAGGTGGTCAGACCTCAAACTGAGGGAGCCAGACCAGTTGAGGAGCATAAAGAGGATGCTCGCTAAAAGTAAGTAAAATGACGACCTTTCTGCTATTAATCTTTTTAGAAACTGACTTTTTTTTTTTTTAAAGCATATTGGACTCCCTTCCAAAATGTATTATTTTGAACTAGGTTGGGCACAGTAATCGTTCGTTACGTTACCGACACTTCGTTCGGCCACTATCCTTGGTTTTGGCTTATTTAAGACCCCCAAAAGTAATTAGACATCTGCCATTTTTGATCAAGTATTGTGGATAATTTTTAAGTCTAGATGATGTGTTTGTAAGGAGAATGAAATGCAAACTTTAATCAGTGTAAAGGAGAGGACACTCAGCAGCTGCTTCCACATCTGTACTTTGGAGCACTATAGTGTGGGCCACCAGACCCGCCTTTTTTGGGTGTCCCACACAGGTGCATCAGAGTTTATTTGTGGTGCCTCCATGTCCAAAAAATTACATCCAAATGTGAATAATAAACATATTTGGGGTCATAAAGAATGCATTTTTCTTTAAATTCCGCACAAACACACACTTGTACCCCACTTCCAAACAATTTAGCCTGTTTTAAGTTTAAAAATGAGATTTTTACAGTGTGATAAATAGACCTTTGGTTTTATTCTCATAGGGGAGAGAAGACTGGGAGGAGGACACTCCAGGGAGCACATGCACCCCACAACTTCCAAGCAACCCCAAACTCCCAAAGATCCACAACCGAAAGATGTGCAGGAAGTTGAGGTGGAGGAAGGAGAAGTGCAGGAAGGAGAGGTGGATGACGTTGTGGATCTGGTCACCACAACAGGTCAGTATCTGACACCACAGCTTAAGGTAAGCGAGGTAGGCCTGCAGAGTTTTATTAATTTTTTTTTATGGTTTTTAGGGGATGGAAATGTTGTGAAGGATAGCACACCGTTCTCTGCTGACAGTGCCCTCCGCCTCATCCAGCAAGTGATGGAATGTAGCACGGAACTGGACCTAATTAAACAAAGAATCCATGTGATGGAACAAACATTTAAAGACATTCTCGATGTTTTGGGGAGAATTCAATAAGCCATCCAAACACATTTGTTTTTACATGTTTGTTTTTATATTTTTACTAATTTTTTGAGTAACAAAGCAGCCAAAAATTGAATATGCACACAGTGTGTGAACATGTGCTATCTGCCATCAGGGGATATCCATGTACGTCTTTTGTGGGTGCAACCCCTTCCTCGTATCAAAAGTCGGTGAACTGAGGAAGGGGATGCACCCCCAAAACACATCCATTGATCACCCCTGATGGCAGATAGCACATGTTGACAATAGGGATCAGGATTGTAAACTTCCTATTTGCAAAAAAGTAAAAATGTGTGCATATTGAATTTTTGGCTGGGCAAGGGGTGGCAGGACCCCATATTAGGACGGGCACATAGAGACATAGTTTGTGTAACTGAATGTCTCAGATTGCTCAGAGGTATCCAATGTTGTCATTTTAGAAATGCAAGTGGTATTTTTGTATTTTCATAAGCCAAAATTTGACGGGTTGTGGTCAGGCCAACCCCAAAGTAAAACAAAAAAAAATGTGCAGAGAGTAAAATATTTGACCACAAACAACGTGTAGCTTCTTTTTATAATACACTCTAAGCTTATTTGGTTCTTTTGTAAGGTAACATAGTGAAATTGGTTGTTATTTACTAAAGTAAAATACACTTGCCACTACAAATGCACAAAGACAAACTAGGAGACAGGAAAGAACAAATAATTAAAGGTTTAAACAAGATTTTTATTGGGATACTTAGACATAGGCTGGCATAGGAATTGCCCCCCTACCCGTGAAATACTCCATGTATTTGTCCCGAACCACACGGGCATTTTGGGGGGGCAAGCCAAGACGGGCAGATTCCAGGCCCGGAAGGGGATTTGCAGGGGAAAGTCCAGCCTCTGGCAAAACTGAGGCCATATATGAATTCGCTTTGCGGCAAAGAAAATTGTGTAGCACACAGCAGCATAACACTACATAGTTTATTTTGTAGTCCGCCAAGTGGATGGAAGTCATAAAAAGGCGGAACCGGCTGGCCATTATGCCGAAGGCATTTTCAACGACTCTTCGGGCCCTGGCCAGCCGGTAATTGAACACACTCTTCTCTGGGGTCAGGGTCCTCTGTGGAAATGGCCTCATAAGATGCCGTCCGAGTCCGAAGGCTTCATCAGCCAAGAAAACAAAGGGGAGTCCTTCAATATTCCCTGCATCCGGTGGCAATGCAAGGTCGTCACTCTGGAGACGGAGGGCAAACTCCGTCTGGATGAAGGATCCCCCATCGGACATCCGGCCATTCTTCCCTACATCAACATAGAGGAATTCATACCGTGCTGACACCACCGCCATCAGCACAATGCTATGAAACCCCTTGTAGTTGTAGTAGTAGGATCCAGAACGGGGTGGCGGCACGATGCGGACGTGCTTCCCGTCTATGGCACCACCGCAGTTGGGGAAGTCCCACCGCGTGGCAAACTCCGATGCCACAGTCTGCCATTCCTGTGGCGTTGAAGGAAGCTGTGGAGTGAAACAAGATGAAATAATATTAGAAAAACAAAGGCATACATTACAAGCAAATTCAAGACCAAAAAATTAGAGACCAACATCAATCTAATTATACGTTTATTAAGGTGTGTAAAAAAAGTATAATGGAAGGCTCATTTATCATATTCATCACCCCCTCTGATGGGCCATTACTAAATTATTTTGGGGGGGGGAGATGTGTTTGGCCACAGGATAGCATTGCAGTGGCGGTGCGTCCAGAGTGGGCGCTGGAGCACTGTCCCCTCTCTCCTGTGCCCATCACTCAGAACAATACATAGGTTCATGCGTTGCATGAACCTATGTATTGTCTATGCCGCACACTATTCAGGTGGATGGCCTCTTGTAAAGCGACCGACATATGATTAATTGCGTCATTTAGGGGGTTAAAATTGCAGAGCAGAAACAGGTATTAAAAAAGTCTTGCAAATTACAACCTGAGGGATGTAATTGGCTTCCTCAAAGAAAAATCGGGGACGCAAGGAGGGGGCATTCCTTGTGTAAACACTGACAGGCAGCTCTGGCAATCATGTTCACCAAGTCTGTTTAATGGTAACATGATTGGCTGATGCAACATGAAGGGAAGGAGAAGACATCAAGGACAGAAGAAGGATGGCGCTGACCACAAGAAGGTAAGTGCAGGGCTGGGGGGAAACTGGCTGCATTAGAGGGGACTAAATGGCTGCATTGGAGGGGACAACTGGGGGCGTTTATTAGGCAACAGAGCAAAAAAGGAGGAAGTTTATTTCCGAAATTGGGGTTGTAACCCCCCAACATTTGGAGCAACAGGCGCCCCTGCTGGAAAAGTTAGTGAGGGGAAATATTTAGGGAGGATAAAAAAGGGGCATTTAAAAACTTCCAGCATGCATGGGGACAAAGGGGACATTCTCAGCATATTACAATCATGGTAATTAGGAAAGGATGAAAGAAATACAATACATTAGCATACATGTAATACATAAAATGTGATGTGAAGGGAGAAAACTTACCCTAATATAGTCCTCCTGCAGGACTTGTATAATAGCAGAACAGGTGTCTGGGATTATGAGGCCCAGAGCCTGGGGGGAGATGCCTGTGGTGAACTTCAAGTCCTGAAGACTTCTCCCTGTCGCCAGGTAACGCAACGTGGCGATGAGCCTCTGCTCAGCACTGATGGCTTCCCGCATAACGGTGTCCTTCCTGGTAATATAGGGGGACACCAAAGCCAACAGTTCCTGAAAAACGGGGTCAGACATCCTCAGAAAATTCCTGTAGTCCTCAGGATTATTCTCGACGATCTCCCGCAGCAGAGGCATGTGGCAGAATTGGTCCCGCTGGAGCAACCAATTCTTGGTCCATGAACTCCTCCTCACACCATTCATGGACTGGTCTTGGTCCAAAACAAGCAGACCAACACCAAGCGCACGCACAGCACGAACTCGACGACGAGAACGTCCAGGCGACATGGCTAGGAAACGGTCGTCTAATCAGAACGTACAGAACAGAACGCACTTTAGAACAGCAAGGCCTATGAATAACGAACTGAAATTCAGAAACGAACAGGCAAGAACGCACTGTAAAACAGATACGACCTGCCTAGACGCCCTGAAAGTCAAGATACGAACCCACAAGCACAAACTGAACGGCAGAAAACGATCTGAAAAGTACGAAGACTGAAAAGCGCGAATCGTCTCTTCCCAAACTTTTACTTCACACGCGGTAACACGAGATCAGCAAAAGCAGCCCAAGGGGTGGCGCCAAGAAAAAAGATCTTCCCCTTTATAGTGCCGTCGTACGTGCTGGACGTGAGCGCAGAGAACCACGAGGAAATTGGGAAATGACAGTGTGTACGCATAGAAAGCTTGACGAGAAAATCGACAAGCTTAACAAGAATCTCGTCAAAAAAAACAACGTGTTTTTTACGACGAGAAAATCGGTCGTGTGTACGAGGCCTGAGTCATCTTCCAACAGCCACATCAAGGACTCTACCTGAGCTGCACTAAAAGGGGGTGTATAGTCATCGTCTCCACTGGAGGCATCCGACAGGGCCAACTCTGTACAGATCCGAATCAATGGCTGTACGTCCTCAAACAGGAACCTGCCCTGATCCACAAAAACATGAGCTAGGCGGATGTATTCCAGCAACTGCTCTCTAGTGTGTTCACTTAATGTCTGAGAACAAAATTCCTTGTCCTCTGTTGCCAGGAGTGACAAATACAGAATATCGTCAAGCTGCATTTCTTAAGCAATAGCAAGTGCCCAGACCCAATTCCCAAGTGCAGCCGATCTGCTTGAATGGCTCTGGTATTCTGTCACGGATGCCTAACACGGCATCCAGCACAGGGTACGCAGATCAGTGGGCTGCACTAAAGGAATTAGGCACAAGGTAAGTAAATATATATATACGTTTATTGAAAGGATAATTCATAAATAATAAGGCAACCAGCAAACAACCACAGTGACACACAAAACAACTCCCTACACCAACGTGAATATAGGTTTGAGATTTAAGCATAAATGTAATCAAGCCAGGGTCATACACAAGAGATCAGTCCAATTGAACAGGGAGCCGGAAGGGACAACAGGAGGAAGGGATGAGTCTGCAAGACAGGGGTCCAGGGATGGATGCAGGGTTCAGGAACACAGGACACAAGGTACAGGATAACAGGTCACAAGGTTCAGGTTCAGGCATACAGGTCTGGGTTCCAAGACAATACCAGAGCAAATGCTTTAGTGTCTGCTGGCTATTTATACACACCTCCTGCAATCAGTCTCAGGTGACGCCTGATTGCAGGAGATGATTTAGGCTCCAGACAAATGGGAGACACCCGCTGGTGGCCACCAGAACTGCACCCTTTGGTGCTGAAAGCAATAGCACCACCAGCAGGTGACCCAGGCAATGACACTGATCATGACAGCAATCTTCAAAGCAAAAAAATACCATTTCTCTAACACCATCGCAAAAGCCCTAAACTGTCCCCGCGAACTCTTCAAACTAGTGGCTCAGACCATGAATCCCACTTGCCTGGAGTCTTAAGCAAACGAAACACAGGAATTCTGCAATGAACTATCCAATTTTTTTATCGACAAAATCGATAACATTCGGAAAATAATTCAGCAGAAAAAATCATATAACCCCACTCGGCCAAAGGAAGAAAAAAACCATATAAATAATCTGCAATCAAAGAAATTTACTCTGGTCCCAATTACAATCGACACCACCAAAAACATCATCAGAAGCCTCCGAGATAGCACTTCACTGAGCGACATCATTCCGGCAAAACTGCTGAAAGAATGTACCGACATCTTGGCACCCCCCATAACACACTTCATAAATCAATCGTTCAAAGAAGGTATTGTGCCGACTTCCCTCAAGCAAGGAATAATCAAACCCCTCCTAAAGAAACCCAACCTCGACCCGAAAGACCCAAACTTTAGAAGACCGGTAACAAGCCTGAACACTATCTCTAAGTTCATTGAGAATGTAGTAACACAACAGCTACAACTTCATTTGGATACCCAGAAACTCCTGGACCCATTACAATCGGGGTTCCGCCCAGGCCACGGGACGGAAACGGCACTTCTCAAAATATGGGACGATGCACTCGAAGCAGCAGATGACAGAGAATCATGTCTCCTGGTGCTGCTGGACCTCAGTGCAGCCTTTGACACAGTAGATCACAAAATTCTGCTCACGCGCCTCTCCGAAGTAGCAGGAGTCGCAGACGCGGACCTACCATGGTTCGCATCCTTACTAGAAAATCGATCCCAGACAGTGAAACTGGGAGCCTTCACCTCGGCACCACGCACAAATACATGCGGAGTCCTTCAAGGATCACCCCTGTCATCGGGACTCTTCCACATCTACCTCCGGCCACGCCTCAAAATCATCAGTGAACAGGACCTGCGCTATCACTCCCATGCAGATGACACTCAACTTTACTTTCGCATCAACAACAAAAAAGATCAATATTGCGGACTGGAAAAATGCCTTACATTGATCGACAATTGGATGACAGAGAGCTCCCTCAACCTTAATGGATCCAAAACAGAACTGCTCATTTTCTACGCTTACCGAAAGAAAAACTCTAGGACCACATGGACATCACCCACCATCCAAAACATAACCCCAAGCACCAAAGTTAAAAGCCTTGGAGTCATCTTTGACTCAGACATGACTATGGATGCACGAATAGGATCAGTAGTCAGCGGATCTCACCACCTTCTCCGCCTGCTATGAAGACTTATCCCCTTCATCCCGGAAAAAGACAGAGCAGTAGTAGTCGGAACCATCATCAATTCCCGGCTTGACTACGCTAACTCCCTTTACCTAGGACTACCTAAATACCAGATTGCACGTCTACAAGTCATTCAAAACACAGCGGCCAGACAGGTAACGGGGAAAAAAACCTGGGAATCAATCGCACCATCCCTGAGAAGCCTCCATTGGCTAGCCGTAATGGATCGGGTCACATTCAAGACCCTCTGCCTCACTCACAAATGCGCACAAGGAAACGCACCTCAATACTTATGCGAGAAAATAAAACACTACACCACTACTCGCGACCACCGATCAACCAACCAAAACCTCCTCCACATCACCAAGAGTCACTACAAAGCTAAGTGAGAATGAAGGTTTGCTGTCCAAGGACCGAGGCTATGGAATGCGCTACCCACGAACATCCGCATGGAAGTAAACCATTGGGCCTTCAGGAAAAAACTAAAGACCCACCTCTTCTGAAGGATCTCAATGAACACTGGATGCAAAGCGCCTTGAGGCGATTTAGTTCGCATTTGCAGCGCTATACACGTTACTCACTCACTCACTCGCAGCAGTGCCACCTATTGACAGAAGAGAGAAATGCACCAGGTTCAGGCTTTAGGGCAGAAAATCAGTGGCTACAACTACCAATTAGCCAGGTTAATGACCACCTAGCATAACTAAATTTGTAAGTGTAGCGCCCTGCTCCCAATGACTGGGCTCTATGTTTCAATTTGGAGGGTATCTGTAAAGGGAGGGTATAAATGTAAATAATTGATGCTAAATTAGCCTCTGTTCCGGCTATGGCTGTGTTGGTCAGACTTCCCACTGTTCGCCTGTAGGTGGCGTTATCACCTCAGGCCAATGTGGAAGACTGACTAGCCAGAGTGTATTGGGTACCTTCCCCCGGGAACAGTTCAGTGGGCGTGGTCTACCCACTGAGCATGCTGGGGAAGGGTACTTAAGGGGCAGGCGCCATCTTTTGGGGTCCTTCGCCCCCCCGCGGCCCTGCTGGCGCGAGGGGTGTATCATGTGTTTCTGGCCTCGGAACCATGCTGGTCCGAGGCTGAAACTCTACCATGTAGGCCCAGTTATGCTGACTGGGCCTACACTTTGAAGGTGATCCTGTGCTGTCCGTCCTGAGGGAGGAAGCCACTCAATAGAGGAAACCAGGGGAGGACCTGTCCTGGAAAAGACCAAGCGGAAGGCTGGTGTCTTGAGGAGGGCCTGGTAATTCTATTGGAGGATGCACCGCAGTTAAGTTCACCGTACAGTCTGCCGGGTTGGCTTTAAGGCTCTTGACTGTTTGGCTGGAAGTTCGGGCGTTAAATCCTGTGGCAGAGAATCCCAGATTATCCCATTTTGTCCACAACCGGTCTGTGGCAGAGACTGGTTCTGATCATAGTTCATGCATCATTCCGGCTGCTAGGCCAGGTGAGAGGGGCCTAGCCGGGTGAGCAATAACCACTCAGGGAGGAGTGGTGACTAACTTTATACATGAAAAGTTTCCCCAGTGATCTGTACTGTGTGCCTGAACCTACCCCTTCCCTTCACCCTTCTACCATTGTTCATCTGTTTATGCAAAAGGAAAATAAAACCTAACTGCTTAAGGTTTTACATCTTGTGTGGACATTGGAGTTTCTACAGACTTTCTTCCCCTAGACAACGAGGTAACGTGCAGGCCCAAAACTAAAACCAGCAGCTCCTGCGGGGGTGTGCTACATAAGCAACCCTGCCTAATACCAGGGTGCTACATTGGGTACAGTGTTGCACGACAGCGCAATTTTCAGTTAAATTAACGCAGTGCCATATAGCAAAAAAAGGCCTGGTCGGGAAGGAGGGTAAATCTTCCGGAGGTCAAGTGGTTAAATACATTAGTCAGTTTTCTATATCACCCCTTGGCTTCCTATATTTCTTGAGACTTCAGCTGCAAAAGCTCTGTAACTTAGATTTCTGCTTAAACAATTTGCCCAAAGCTTCAGAAGGCGCTCACACTTGCAGTTACAACCTTTGCTTTCTGATTGGGGACCTCTTTATTTGGTTTTAGAGTAGCAGTAAATTACATTGTATAATAGGTGTGTGTCTAGCAGGGAAATATTGATGGTGGAACCCAGAGAGACTTCAGAAGCCACTAGGTCATTAAGCCCGCCAAGATTTAGCCATTTATAGTTAAAGGTAGCTAGCTAGGCCAACTTTATTGCAAGACAACTAATCAAAACAATAATTTCCCTTTGGGATTATTAAAGTATTCTGAATCTCAATAATTGTGATCTCTAAAAGCGGCATGCCATGACAAGAGCATATTCTCTTTGTAATTACTAGAACGTCAACTGTAATGCTTCGGCCAATGACCACAGTGATGGACAGCAGTGTGATTCCTCTGTAGTCTTCAATTCATTGCTAGGGTAGCTAGGATTAAATGATGAATGTGATGCAGCCTGAAATGCTGATGCTTGACAAGAGTATTTTCTGAGGATGATAAATGCTTTATAAGCAGCAATGGTTTACATTTTACAGAAACCAGAGACTGACAGTATTTATTCACTGATACCATAGGCTGGAACTATATTTTCCATAATTAATTTAGTTGGAACTATATTTTCCATAATTAATTTAGTTGGAACTATATTTTCCATAATTAATTTAGTGTAGATGCATAGCTTCAGTTGTTAAACAAGCATCCTATTGTCTATCCATATAATAAGCAGTCTGGGTTTCCAAATGCAGATTCTATCACCATTTTATTTGGTGATCAGCATGGTGGCCTGTAGTCCCACCGTGAAAAGCACACATGAAAGGGTGACAACACCCCTGTTGCATTGCAAGGCAGTTGGTAGGGATTGTCCCCCCGCAACAGAAAGACTCATGCCCATTACTGCGACTGGCAAGATATTACAGTTTTAATACAAAAAACAATGATATCTAGCTGTATGGGTACATATTTTTAAAGTTAGTATTTGGGTTGGCGTAATCTTTAATATGTACAAATGCAATAAACATTGCAATGAGGCTCCACATTTCTTTACAATTGTGCTGGTATGCAAGATAAAAAAAAAGTGTCAAAGCTTCATCTTTAACAGATTTGACCTCACTTTCTTAAATCACAATCTGCATAGGAAGTCAGCTTATTACATTAAGCCATCACCTCTGTCTAGGCACTATGAGCATAAGCCAAGTAAATCTTCTCACAATTTTTCTCCAAAGATGTTTTTTTTATTTTTATATATATATATACAGTATAGGTATCACAAAATGATTTGTAAAGGTTGGGTGGACCTTTCCTTTCAGTGTAAGATCCTCTTAAAGGGTCGGTTTAAAAAAATGACGTCTTACAGCCAACCTGGACATCTACTCTGCATTGAAGACATAAAAGGTGCTAGTATCATAACTGATAAGTTCATCTTACATATGCACCTGCATACCATTATTAGTAAGTCATTGCTTGAAAGAGCAATTAATAACATATTGGAACTAGAATTACCAAAAGGTATTATAATGCATTAAAAGGAGAAGTATAGACAAAGCTCTTATACTTCCCCTAGGTATCACAGAAGTGCAGTTCGTTCTGCACTCCTGTGACCCATTTTCAGCTGACAGCGGGCTAAAACACACTGTCAGCTGACGTCACAAAGCCATTAGGATCCACCCAGCAGCTTGGACTGGCAGCGGCTGAGAGCCAGTTAAGCGCTCCAGTGACTGCTAAAGGGGCAGAGCAGAGAGCCGGTGACTGACAGTCACTAGCTCTTTTCTCACAGAACACTGAGAACTGAGCGATCAGTGGTCTTTGGTCACTCAGTACTCGCTCTTAGAGGCGGCAGAGAACAGATACAGCATTAGACCGATGCTTTTTTTTTTTTTTTTTGTTAACCCATACTTCTCTTTTAAGTTAAAGGCTATAAAGTATTTAACAGAATGCTCACATATTTGCAGTTTGATATCTATATTCTGCCCCTCGCTGAACAAAACTTTTTGCCTAAAAGTTGGCTGTAAGGCTGACCAAACATGTGCTGATTTTGCAAAGATCTAATGAATACTTAACAATAATTCTCTACTGAAATCTTCCTAAAGCCTTGTACACACGATCGGATTTCCTATGGATTCTAATCCGATGGATTTTTCCATCGGAAATCCAATGAAGCTGACTTCCATCAGTCTTGCCTACACACCATCAGTCAAAAATCCAACCGTCCCAAACGCCGTGACGTAAAACACTCCGACAAGCCGAGAAAACTGAAGTTCAATGCTTCTGAGCATGCGTGGGTTTTTTGTCCGATGGAGTTCCCCACAGACGATCGGAATTTGCTATCGTTTTTTTTCCCATCGGATAAATTTAAAACATGTTCTATTTTTTCTCACCGATGGAAAAAAGACCGATGGGTCCCATACACGATCGGTTTGTCCGATGAGAAAAGTCCATCGGACTGTTTTCATCGGTAAAACCGATCGTGTGTACACGCAATTAAGTGAATATGTTCTTTTTTAAATGCTGCTCGTTTTTACTTTGCACTTTGGGCACTGGCAAATATCTATTAATTTATAAGTGCCATGTACGGTTAGCAGTAGATTGTATTGAAAACATTTATTTTATAAAGATGTGCAGCTGCAAAATTAGCTTGACTGATATCTGTTGTGGTCAGTGATAATTTTTGTACTGAGAACTTTGTGATTCATGCTTGTGGTCATTATTTATTCATTAAATATTACCTGCATTTTTCCAGCAATCTTTACTGACCTTCACAGACCTTGAGAGGTGATCATTCATGCAAGCACAATTCAACAGCCCTCAGGGCAAGCTATTGTCTGCGCATTGCAGAGTATTCTATTAACTTGCGAGATCTGTTTGTCTTGCCTTACAAGTAGTTGCAATGGAGAGCGAAGGGGCAGAATGGGCAGCAGGACGCTGGCACTTGCAGAACACAGAGAGAATCGATATTGATGAGAACAGATTTTATATCTTACTTAATGAATTGTTTTTTCAAATTATAGTTGTGCGTGAGCCATACATGGCACCAATAAGCATGAGATTAAGAGAGGCAAGATTGGCTGTCAAGGGATTACGCCCACAGTCATGGGTGTCCGCTGAACTTTTTTCAGGGGGGGGCATCATTTTAATGTCATCCATGCTCGGTCCCTTTCTGACAATGTCATGAAGGGGAGGGGCTTAGTCATTATGACATAAAGCGCAGGCATGCAAAGGTTTGAGAAACCTGATGCAAAAGCTTAATAGAATGATCAAGCTGCCATTGTCTGATTAGCAATTTCAATTTTTTTTTAACCCCCCCCCCCCTCTAGCGGCCGAATAGCGCCACTAAAACGATGGTAAAGCGCTGCTAAAACTAGCGGCGCTTTACCGATAACGTGGCCAGCTGGCTGTGTGAAATGGCTCTTAAGGATAATTCAGCTTCACTCCATGTCCATATAAATATAGTGTGTCTCCAGGGGGGGGCAATTGACCCCCCTTGCCCTATGGAGCGGACGCCCATGCCCACAGTGACTTTCTACCCAGAGCAAGATCCTTTTTTGAGTAAGGAATGATGAGGAGAGAGCTTGCCTTGGGAAGGTGAAACAAGGCCATGAAATAGTTGTCAGAGCCTGCAATACCATCAGCCACCACAAGAGCAAGACTCAATAAATATATATCTGCCCAGATGCATAGGCAGATACAAATCTTGCATACAATCTGGTGTACACTAGAGTTTTGTAACAGGTGATTCCCACACACTTCTGAGATTCCCCAACCCAATCCCCTTACACACTTTAACCCCCCACCCACACACACACCAGACATACCACTATGGGTAGTTTGCCACTACCTGCAGTATGTCAGCTGAATGGTCTGCTAGGCAACCATACACACAAACACAGATCCCTGTTACTGGCTATGAGATTCATCCCTGCTTATGGCAGATATGACTACTGTAACACACAAAAGCCCTGTACACACGATCAGATA
The DNA here is from genome assembly GCA_029206835.1 of Rana muscosa. NCBI lineage: Eukaryota > Metazoa > Chordata > Amphibia > Anura > Ranidae > Rana > Rana muscosa. Next base: position 830,101,508 of record CM055116.1, read on the forward strand.
TCCTATGGATTTTTGTCTGATGGATTTGTCCATCAGAAATCCGATGAAACTGTTTTCCATCAGTCTTGCCTACACACCATCAGTCAAAAAACCGACCGTTCCAAACGTGGTGACGTAAAACACTCCGATGAGCTGAGAAAAATGAAATTCAATGCTACTGAGCATGTGTCGACTTGATTCTGAACATGCTTGGGTTTTTTATCTGATGGATTTCCCCACAGACGATCGGAAATTGCCATCGGTTTTTTATCCATCAGATAATTTTAAAACATGTTCTATTTTTTAAAACCGATGGAAAAAAGACTGATGGGTCCCATACACGATCGGTTTGTCTGATGAAAACAATCCATCGGATCGTGTGTACAGGGCTTTACACTAATCTGCATGCAGTCAGATTGACTGTGACAATCTCTATCAGGCAACCTCTGCAATTATAGAGAACAGGAGGCTGCAGGCAGCCACACGATGCAACCTCACATAGATTATCAGTGAAATTACAACCAAGCATACAGGCACTCAGACATTAGTAATATAGTGCAACAATCTCTCTGGGAGTTATGAATCCCTAGCTAAGAACACAGAAGGTCACTTATTCATTTTTATATTTATTTTCATTAGCCACTTAGTACATAGAAATAATTTATGTACGTGTAGCGGGGTCTTCAAAGTTAGTGGGATACACCTGGGGGTAGAGAGACCCAGGTGTGTAATTATGTCAGGGATTAGACCCCTTTTTGTTATTCGTGGAGGATTGGGTGGTGCAATATTCTCCTTGGCCTGTGGGTGGCGGGGTACCTACAGGCTCGAGGTAGAATCACTACCACAGTGCTACCCTTTTTTTCTCTTCCTGGAGATGGTACGGCTGGGGCGGGGAACCCGCCGTGGTGTCGATGGGAGGAGATAAAAGGGGGAGACGCCCTCGCCACGAGGTCTTTGGGGGATCATCTCTTCACGTACCCAGGCGCCCTAGGCCTGGGTACGGGCGGTTCAAGGTTCCGGCCTGGGCACCCTAGGCCTGGCCGGAATGAAGCTGGAGTTGGAGTCCATCCCAGGCACCTTCGGCCTGGGGTGAGGTACTTTGTAGAAGGCCTGGGACCTGGTGACTTCGACCGGGTCCCGCGAGGGTGAAGTGATTCCAGGGTGCCCCTTGCGAGGGGACCCGCATCTGAGGTGAGGAGGCTGGGGAGTTCACCCGTCTGAAGACTCCGGAGTAGCGTCAACCCGGTGACGGACGGGCCTCCGGTAACTCCCTTGGAGGGTCATCTTCCCCTGATAGGGGCCGCAGCGCAGCGAAGTTGTTCTAATCAAGACTCCTGCAACCCCTGGTCATAGCACAGGGGGGTGTAGGGACTGCAATCCGGATAGTGCCCCGGCCTGCTCATCCCACCGTATCCTGCCATATATTGTTTGTTGTGGAGCTACGAAATAAAACTAACAGTTGGACTGTGATCGGTGTATGGACTCTGTTGATGGGAGCAAAGGGAGATTCCAGCATAGCAGGGCTAAGTTCCGCAACCCAATGCACATTTGGCCCGAGGAAGATATTGATACTGGCCTTCACCTCACCCACAGCCATGGGGAGGACATGGGCCGTAGCGCACCTCACTCTCGAAACCCAGGTACCCCTAGACAAGAGCTTTCGGACAACCGATAAACATGTGAAGGGGGTGAGGCCGCTACACGTGGGGGCTCGTGAGTCCGGGATGAAATGTGTATTGATCCTAAGGGTTGGAACGGCTATGTCTGGACTTTGCTGCCCGGAGGAGGTCCGAGCAGGTCGGCCATGTGATTGGCCAAAGTGCATCCCTGCTCGGAGTTGTGGACATGACCCTAAGTCGGGAAAGGCCCACGCGGAGGAGCGTAAAAAGGGAGAGGTCCAGCCGTGTGAAGTACTACATGTGGGGACTGTTAATGCACTGCGCCACGAGGCACCCCATGACTGTGCAATTCGTGGGAGGAGACTGAAGGAAGCCCGCGAAAACGTGCAAGTCGTGGGAGGAGTCTGGCCACGTGTGGAGATACACGTGGAGATTCCGGCGCGAGGTGAGCACGTGATGGAACAGCAGGTGGTCGGGATGGCCTCAAGCTCCTCGTGGATGCCGGTACCTTACCCCACGAAAATGACTGCATTTGCTGCGCCCATTACAGACACGGGGATAAGGCTCAGGCCCCGAGGACAGTTGGCTCTGTATTCATGCAGAGACACGGAGGCCCTCGGTGTGATCTGTCCCGGATGCTTGGGACTGGTGGTCCAACTGAAGCCGTTCGGGCGATGTGAAGCGTGCAAAGAATTTCTTTTTGAGGTCGAATCATCCATAGTAAGGCCCCGGGCCCTTCGCCTCAACTGCATCACAGGAACCGCCACTCCGGAGGGAGAGATCCAGGCCTTTGCGGAGGTCCCCGTGCGCGCTGACCAGGGCGATGGGACTGCCCAATCAGAGACTGAGAGAGAAAAATCCGAGGACGCTGCTTCGGTCACTACAGACTCCCTGCTCCCACCTCCGAAGAGGAAAGTCGGCCTGGTACAGGCATCCTATGGTCGTGGTCGAGCTTCACCCCGCCGCTTGCCTGGCCTAGATGGCGCCGGTAGAGAAGAGAGTCCCGGACATCCCAGTTCTTCAGAAGGTCCAGGTGAGCCAGGGGCTGGGACTGTGGTGTTGGTTGGAGGTGTCGGGGGTCCACAGTCGGTGGAGCCCGCAAGGGAGGGTAGCCTTCCGTCTACTAGAGACTACCTTCCCGCTGAGATGTATGACACCTCCGACCTAGAGTCATTGTCAGACTGTGGGGATGACGGAGAAATAGACAAACTGTTTCACCGGAAGGGCTGGGACAGACGCCCACTACCTGTGCTGAGTAAACCGCAGGATTCCCCCATGTCCATAGAAGACAGTACGCTCCGGGCGCAGGCCCCGGAGTTCCCGAGGAAATCTAGTCCTCCGACCAACTTTCCTCATTCAACTACATCACCCGCTCTGATGGTGGGGATGCAGCGTGCTTCGTTGCGGGCACCAAAGACAAAGCAACCCGAGATGGTGAAGGTACCTCGGCACCCGGAGGCCATCGTGCATCCAGGAGAAGGTGACCGAGATGTGATGCCGCCTCTAGCCAGGTTGCAGAGACTTTTCTCCCAGAGAGTCGCCCGTGAATATGGGTGGGAGTACCCCTACTTGCCTCGGGACTTATTGTATGAAGTCGAGGTCCTGCGACCAAGGTGGTATGACGAGTTTGTATGGGAAAAGCTTAAAGTACCCCATGCCAGGCGATACCTGTCATGTTCGCCGCCTGTGTCTAAAAAGTTCAAGGACTGCAGAGCTGATTGGAGACTTGGGCGCCATATTCATGCTGATAAGGTGCTCATCTGCAGGAAAGAAGGAGAGGATGTCGAGTATTCGGTGGAAGTGTTTGACGGGCACCTGAAGCCCCTGTTTCTGCCGGATCCAAGGTTCTACTTATAGGAGAAGTGAGCTCCTATCTTGTTGCTGTTGAAACTTTCTGGAAGAGACATTCCCAGACGCCTAGAACTGTGTGAGACTTTTGGGGTAGAGTCAGAGTAGGAAAGCAGGAAGAATGAAGATCTCACCAAGTGTCATTACCGCAGCGCTGTCACCAGGTGGCAGTGTTGTGCAACGGTTGTTTGAAATGTTACACATGCATTACTTACTTATTGGAGTGAGTGGGTCTCTCGGCTGACGGACCCACTCATGCCAAGTTAACACAGAGTGTTAGGATGTGTTTTTTTTGTTTCCCTTCTGCAGGAGATTCGTCGGTCAAGACTACTGAGTATGGGGTGGTTCTTAGACAGTGAGGGGAGGGATTGTATATGTGTACATGATAGATGTTTTATACAAAAGTTTTAATGTTTTATAGTTCCCTTTCCCTGGAGCAGGTCTTGGCACACACAGTATCCAAAATTTGAGGGATAGCCTCTGGGGCCCACTTCATGTCACCACTCCTTGGGAGACATGGGTGTGCACCTGACGCTGGGGACCAGCGTCAAATCACAAGGGGGAGTGTGTAGCGGGGTCTTCAAAGTTAGTGGGATACACCTGGGGGTAGAGAGACCCAGGTGTGTAATTATGTCAGGGATTAGACCCCTTTTTGTTATTCGTGGAGGATTGGGTGGTGCAATATTCTCCTTGGCCTGTGGGTGGCGGGGTACCTACAGGCTCGAGGTAGAATCACTACCACAGTGCTACCCTTTTTTTCCCTTCCTGGAGATGGTACGGCTGGGGCGGGGAACCCGCCGTGGTGTCGATGGGAGGAGATAAAAGGGGGAGACGCCCTCGCCACGAGGTCTTTGTGGGATCATCTCTTCACGTACCCAGGCGCCCTAGGCCTGGGTACGGGCGGTTCAAGGTTCCGGCCTGGGCACCCTAGGCCTGGCCGGAATGAAGCTGGAGTTGGAGTCCATCCCAGGCACCTTCGGCCTGGGGTGAGGTACTTTGTAGAAGGCCTGGAACCTGGTGACTTCGACCGGGTCCCGCGAGGGTGAAGTGATTCCAGGGTGCCCCTTGCGAGGGGACCCGCATCTGAGGTGAGGAGGCTGGGGAGGTCACCCGTCTGAAGACTCCGGAGTAGCGTCAACCCGGTGACGGACGGGCCTCCGGTAACTCCCTTGGAGGGTCATCTTCCCCTGATAGGGGCCGCAGCGCAGCGAAGTTGTTCTAATCAAGACTCCTGCAACCCCTGGTCATAGCACAGGGGGGTGTAGGGACTGCAATCCGGATAGTGCCTCGGCCTGCTCATCCCACCGTATCCTGCCATATATTGTTTGTTGTGGAGCTACGAAATAAAACTAACAGTTGGACTGTGATCGGTGTATGGACTCTGTTGATGGGAGCAAAGGGAGATTCCAGCATAGCAGGGCTAAGTTCCGCAACCCAATGCACATTTGGCCCGATGAAGATATTGATACTGGCCTTCACCTCACCCACAGCCATGGGGAGGACATGGGCCGTAGCGCACCTCACTCTCGAAACCCAGGTACCCCTAGACAAGAGCTTTCGGACAACCGATAAACATGTGAAGGGGGTGAGGCCGCTACATACGGAAGTAAAAACTACAAAGGACATGAAAAAAAAACCTGACATACAGAAATATTAGCTATTTGCTTCAATAGAAAAGGGGTGAAAAACAGAAATTCACTTCACTATTGGGACAATATTGTTTTATCCTGTCAGAGTATGCCAGACATTCAGCAACAGTCATGTTTTCAAACACATTCCAGGCAAATTAAAATTTTTGGTTACAAGCTACCTAATTTACAGAGTTGGATGGACTTTCACCCTTTGGCCAATAATCTTTGGGGATGGTACTGTCAGGATCCAGGTCTGAACCTGCAACCTCTGCAATGTCTGGCTGTGGCTCTTCTCTCTGTACCACCAGGGATGCTGGAAAGCTCCCTGCCTGATTTCTGTAACAACCTTGCTTTGTGTTATGTTTCTAGCAAACCTTAAACCCTTTGTTCTTCCCATACATTTCCTGATTTAAGCCATGTCACTGAACTTCCTGTTTGCCAGATTATTACACCGCTCCTCCACCGCCCCTGAAAGGAATAGGCACCGCTGCCAAAGTGCCTGCGGAACGCTTCGGCATCGGCGCTTTTCGGGCACATTTAACCCTTTCTTCGGCCGCTAGCGGGGGTTAAAAGCACCCTGCTAGTGGCCGAATAGTGCCGCTAAAACGGCGCTCAATGTGAAAGGGCTCTAACAGTGTAAATTTGCTGTCCCCTCAAAATAACTCAACACAGCCATTAATGTCTAAACCTAGGAGACAGCAAATTGACACTGTTATACAAGCTGTACACTACACTACTTTACATTGTAGCAAAGTGTCATTTCTTCAGTGTTGTCACATGAAAAGATAGAATAAAATATTTACAAAATTGTGAGGGTATACTTACTTTTGTGAGATACTGTATTTAGCTCAGTAATATAAAGTTGTCTGCACAACTACTTTATAATCTTTATTGTTATTCATTAATTCATTGGGGTTTTTTTTAGTTGACATTTTTTTACAGTACCATGAAAGCATGTCACCCTCTACACCAAGTGCTGAAATGTTTACAATATTGTCAAAACTACAGCCAGTTTTTAGATTAGCTCACATGATGACCTTGAATACTCTGGACAGTCAGGCTGATGAATAAAAAGAGAACTTTTTGTACTGACCTATGAAATCTTAGTGATAAACAACTCAGATTTTGCTATGATCCTCTAAACTGAAATACTGCCGTTTATATGCCTTTAAATTATATGCACAATAGCCACAAAAGATGATTCTGTTTCTTAAAAAACATCATATCATTGTGACACTTGCAATGCAAATGACATTGTGCAGCTAAGAATGCAATGTACTAAGCTCCATGAATTAGGAATTGCAAATACATCCAGTTTGACATAGTGTCTTACCTGTGCACCCAATTTCATTGGTTTGTGTACAGCTGTAATGCAAGTAACCAAATATGACCACAGTATATTCCCTCATGTAATATCTAAATGCCTTCAGGGGATCAGGAAGGATTTTTTTATTTCCCAGATGCAGAAAATTGGATCATACTTTATAGTTTTTTTTGCCTTCCTCTGGATCAACTGTGGGCATAGGATTCTGTATATGGGGGTTTACGATTTACTTATTCTGTCTATTGGTTGAACTAGATAGATAGTGTATTTTTCTAACCTGACTATGTAATTATGTAACCCCTGGTGCTTATAGATTTAAGGATTCCTTTATATTGCCTGTTTGCTTGCTGAAGACACTAATGCTAAATAGATATTCCCATACATCTTCTCTGGCATAACCCTACTTGGCAGTTGCTGCTGGCAAAGTTTTAGGGCCCTTCGTTTTTGACCCCTCCCACTTCTCATAAGCCCCACTCCTTATAGAATCCACCCACTTTGTCCCCTGTATTCCACTTTCTTCCACCCATAGTGTCAGGAGTATATAGCTCAGCATCACAGGACAGAGTATACAGCCCCAGAATCACAGGACAAAGTATATAGCTCAGCCTCACAGATCAGGGTATACAGCTAAGCCTCACAGATCAGGGTATATAGCTCAGCCTCACAGATCAGGGTACATAGCTCAGTCTCACAGATCCAGGTAAATAGCTCAATATCACAGATCAGGGTATATAGCTCAGCCTCACAGATCAGGGTATATAGCTCAGCCTCACAGATCAGGGTATATAGCTCAGCCTCACAGATCAGGGTATATAGCTCAGCCTCACAGATCAGGGTATATAGCTTAACATCACAGATCTGGGTATATAGCTCAACATCACAGATCAGGGTATATAGCTCTGCATTACAGACCAGGGTATATAGTGCAACATCACAAATCAGGGTATATAGTAGGCTTGTGCAATTTGTTTCGTAACAAATCGAAATTCATCCGAATTTAGCAACTTTCGGACGTTCGCAAGCATTCGAATTTCCGAACAAAGCAATTACGAATAAAACCGAATCCGAAATAAATTATATCGCAAATAGCAAATGCCCGAATGTCTTCGGCAAAATTCGTTATGAAAAAAGTTACGAATGTACGAATCCATTCGAAGCACAATAATGCCGTGTACACACGACCGCTTTTAATGTCATTGAAAAAAACTGTGTTTTTCTCGACGTGATTCTTCTCAAGCCTGCCTTGCCTACACACTATCGTGAAAAAAAATTCTTGAGCAAAGCGCGGTGACGTACAACACATACGACGGCACTATATATGTGTCCAGAATCAACGAAAAACAATGTACTCTACCGAAAGTACGAATTATAAATCAACTAAAAATTAGTCTTACATTAATACGAATCATTCAGATTCAACGAAAAATGTCGCTTGCGAAAATACGAATTAGTCCGAACACGAAAAATCCCGTCTAGCAAAATTACGAACGATTACGAATCGACAGGACCGAAAAGAAACGAACCGAAACTAAACAAATTTTTCCGTTGTGCACAAGAAACGAACCGAAACTAAACAAATTTTTCCGTTGTGCACAAGTCTAGTATATAGCTCAACATCACAGATCAGGGTATATAGCTTAGCCTCACAGATCAGGGTATATATCTCAGCCTCACAGATCAGGGAATATAGCTCAACATCACAGATCAGGGTATATAGCTCAACATCACAGATCAGGGTATAAAGCTCAGCCTCATGGATCAGGGTATATAGCTTAACATCACAGATCAGGGTATAGAACTCAACATCACAGATCAGGGTATATAGCTCAGCATTGCATATCAGGGTATATAGCTCAACATCCAGGATCAGGGTATATAGCTCAGCATTACAGATCAGGGTATATAGCTCAGCATTACAGATCAGGGTATATATGAGGATGATCATAATCATTCTCACTATTGTATAATACACCCGTCATCACTATCCTTATCATTGTAAAATACACCCATCATCATCCCAATGTATACCACACCCGGCGTCATCGCTATCCTCATCCGGTGACCACTGCCAGGACATCTTCCCTGGTCTGGGCCCGGTCTGCACTTACTGAGTGGGGAGACCTCATCGAGCAGAGAAGCGCAGAGAACTGACTGAGGGAAGTGTGTGCGGAGCGCAGGGGCGGTTTGTGGCTGTCAGACAGTCAGCTAACTCAGGTAGGAGAGAGAAGATTACCGCTCAAATGTGCCTAATGAACCTTTCACTAGATCCAAAGCCGCGGGTGTCTTAGACAGGGATCTGCACACCCCTCCCCCCTGAAAGGTGCCAAATGTGACACCGGAGGGGGGAGGGTTCCAAAAAGCGGAAGTTCCATTTTTGGGTGTAACTCTACTTTAACCACTGGACAACTGGGCACATAACCCCCTTCCTGCCCAGGCGAAATTTCAGGTTTCAGCGCCGTCACGCTTTGAATGACAATTGCGCAGTCATGCGACGTGGCTCCCAAACAAAATTGACGTCCTTTTTTTCCCACAAATAGAGCTTTCTTTTGGTGGTCTTTGATCATTTCTGCGGTTTTTATTTTTTGCGCTATATACAAAAATAGAGCTACAATTTTGAAAAAAACGCAATATTTTTTAATTTTTGCTATAATTAATATCCCAATTTTTTTTTTTAAAAAACTTTTTTTTTCCTCAGTTTAGGCCGATACGTATTCTACATATTTTAGGTAAAAAAAGAAAAATCGCAAAAAGCGTATAGTGATTGGTTTGCGCAAAAGTTATAGCGCCTACAAAATAGGGAATAGAATTATGATTTTTTTTTTATTATTTTTTAATTTATTTTTTTACTAGTAATGGCGTCGATCTGCGATTTTTTTTTTTTTTTTTTTTTTTTTTTTTTTTTGTGACTGTGACATTACGGCGGACACATCGGACACTTTTGACACATTTTTGGGACCATTCACATTTATACAGCGAACAGTGCTATAAATATGCACTGATTACTGTATAAATGTGACTGGCAGGGAAGGGGTTAACCACTAGGGAGCGATCAAGAGGTTAATATGTTCCCTGCTAGATGTTCTTACTGTGGGGGGGGGAGGGGACTGACTGGGGGAGGTGACTGATGGTTGTCCCTATGTACAAGGGACACACCATCCGTCTCCTCTCTCCCTGACAGGACGTGGATCTCTGTGTTTACACACAGAGATCCACGTCCCTGGCTCTGTGACAGCCGATCGCTCGTACCTGGTGGACATCGCGGCCGCCAGGCACGTGCATCGGCACTCGCCTGACACGGCGGGCACAGTTTTTCCCCGACGCGCGCCCGCGGTAGTAAATAAGAGGACGTCCATAGACGTCCTATCAGCAATTAACGACGGCTTTGCCTTGGCATGGCTCTGTGGCTCACGCATGCGTTTGCAAATGCGTGCGGACAAACCCCTGTTTTTAACGCATACTGTTAGACAGGTTAATTGGTTGTCAGCGAGCTGGTCGGTAAGTAGGCTTGGTTTTTCCCTGGGCATCCCCCAGGCCATGTTGTTATCTGCTTTAGCCTTCCAATGCTACTTACCGTGATAGCCAGCTATAGATGGGGGCGGTGGACATGTTTTTGTTTTCACCTGTGGTGCTTGTATTGGTCCAGCAGCGCACCAACACCTTTGCTGCCATTGTGCTATGCTGGGTGTTTGGTGTGCTCCTGTACCTTTAAGGAGGGGTGGCTCCCCTTCAGTCCACCTGCCCTCATCTAACCATCAGAATGCATGTGCCTCCATTGTGGAGACACTCAATGTTAGTGCAGGACCACAGACTCCAGGGGGCCTTGGTGTGGCTCTGTGGCTCACGCATGCGTTTGCAAATGCGTGCAGACAAACCCCTGTTTTTAACGCATACTGTTAGACAGGTTAATTGGTTGTCAGCGAGCTGGTCGGTAAGTAGGCTTGGTTTTTCCCTGGGCATTCCCCAGGACATGTTGTTGTCTTTTGCTTATAGCCCGGGCGCAAAGTGGTTAAGGGTAAGTTTATTACTTAAATCACAGTGTATAAATGGGCATATCTGTTTTGCAGTGGTTACTAGGCTGCTTTCAAACTAATCCGCAGGTGCAGCGCAGTGCACCTGCACTAAGCCATAGACTTCTGGTATTACCTGCGGGTTTAGGTGCGCTTCCAGAAATTGCACCACACCTGCAGGATATAATAGAAGTCTATGGCAAAGTGCAGCTAACCTGCAGGAAAGCCACAGGTGCATGTAGTGCATCAGTGTGAAAGCAGCCTCGGACCCAATCGGACCCTCCATTCACCTCTATGTCCATTTACCCCCACTTACCTCCAATCCGATCCGCTAAAAAAAAAAACAGAAGGGGATCCGTCCCCTTCCATTTGGGCGGATTGAATTGGAGGGCCCATAGAGTAGTGTGGGCTGTGTTCGTGTCCGTTCAGCATATGCAGGGTGGACACAGACCTGTCATCCGCCCATTCACTCATGTTGGCCCGCGACCGGTTACCAAGTCGCTTCAGTGGCCCTTGCTCTTCAAAAGGTTGGGCACCCCTGTTCTAGTTTAACCATAGTTTATGTAAAATGTCTATTTACACTGTGCCATTAGTATTGTCCAGTCATTAGGAATGTAATAGTAACCACCTCCTGGTACCTGAACACAGCTTTGATATCTAGAATGCCATTATCCTATCAAATTCCATAAATTTATGCAAATTTACAAATACAGTAGGTGGCAATGCACCTGAATTGCAACTTACTACGAAGAAACATGACATGGTGTTGTGGTGCACTGCATTTACAATGATGTAGAGGTGCTTTTTTTTGCACCTAATTGTGTGCTGCAATAATGCTCAGTTGAATGCTTATGTAAACAAGGCAGATCGTCGTTCTGTCAGAGAGGAAGAGAGAGATCTTGTGTTCCTGCTAATCAAGAACACAGATCTCTCTCTTCCTCCAGTCAGTCCATCCCCCACACAGTTAGAAACCACTCCCTAGGAGCACACTTAACCCTTTCATCGCCCCTGGTGTTAACCCCTTCCCTGCCAGTGTCATTTATACAGTGACAGTGCATTTTTTTTAAGCACTGATTAGTGGCACTGGTCCCTAAAAAGTTTCAGTGTCCAATTTTCCATTTTGTCCACCGCAATGTCGCAGTCCTGCTAAAAATTGCTGATCATCGCCATTGCTAGTAAAATATATATATATATATGTAGCGGGGTCTATAAATCTAGGTGGGGTACACCTGGGTGGTAGTATGATCCAGGTGTGTAAATTATGAGAGTAATTGGACCATTTGTTTTTGTGGAGGATTTGGCGGTGTAATAATCTCCTTGGCCTGTGGGTGGCGGGGTACCCGCAGGCTCGAGGTAGATTTGCTGCCACAGTGCTGTCCTTTTTGTCCCTTTCCGGAGATGGTACGGCGAGGGCGGGGAACCTGCCGTGACGTCAATGGAGGAGATAAAAGGGGGAGACGCCCTTGCCACAAGGTCTTCTGGGGGATCTGTTTCATCACGCACCCAGGCACCTTAGGCCTGGGAGCGGGCGGTCCGGAATGTCGGCCCAGGTGCCCTAGGCCTGGCCGGAGCAGAGTTGGCGTCCATCCCAGGCACCTTCAGCCTGGGGTGAGGTACTAAATCGGAGGCCTGGGGCCCGGTGACTTCGACTGGGTCCCGCGAGGGTGGAGAAGTCCGAGGGTCCCTGAGGTGGATGGGGCCCAATTCTGAGGTGAGGAGGCTGGAGAGGTCACCCATCCGGAGAGTCCGGAGCAGCATCAACCCGGTGACGGATGGGCCTCCGGTAACTCCCTTGGGGAGACATCTTCCCCTGACAGGGGCCACAACGCAGCGAAGGTACTCCTATCTACGTTCTCTTGAGTTGCTGGTAGAGACTCACAAGTTCTAAGTTCTCTCTTAGCTGATGGCTATAGTAACCGCAGGTGAAACCACAGTGGTTTAGCTTACAATCAGGATAGTGCCTCGACCTGCTCACCCCACCGTATTGAACTGTTATTGGGTCTCAACCAGTTGGCTGCTAAAGCACTGTTTATTGTGAGTGTGACAATAAAACAAGAGTTGGACCTTTATCGGTGTGTGGTACTCTGGTTAATGGGAGCAGAGGGAAGTGTCAGCACAGCAAGACTTGGTCCTTAACTGAAACACACAGGCCCGAGGGAAATATCTGGTACTGGCCTTCACCTCACCCACTGCCATGGGGAGGACATGGGCCGTAGCGCATCTCACCCTCACATACGAAATACCCCTAGACAAATCAGAGGGGGTGAGGCCGCTACATATATAAATCCTATAAATCTATCCCATAGTTTGTAGACACAAGAACTTTTGCTCAAACCAATCAATATACGCTTATTTGGATTTTGTTAACTAATTGATGAAGATTTTTTAACAAATTGATGAATAAATTAGATTTCTTTCTCGTACATCACGGGACACAGAGCGACATAGTCATTACTAATGGGTTATATAGATACCGTCAGGTGCTGGCACTGGCAACTTCCAAAACCGGAAGTACCCTCCCCTATATAAGCCCCTCCCATCCGGGAGCACCTCAGTTTTTTGCCAGTGTCTAAGGTGTTGGCCAAGAAGAAACATGTGTTTTTCACTGAGCTAGCGTACAGGTTCTTTTGGGCCTCAGTAAGCTATTCCGTATCCGACCAAAAAAGCTTCATAGCTAAACGGTCGGTACCCGGGCCTTGCAGAGAAGAGCAAGGTTTTGCCTGTAATGCTTCTCTTAGGAGAGCTGGACCCTGGGATCCAGAGCTCTGGTCATACCCACGACCAAGATGTTTTCTGTGCAGGGTGCTATACAGGTCCAGGGGAGTGGAATCCTTGGGAACCCGGTCCCTGAAGGTTTGATTACAATGCCTGCCGTGATAGGTGAAGTTTGGGCTTTTGTGGACCAAACAAAGTCCTGCGGCGGGGAACAGGTAAGTGGGGGCCCCCAGGAACTTGGTTCTATTGGGGGACCCCCAAGCCTAATTTGTCTTTCTGTCTGTTACCTAATGGTATTCCCGCAAAATTCTGTGCATGCCTGTAACTACTAAAAAAATGTAATAATTTTTAATGGTGGTCAAGAAAAAAAAAAAAATTTTTTTTTATATATATTTAATATATTAGACTGCGGTACCTGTGTTTGTCCACTAGAGGCCGCTGTGGAATGTTTTCTTGTCATGTGGACTAGTTTCTTCTCAGCAGAGCAAGTCCAGGCAGATGGTGAGTTCTCTTATGGGAAACTGCTTCCTCTGCCATGTTGCAATGCTCGTCCATCCCCCGGCCTGCGGCAAAGAGGGGCCCTGGCTCTTGTCCCTAGTTTCCATTTTTCGAAATTAGCGCCAAAGGCGCACGTGGCCGCGCGCGTGCACGCGCCTCTATATATAGAGGTGAGCCGGAAAAGGGGGTGGAGCCTGGGGGATGACGCTCTGTGCGCGCCGCAGCGCTTCTGCGCATGTGCGGGCGTCCCAGCATGTTAAAAATCACAATTTTGTGTGGTGAGCTGGCTATGAAGTACAGAGACAGAGCTGGCAACATTTAAAAAAGGGCATACAGCAAGCGGTTGATACAGGCATCCCCTAGAAAGGCACATTAGTAGACACCAACTGTTTCTTATAGCAGCATTTATGCTAGACTATTGTCAGTAACTGGTGTATTTCGGCTGGAATACCTCAGCTTTGTGGCTTAGGAATATGCCGTCTAAAAACTCCGGGACTAGAAATTCCAGGAGGAATAGGGGGTCTCCATCGGGCTCTGAGGATCTTGGGCATGCTTTGGCTGCACCAGTCTCCCCTGAAGAATCAGAGGTTAGTGACCGTAGAGCACCCTCAGGAGTACCTGGTACTGTGGTTTCCTCAGCTCTGGGAGGGCTGGAAGAGAGATTGTCAGCATTGATCGCGGCTTCCCTGTCACAGGAGAAAAGCGCCCGATCTCCGTCTCCTCCCTCAGAGTGCCTGTTAACAGAGCAACAGTCCCATACAGGGATCGACCTACCTGAAGGGGATCAGGATGAGGTCGATTCGGTTGTAGAGGAATCAACAGTGGAAGAGCCGTTCTCAGCATCACATGCTGAAAGGTTATGGGTTCAGTCCCTGACTAATATGGTCCGATCAGCATTTAAAATGCCACTTGCGGAGCCATCATCCACTTCTGTCTCCTCGTTGGGGTCGCTAAAAGCTCCCCAGACTGTTTGTTCCTTTCCGATCCATCCTTTACTGGAAGGGCTCATTTACCAGGATTGGGAGCATCCTGACAAAATATTTACTCCCCCTAAGAGATTTCCGGTGGTCTATCCCATGGAGGATAAGTTCATCAGAAAATGGAAGGTCCCTACAGTGGACGCAGCCATCTCGTGTGTGAATAAATCACTGACATGTCCGGTGGATAATGTCCAAATGTTCAAGGACCCAATAGATAAAAAATTGGAGTCCTTATTAAAATCTGCTTTTTCTACAGCAGGATTGGTGACACAACCAGCAGTGGCAGCTATTGGGGTCTGCCAAGCAGTGAAGGATCAGTTGAAACAGGTCTTAAGGGACTTGCCAGATCAGCAGGCTCTTGCCCTAGCTGATCTACCTAGAGCCTTATGCTTTGCGGTGGACGCCATAAAGGATTCAATCCATCAGGCCTCCCGCCTTACGCTGTCTGTAGTACATATGCGCAGGCTTCTATGGCTCAAAAACTGGTCTGCTGAAGCTCCCTGTAAAAAATTGCTGGTCAGCTTCCCATTTCATGGTGAGCGCTTATTCGGGGAGGACCTGGACAAGTATATCCAGAGAATTTCCAGCGGTAAAAGTACACTTTTGCCAGTTAAAAATAGAGTTAGAGGTCCCTCTTTTAAAAGGCCGGCTTCTCCAGTCCCTAGGACATCGGCTGTGAAACAGTTCCGACGGCCTCCTCGGTCAAATCCCGGAGGTAAAAATCAGGGACAGTTGCAGGGTAACAAGAAGCCCTGGAGCAGGAGAGGTACAAAACCTCCCCCAAAGTCAAATGCATGAAGGGTTGCCCCCACTCAATCGGGTGGGGGGAAGACTTCAGTTGTTCACAGAGACCTGGCGGGACACGATCCGAGACAGATGGGTGCTCTCCGCAGTAAATCTGGGATACAAATTGGAGTTAAACTCCCCTCCTTCCCGCTTTATAAGGTCAAACGTGCCAAGGGATCCCCAGAAGAGAGGATCCCTCCTGTTGGCACTGGAACAATTATTGCTCCAAGCAGTAATTATAGAGGTTCCCCTGGAAGAATGGGGGTTCGGGTTTTACTCAAACCTTTTTACAGTTCCGAAGCCAAACGGGGACGTGAGGCCCATATTAAATCTAAAAGGGCTAAACAAATTCCTACATATCAGGACTTTCCGGATGGAGTCGATCCGATCGGTAGCCACTGCCCTACAAGGGGAGGAATGGTTAGCCTCGATCGACATCAAAGATGCTTATTTGCACATTCCCATCTTTCCAGCCCACCAAAAATTTCTACGCTTTGCGGTAGAAGGGCGCCATTTTCAGTTCAGAGCCTTACCCTTCGGTCTGGTCACAGCACCAAGAGTGTTCACAAAAATTCTGGCCCCATTATTGGCCAATCTAAGGACACGAGGTGTAACGATAATGGCATATCTAGACGACTTGTTGCTGATAGACCACTCAGTGGAAAAACTAGAAGTGGTTGTTCACGAGACAATCAAGTTTCTGGAATATCACGGTTGGATTATCAACCGAGACAGGTCAGTCCTAAAACCAGTCAAAAGTCTGGAATACTTGGGGCTAAGGCTGGATTCAGACCAGAGAAAAATTTTTCTTGCCTCAAGAAAAGGGGTCGTCTTTGAGAGATTTGATCCACTTAGTGGGTTCAAAAAGACAGCCATCCATACGCCTGTGCATGAGGCTGCTGGGAAAAATAGTGGCATCATTCGAAGCAGTACCCTACGGTCAATTCCATTCAAGGAAATTGCAAAGGGCCATACTGTCAGCCTGGAACAAAAAAGTTCAGGCTCTGGACTTACCAATGTCCTTGTCCCCTTCCGTTCGCAAGAGCCTCCGCTGGTGGTTGGTTCCCCAGAATCTGGAAAGAGGGAAATCCTTCAGTCCGATTTCCTGGAAGGTGGTCACTACAGATGCCAGCCTTATAGGCTGGGGAGCAGTACTGGAGCAATGGTCTCTCCAGGGCAAGTGGTCAGAAGCAGAAAAGGCCCTGCCCATCAATCTCTTAGAGATACGAGCAGCCCGGTATGCCCTAGTAGCATGGACATCCAAACTCCAAGGGTCCCCTGTCAGAGTTCAATCAGACAATGCCACAGCAGTGGCATATATCAATCGTCAGGGGGGCACCAGGAGTCGTGCAGCCCAAAGGGAAGTAAATTACATCCTGAGATGGGCAGAAAGATATGTCCCAGCCATATCTGCGGTATTCATTCCAGGAGTGGAGAATTGGAAGGCGGACTTTCTAAGTCGCCAACAATTATGCCCAGGGGAATGGTCCCTTCATCCCGAGGTTTTCCGGACAATATGTCAGCGGTGGGGAACACCGGATGTAGATCTGCTAGCATCCAGATTCAACACAAAAGTGGACAGGTTTGTCTCTTGGACAAGGGATCCCCTAGCGTGCGGCTCGGATGCCCTAGTGTTCCCTTGGGATCAGTTCAAGCCGATATATGCATTCCCACCGCCACAATTGTTACCTCGATTACTCCGCAGAATCAGGGTAGAAAAGAAACCAGTGATTCTGGTGGCTCCAGCGTGGCCCCGAAGAGCATGGTACGCGGAGATTGTAAAAATGTCTGTGGGGAGTCCTTGGACCCTCCCACATCGTCCGGACCTGCTTTCGCAAGGACCGATATACCACCCTTCCTTACCAGCCCTAGGTTTGACGGCCTGGCTATTGAAGCCCACATTCTAAAAAAGAGAGGGCTCTCTAATTCTGTGGTATCTACCATGATCAATGCCAGGAAGCCGGTATCCAGGCAGATCTACTATAGAATCTGGAAGGCGTACATCGCCTGGTGTGAGGCCAAGAAATGGCATCCACGTAAATACGTAATAGGTAGGATTCTGGACTTCCTACAATGGGCTGTAGATAGGAAGCTTGCCTTGAGTACTATCAAGGGTCAGATTTCGGCCTTGTCAATATTTTTTCAAAGGCCCTTGGCTTCGCATTCACTAGTCAAAGCCTTTATACAAGGAGTGATGCGTATTAGTCCTCCGGTTAATATTCCCATATGTCCATGGGATCTAAACTTGGTTCTGTCGGTTCTACAGAAACAACCATTTGAACCATTACAGCATATTTCCTTGGTGCTTCTCACCAGGAAATTGATTTTTCTAGTAGCCATTTGTTCGGCTAAAAGAGTATCGGAATTAGCAGCTATGTCCTGTAAGGAGCCATATCTGGTTATCCATAAGGACAGAGTAGTGTTACGTCCTCATCCAGCCTTTCTTCCTAAGGTGGTATCGAGTTTTCATTTGAACCAAGATGTGGTTCTTCCTTCTTTTTTCCCCAAACCTACTTCGGTAGAGGAAAAGTTATTGCATTCTTTGGATGTAGTAAGAGCAGTTAAAGCTTATCTAAAAGCCACTGCTCAGATTCGCAGAACGGATACTTTGTTTATTCTGCCGGAAGGCCCCAGAAAGGGTCAGGCAGCGTCAAAATCTACTTTAGCCAAGTGGATTCGACAGGTCATAATACAAGCCTATGGCTTGAGAAGGAGACCGCCTCCGTTCAAAGTTAGAGCGCACTCCACGAGAGCAGTTGGAACTTCATGGGCAGTGCATCACCAGGCCTCCCTGGCTCAAATCTGTAAGGCCGCAACATGGTCTTCAGTACACACGTTTACTAGGTTCTACCAGGTGGACGTTAGAAGTCAGGAGGATGTCGCCTTTGGGCGCAGTGTGTTGCAGGCCGCAAAAGATCCTCATGTCTGATAGCGCTCAGCTTATATATGGTGTATCCCCCCCCTCATTTGGCATTGCTTTAGGACATCCCATTAGTAATGACTATGTCGCTCTGTGTCCCGTGATGTACGAGAAAGAAAATAGGATTTTTATAACAGCTTACCTGTAAAATCCTTTTCTTGGAGTACATCACGGGACACAGAGCTCCCGCCCCTCTTTGGGGACACTTATTGCTTTGCTACAAAACTGAGGTGCTCCCGGATGTGAGGGGCTTATATAGGGGAGGGTACTTCCGGTTTTGGAAGTTGCCAGTGCCAGCACCTGACGGTATCTATATAACCCATTAGTAATGACTATGTCGCTCTGTGTCCCGTGATGTACTCCAAGAAAAGGATTTTACAGGTAAGCTGTTATAAAAATCCTATTTTTTTACATTTTTTTTTATACAATGTTTTATAGCAGAAAGTTAATTTTTTTTATTTTTTTTCAAAATTGTCAGTCTTTTTTTGTTTATAGCGCAAAAAATAAAAACCACAGAGGTGATCAAATACCACAAAAAGAAATCGCTATTTGTGGGGAAAAAAAGGACATAAATTTTGTTTTGGGTACAGTGTCGCACGACCGCGCATATGTCAGTTAAAGCAACGCAATACACTATCGCAAAAATTGGCATGGTTATTAAGGGGGTGAAACCTTCTGGAGCTGAAGTGGTTAAAAAGGCTCATTAAGTCAGAGCTAAAGCTCTCTAATTAGCAGGGAGTGAAAGCTGTAGGACTTTGCACAGTTTTTGATTTTCTGTACCAAAAATATATGTAGCTTATTTAAACCAAAAGTTCCATTGGGCTTTAAGGAAGGCCATTTATTTGCCTTAATAAAGCACCAGTTAGCATGCAAAAATATCGTATATAAAAGCAGTTTGGATACTTACCTGTCCAACAGTGACACCCACTGTCTTTTGGCTCTCTGCAAGGCCTCCCAGGGCCAGCATGATTCCTCTTAATGCCAGTTAGCATCCCACTTGCTGGGCAATAAAACATGGCTCTTCTCCTCCCTGAAATAGCTTGCGGGCAAACTTCATCATAAAGGTCTCTCACAGAGAATCCATACCTCCTCAAGTAGGTTCTATTGACATAAGTTCCTACCAACCTTGTCATTTTTGGATGGACCAAATACGTCTAAGATTTGTGATACCCTTTGTAGAGCACTAGCCAACTGTTCTGCGGAGGACTAGATTGACTGGACAAGTTAGATGACCTACCTTATCTAATCGCTATTGCTGTTACCCTGCAGAAAAGTTTGAAGAAGACATTCATTTACTTCACTACTGACAGTCATAGAGGGTTTAACAAGGTGCTGTGTCTTTTAAATACCACCATCATAGGCATGGGCGTCCGCTGAACTTTTTTCAGGGGGGGGCATCATTTTAAGGTCATCCATGCTTCTTTGGGGCAGTGGAGCGGCGCTGTATACACCACTCCTCCACCGCCCATTGAAATAAATGGGCACCGCTGCCGAAGCGCCTGCAAAGCGATTCGGCAGCGGCGATACACAGTTGCATTTAACCCTGTCTTTGACCGCTAGCTGGGGTTATTGCAACACAGGGGGCAAGTGTCTTCACTCTGACTTCAACACTCTTACGATTCCAGGGGGGGGCAATTGACCCCCCTTACCCTATGGAGCGGACACCCATGATCATAAGGGCATGGAAACTTTGGGCTTAGGTACCACAAACACCCATTTCCTGCAATGTCAAATGCACCATTACAAGATACTTTGCCCGCTTGTTAGCCTTTATTAATGACATGTTGTAACAATTAGTACAGTGATTATATTTTCAACTATTGTGATTACATTTTTCTATATAGAAAACGAATAAACAGATTGAAATATAAATGTCATCGTGTTGGGTGTCAAATCTGATTTAAAGTAGATTATCAGACATTTGTACTTGGCTACTGTGCATAGTCACATGCACTAATTTGACACCTTTTCAGAAAAAAAAAAAAAAATATGATATACTTATCTCTATTTTTCTGCCCTATTAATAAAACTGGCACACTATTTCTGGTAATGGATTGACCATGTGGCAACCCGTAAATAGGACTGGAACTAGGACCTTCCTAATTACTTACATGTTGTCTAACTTACCTGATCCATGCCAACTGACTGTAATGTCAACAGCAGATTCCTAAGGACAGCATTCTGTTTCACAGATGTATCAATGCAAATGCTAATGTAAGGTAAACCTTCGTGTCGGATATGCCAGGCTTTTTATCAGTCCAATTTGTGTTTGCCTTGGTAATCACCATTTAGGATGAAGTAATCATTTAATACACTTTTATTATGATTTTAACATGAAAGTGTTATAAACCTGATTTAAAGTAGCAGGATGTGAATAAAAATGTTTGTATATTTCACAACAGGTGGTAAATTTGTTCCATCTATACACAGCAGATGCTTCCAAATACCTTTTAACATTTTAAGATATTAAAGCGTTTGTTTTTTTTTGTTGCGGATAGTGTGAGTAAATGGTTTGGTTTTTACTGCTATCTAGGGCCACCAGACAAGAAGTCAGGAAAAATCTACACCAGAAACACAGACAGTAATGAAGTTGATGAATTTTATAAACATTTTAAAAGTGTTTACATTTGATATTTCTGTAATTTTGCTATTGTGAGAAATATGCGCAAAAAATTATGTACATTGGCAAATACAGTGAAACCTTGGTTTAAAGAATAACGCGGTTAACAAGTGTTTTGATTAACAAGCAACTTTTTTTATTAAATTCTGACTCGGTTTGCGAGTGTTGTCTCGCAAAACGAGCAGAATTCAAGCTAATGGGGTGTGCAGTATCACATTTGGCCAGAGGTGCGGGGGCGCCAGTGACACTCGGAAAGGTTTGGAGCCGTTCGGAAATACTCGGAATCACTCGGAAATACTCTGTTCCCGAGTGTTTCCGAACCTTTCCGAGGGTTTTCAGAGATTAGCCGAGCTGTCCCCGAGTATTTCTGAGGCTCTCCGGCGCCCCAACCTCTGGCTAAATGCGGTATTGCATGCCATAGGAGTCAATGCAGAACAAATTATCTTTGTTGTTTATGCCAAATTCCCTACCATCTGAATGTCACAGCTAAAATTGAGACTCATCAGACTAGGCAACATTTTTCCTATTTTCTATTGTCCAATTTTGGTGAGCCTGTGCAAATTGTGTATGGGCCCCATCGTTTTTTTTTCCATCGGTGTCAAAAAATAGAACATGTTTTAAATTTATCCGATGGAAAAAAAAACGATAGCAAATTACTATTGTCTGTGGAGAACTCCATCGGATAAAAAACCCACGCATGCTCAGAATCAAGTCGACGCATGCTCAGAAGCATTGAACTTCATTTTTCTCGGCTTGTCGAAGTGTTTTACGTCACGGCGTTTGGAACAGTCGGATTTTTGACTGATGGTGTGTAGGCAAGACTGATGGAAGTCAGCTTCATCGGATTTCCGATGGAAAAATCCATTGGTTAAAAATCTATAGGAAATCCGATCGTGTGTACATGGCTTTACTGTTCCCTTTCTATCATCGCGGACCAGTCTGCCCATTCTCCTCTGCCCTCTGACATCAGCAAGGCATTTTCGTCCCCACAACAGCCGCTCACTGGATATTTTCTCTTTTTCAGACCATTCTCGGTAAACCCTAGAGAGATCAGCAGTTTTTGAAATAATCAGAAAAGCTCGTCTGGCACCAACAACCATTCCACGTTCAAAGTCACCTAAATCCCCTTTTTTCCCCATTCTGATGCTCAGTTTGAACTTTGGGAAGTCGTCTTAACCATGGCTAGATGCCTAAATGCATTGAGTTGCTGCCATGTGATTGGCTGATTAGAAATAAGTGTTACCAAGCAATTGAACAGGTGTGCCCATTAAAGTGGCCAGTGAATGAATACCGTATATATGTTGTTATCGAACATTTACCCTCATTTCCTGTCTAGAGAAACCACTATGAAGCAAAGGAAACCTCTGAAATGGAGCCCTAGATATCACCAATCCTACCCCTAAACAAAAAACGAAAAATGCTGGACATGTAATTTAAAGAAGAATTTCACCCATACCCCCTTTCCCTCAGCTTTATTATTATCAAGTCTTTTTTTTTTTAAATAAGGATAAACAAAACATATGATCTAGTAAACCCACCCACCAGCCCAGGTCTGATCAAATTAAATTGTGATTTAAAACCATAAGTATCATTGAAAAGCCCCGTACACACGGTCAGACTTTTGGCCAACAAACTTCATTTTGAGCAAGTTGGACCAACAATCCGACCATGTGTACGCTCCATCGGACAAACTTTTTTGATTTTTTTCTTGTTTTCATCGGACAAAAGTTGGGTCTGCAAACGGACAAACTTTTGCCCAACAAAAGTCTGATGGAGCAAAGTCCGACCGTGTGTACAGAAAACCATCGGACTTTTGTCCGATGGACAAAACAACTAATGTTAAAATCAACCAACAATAGCAGAAGTTGACCAAAGGGTGGCGGTAAAGAGCAGAAAAGAGCAGAAAAACCACGTGATGTTGCAAAAAGTTTTGGGAAAGTTTGCAGAAAAGTCCGAGCGTGTGTATGCTATGGGTGTTCCCGACCAACTCCGTTCGGACAAAAAAACATGGAAAAGTCAGATGGAAGTCCGACCGTGTGTATGGGTCTTATGCCTTACTTTTCTTTGTTTGGGTTCTTGGAACTTGAATCTTTAATCAATTCAGTAGGCACCAAGATACAGTAATGAACAATGTTGTCCAACCTTTTCCACATTAAATAATAAGTTCATTGGAACATCATGTTACATCCCATATTTATGTCCCAACTTGTGAACCACTCACCCCCCTCACCCGTGACAGCAGTCGAAGGGATCCTACCCTGTGCAGCCGCTGTCACATTTTAAAATCTGTGTGGCTGTGAAGGGCTCTGTTCACTCAGCCACGTCAGTCATTTACAGAGATCAGTCATTTACAGAGATCTGTGAATGAATAAAGTACAAGTCCCGTCTGCCCCAACGGCAGACAACTAGTCTACTGACACTTCCTCCAGTTTCCAAACTGAAAGCACATACGGGGTATGGGCAGAAAACTGGAGGAAATGTCTGCAGGGGCCTGACATTGCACCCCTGATCCACTGATCGCAGAAGCAATGCTTTTGCTTTTTGCATTTCTTTGCAGTCCTGTCTCTGGAATGACATGAAGGAAGTTGCAAGCTGGATGCATAAAGCCTAATAGGCAAGTCAGAGCCATCTGAGTGAGTACTAATGACCCTGGGAAGTAAGAGAGTAACATCAGGGAGTGTACAAGGCTGGGACACAAAAAAGTGAGACTGGTAAGGAATATCCACGCTAAAGTGCTTAAAATATTAAACAATTATAAATGACAAGGACAGCTGCAAGCACAGGTCAATACATAAAAAAACAATAACAATAAAAATACAATTAGTGCAGCGCTATCACTCAAAGAACGTACATAAACATGATCTCAAAATTAAGTAAACATTGTGAAAATTAATGTGATAAATGAACAAACTGTAATAATGAATTTATCAAAGAAAGAAAGTCCATAAGGTATCTAAAGAACAAAAATCAATGAAAGGAAAAAAAAATGTATATTAACTCCAGTGTCCCAACAGATCATATCCAACAGGTGAGGGGTAGAACAGATGATTGTGTGCATAGGAAAAAAGCCAGCTTCCCCAGATCCTCCATGTGAAACACCTCCAATACAAAGGATGGCAGCTTACCAAAATGTGGCGGCTTCCAAACTAACGGATAAGCCAACAGCGCAGTGGGGAAAACTTTTCCCAGGTGTATCTATAAAGGTGCTGGTGGTCCTGGCGTGCTTCAAATCACAACCTCATATCAGGTGCATATGCATAGGAATACAAAGTATCATAGCGTTATACTGTATAAAAGGTGGTTTATTGAATATAAAGGATGCACTCACATGATCACCGATAAAAACCAGCGTGTTATCATAAAAAGCTGCAGCAATTGCCATGGAGAAACTAACAAGCGGTTCCAGCCCAGCGCGTTTCGTCATAGGATTGACGTTGTCAGGGGCGTGGCTACCAGATGTGCACCACGCATACTATAGAAGGCACCTTATTAATCTTGTTAGGTGTTAGAGCAGAATGCTACAAATCTAGTATACAGAGAGATGAGTCCCCAACACTGTGCTGCTATCAAGGAGAGGGGAGAAATACTTAGAGAAGATGACTTATCAGTGATGTGCAATGTGCTGCTTTCAGAATTGACTCCTACAGACTATCCGGTTAGTATGTCTGTGATGCATATGTATGTGATGTGAGGTGTTACTGACACTTTTGAGGAACAACAGTAAAGTGCAGAAAAACCTATACTTGTGTGGAAATCTTTTCTTATGAATATAAAGGCTAATGGCCAGGGATGTCATTGGAAGGCCTATGGCAGGGAGATGGGAACTATATGGCATAGGTTAAGAACTACCAGCAGTGGGTTGTTGTCCTATCTAAGAAGGAAAGGGGAGCTTGGGTGACTTGGCACCAATAGTTGGCCAATCAGAAGCCCCCTTACATGTGCATTTATTATTTTCCCCTGAAAGGTGAACTTAGCCTTTACAACCATTAGACAACTGATATGCCAGTGAAGAATAGTGCACCATAGTTCCCAAACCTTCAGACATCTGGTCAGCCCCAATGCATGCATTTTCAGACTTCAGATCAGCCCCAAACACTTTACATTCAGCCCTCAGATCAAACCCAAACCTTTCAGAAATGCAGGGGTTTTACATACCTGCTGCAGTGTTCCAACAAGAGGAGGAAACGTGTGGGCGGGATTCTACCACACACACTGACATCCTCGGCTGCCATTGGGCCTACAGTTTTAGAGATGTCAGGAAAGTTGGTGGCCAATGGGCAAGCCCAGAGATCTTTCAATCACAGCTAAAGGTGCCACTGAGGATGGCACAGCACATGTTGCGCAGGTTTCTCATTCTGCAAGAGTTTGACTCTGAAATACAAACAATACTGGTGTATTTTTATACATTATTGCTGTTATTGTTGTTTATGTAATGCAAAAAATATTGCGCAACCCAAGAAAAACAATGAAGTGAATGAAACAATAATAATAAATGCTTCAAAGGGCTTAAAAAAAGCAATAGTGAATGCTCCTAAAAAGCAATGGTGAATGCTCACAAAAGATACAGACAAAAATTGTATGTGTATGTCTGATATAAGTAAACTTCAAATACATATAATGGAATTAAGTCAAAACCAAAACCAAAAATGAGCAACACAAAAAATGTCCAAAAAAGAATGGGCTATGGTCAGAGAAGCGAAGGTGCCAATCGTCCTCAGTTTCTTCTTTCCAGCAGGTAATAATGACTCACAATCAGGTATAAGATGTCTGCTTACCAGATTTGATGGACCCCCATTACAGGGATCAAATGGGCTTGGTAGACACGATTACTCCCGACATCTAGTAAAGGGAATCAGATACTCCTCGAGATCCTATGCTCCTCGGCTGCACCGTGTTCCAAAATCCTCCCAGGTTAAGGTAAACCAAAACAAGAGCACCGCTCATATGGCATAAAAGGAATAAGAACAAAAAAACTTAATGGTGCAGAAACGTTTAAAGGAATTCCCCTTTATTGTATAAAAATGATAGTACTGACATCCATAGATTTGAAAAAATTAGAGAGCGCGCAGTATGCCCGCACTCCCATACAACGATTTAAAAAGCAGTCAGCTGTAGCTCGTGCCAATCAGCTGGTGCGTGATGACATCAGATTCCTTGGCTCCACCCTTGTTGTTTATGCTACTTGTTATTATTTCTTGAACTAAATAGATCATAAAGATTGCAAATACAGTCCTTTATAGAGAACAGTTCCTTGCTGAATTTTTCATTGTATATGTAGCGCACACACCCCACTCCTACCTGCATTAACTTTGGCTCCTCGCAGGAAGAGAGAGGCACACCGCACTAACAGCCCGTATCCTCCTGTGTGAGGAGGTTGAGCGGTGTTGTTGTTGGGTCTTCCACGGTCAGAACATAAAAACCTCCAGAGCCTGATTCTCACCTCTATGTTGAGGTAGAGACAAGTCTTTGACTTCCCAGTAAAGTGAATGTCTACACCAGCTGAAACTCCAACTCAGAGTTTATTTTCTCTTAGCAATAACACAGTTTCTGATAGGAAAAGGTTGGAGCAAGAAACAGAACAGTACAAGGTGTGGAGGAGGTCCAGGCACAAACGTTACAGATGTTTGCTCAGATCCTCAAGCAAGTTTAACTAGGCGCACAGTCTCTGACACAGACTGTGAAGTTGGTCTCTGCCACAGACTGTGACGTTGGTCTCTGCCACAGACCTGGTGAAGCTGATCCCCTTCTTTAGCTATGGCCCCTTTTTAGGAGAAGACATCCCTCCGGAGAGTTACCTGGACCCTACCGTCACCATGACACTGCACTGGGTCTTCGGAGAGTTCCTTTCCCGGCCTCCTCATCCTTGATACGGGTCCCCTCGCAAGGCGGCAGCCTGAGAGTCCTCGATCCTCGGTGGACCCCAGCCGAAGGCACTGGGCCCCAGGCCTCCACTGCGGTCCCTGGGCTTACATACCCAGGGCGGACAGGAACAGCATGGTAGTACCTCACCCTGGGCTAAAGGTGCCCAGGATGGAACAGGAACACCCGCCCCTGGGCCTAAGGTGCCCAGGGCGGACTGGAACAAGAACCTGGGGTAGGACCCCGCAGACAGACAGAACCCCGAACAAGCAGCGTCTGCCCCTTTTATATCCTCTCCCAGCATGCCCAGCAGGTAGACCACACCCACTGTATGGTTGCCGAGAGGGGACACACAAGGCACAGCACTGTATCAGCGGTTCAACCCTAGCCTACTATGGCAGCGCCACCTGTAGGCCACGGAACTGTACACCGATACTCTCCCTGTGGATAAAAATGGTTGCAAAACCCTGACAAATTAGGGTGTTTGAGCAAACGACCACTCAAACACTCCCCCTAAATTTAGCACCCGCTACATGTACAATATAAAATCTATAAGCTAAAGGTATGTGAAGAATTTTTACAGCATGGTCTCCACTGTAGCCTCAGCAAATCAACTTTTGATAGCCATTTCTGGAATGCCAGTGATACAGTTTAGCAGTGCAATAATTACATAGTTAGTCAGGTTGAAAAAATACACTAGTTCAACCAAAAAAAAAAAAAAAAACCATACAATCCCATATACCCAATCCTATACCCACAGTTCATCCAGGGGAAGGTGAAAGACCCCAGCAAAGCATGATCCAATTTGCTACAGCACGGGAAAAGATTCCTTCCTGATCCCCCCAAGAGGCAATCGGATATTCCCTGGATCAACCACATTAACAATTACATTAACAAGCAGAGAATATTTTTATTAAAATAATAAAGAGATGCCAAACATGAGGTTACAACCAGTTTTGTGTAAATAAATTTCATGGCTCTAAGCCGGCAATCCTCAAACTATGGCCCATGAAGCTGGGTATGGTCCAACCAGCCTCTGCAATGAGAAGGCCCCAGGGTGTTTTTTTTGCAAACCATGGGAAGCATCCATAAGCAGAGTCGAAGCAGGTGCCAAGTACTGGAACACAAAAAGTTCCAGCACATGGCAATCCATCTTGGGCACTATCAGGAGGAGTAATCTCCTTCCTGATGGCGCTCGTATTATCCCAGCCATGGAGTCATTGACAGGAGGGGCATGGGACATGAAAATGCCACTGAACACTGCTTGGGGCTTTCCTGATCCCAGTGACACCAATGATGGGGCATTTAGCCTTCTGACTGACATCAAGGATGGAGAGTTTATTCCCTCCAATGCAGGGGCAGTTTTTACTCCCACATACCACCAATTAATCAATTATGAGTATTTTTTGCTTACACTAATTGCCAGTGCAGGGAAATTCTTTACTCCCACTGACCACAAACATTAGGGTTTTTTTTACTTCTACTGGTCTTTGAAGCTAGGGTAATTTGTATTCCTGCTGGCAATCGTCTAGCGCCCAAACAGTTTTACAGACATTTTGAGACCCATTGTTCTAAGCAGACATACTTACCAAAAAGATACATTGGTACCTCCCCTTCTAAACCTCCACTAATGTCTTCCTAACTCTTTACCACTACCCAATCTTTTAATTACCACTCTCTCATGCTCTTTTGTCTTCTACAGCAGGACATCTGGCCCTTAACTCTCACTATATAGGACCTACTCCTCTAAGGATTGACAGCATCCAGTGGTTTGTAGTTTATGAGCTTTACCGGATCGCAAGAATAAATGTTAATGATTAGTCTAAGCATATTGTCTCTAACTTTGGACCATTTGTCTTATGATCTGCACTGTTGATCTATGACTGTGTTCCGTACTAAAACACTAAAAACCAATCATTATAAAATAATAATCTTAAAAAATACATTGGTAAAACAATGTAGCATAAATATTATTAATACTACAATTACTTCTCTTCCTACTAATGTTTTAGTAAGTCCAGATTGTTTAATGAAAAAACTGTCTAAAGCCCCATATACACGATCCGAATATCGTACGAAAAATGTCGTCCGAGGAAGAATCGTAGGATAATCGGATCGTTAGTACAGAGCTTCGAGAGCCGATCATGGCAGTTCATCCGATATTATTTTATCGGACAAGCACGAAAATTTTCCTCGTACGATAACAAATCGTACGATTTTCGTTTAGTCAGTACAGTTGTCGTCCGAAAATACAATACAAATACATTACAACACATGACATTACTTCCGATTTTTTTTTCTGTCGTACGAGAATTTTCGTGACTTTAATAACCTATTTAATTTTACTTGCGACTATTAAGCGAAAAAAGTTGTTCGATCTGTCGTACGATATTCGGATCGTGTGTACGGGGCATTACAGTAAGTCCTACACATTCTAACTATTTGTACATTTTCAAAAAATATACAATATATAGTCTATAATTGTCTCACCAACATGCTTCGTAGTTATTTTGTGTATGCAGGATACAGTGAAGTCGCAGGCTGTGAACATCTGAAGGAGCAGACCCAGTGCAAAATACGTACATGTCTGTACCTTAAAGTAAGAAATTACCATTAGAGAACATTGTCACTGTTTATTATAAAATATAAGCACAAGGAAGATTTTCCACTATATGCATCTATTGCTGTTAGAAGGCTTCCATATGCAGTATTGAGACTCACAACCTATAGCACTTTGAAAAAAGAAGTAATCCGGATGGCTGGACTCCAACGAAAATATCTTTATTAATGACAGTCCATACAGCAAAGGAATGAAACAGAAACTGACGCGTTTCACACCGTAACTACTGGCGCTTATTCATAGCTTGTCTATAGAACTTTGACTAAAGCCTCGTACACACGATTGGATTTTCCGCAGACAAAGCGTCAGACTTTTGTCCGAAGGGTGTGTGCCTGGATTTTGTCTTGCATACAAACGGCACACAATTGTCGGCCAACAAATACGAACGTAGTGACGTACTAGACGTACTACGTGGTTTTTCAGTTCTGGAGCACCACCCTTTGGGCACCTTTTGCTAATGTCGTGTTTGGTGAGCATTGATTCAGAGAATGCGTGTTTGTACTTTCGACTTTTGTCTGACGGACTTGTGTAAAGACGATTGGAAAATCTGACAACAGATCGTTGTCTGCGGAAAATTTTAAAGCCTGACATCCAACATTTGTCAGCGGAAAATCCGACAACAATTGTCCGACGGAGAGCACAAACGGTCGGATTTTCAGCCAACAGTCTGTCAACACCTAATTCCCGACAGAAAATCCGATCGCGTGTACGAGGCTTTACAGGAGCTTTAGCTGTCTGTTAGCCCTTAGAGAACAGGTCTGCTTAGAGGACTCATATACAGTATGTTTATTACTAATTCAATAATGACTCACAGAGTCATTATTGAATTCAAATAATCACAAGCCAGGTTTTCCAGTTCAGGCTTGTAAAGTTTTAATCATTTAGCTTGTGTGCTCTAGATATTACTGTTCCTTTTTTACTTACCTTCAATATTTATTCAGTTTCTTGGTTTAGAAAAAAAAAAAAGCTGTCAAAAGGCATGCAATACTTAACAGTCAAAATTGCATGGTGCAGGTCATACAAGAGCTTGGAAGACAGTGGACAGCATCTTCTACTAATGAGAATGTACTCAAAATAAACTTGTTTTTTGATTTTGAGCTTTTATGTTAATGTTTATTCTCCTGCTCACCATAGACAAATGTGAAAGATTAGTAAATCAGTAATCAATAAATACAGTTATAAGCCTACTTCTACTTCTGGAGCCAGACGAAAGAAATACAAGACACCCAAAACATAGCATATATACCATAACACACAAAGAAACCCAAAATAGCCAGATAGCATACACATACAGGCAACACTCTATCCTGGCCTAGGCCAACAAGGCCCAGGCCTAGGGCAGCACTTTGCAGGGGGGCAGCACGGAAAGAGTCCCCACCGGCTTGTGCTACACTGTTAGTGTAAAGCAAGTTTCTTCTAATTTTGACTGTCATATCATCTGGACCACAAACCTTCCTCACTGTGCTATATGTTTTCTGTTGCACCATTGGCATGGTTATATCTTCTTAGTCCTCTCCATAAAATTATCAGAAATTTGTGCTTAAAGTAAAACTATAGGCAACACTTTTTTTTTTCATTTTGGATAGAGTAAGGGAGGGTTATAGTCCCAGTCAGTTTATTTTTTACCATCCCTGTCCCATTGCAGAGATTTCCCTTCACTTTATGCCCCATAGCCAAACAGGAAGTGAGAGGAAATCTATGCAAATTAAGGGAATGCATTGCCCCCCCCAGGCCCTAAGAACTAGTGTCTCCACCTGAAAATTTCAGGGTGGGTCTTAAACAGAAAGGGGTGTGGCCTTGACAGGAAGGTTGTGGGTCATATTTAAATTAGGGGGTGCATGAGTTTAGTCAGGCCTAGGGCAGCACAAAACCTGAATACAGTACTGCATACAGGCAAATAGTAAATACCCACTTTAGCTGCCACTCAATCCTATTTTCAAGAGCATGAAAAGTCACTTCTTTGTAATATGTTTTTTTTTAAACTTGGGGGTAAATCATTAAAGACGTAAACAAAACAAGCACAACATTGCATCTGTGGCCAATAGTAAATCAAGTTTAGCCTCTTAATTTTCTTGAAAGAAAAACAAGAATTCTCTCTGTGAGAAGTTTAAAAAAATATTTAAAAAGTGTGGCGCCAATGAATGATGAGGAATAACCTCAACCGTGCAATATACTGAAATAAGTATATGTAAATTTTAAATTGAACACAATGTAGTGATAAATATACCCTGTGACATGTGCATAATATACAATTTTACATGAAAATACCATATAGCATAAAACGATGCCTCATCCACCTGTCTCTACTGACAGTCAGCAGGTGGTGAACCAATAGCTATATCGTGCATATACAAACAAAACAAACAAAACTTTTATATAATGGGTGTCAAGTTCATATGGGGTAACTTTGATGAGTGTCTGCCAATATAATGGTCATACACTGAAGGAAAGTTCCAGCAAAGAATCTCCCGAAGAAATTGGGATAACCTTAGCCGTATACCGGGAAGTATATTGGATGTAGTAGACCACTAGGTATATACTTTCACCCGGGAGTGCCTTCACCATGGATCCATAAAGGAGAAAGGGATACTCTTACCAGCTATGATGGATCCAATGCGCCGTACGGCGGATGGATCTTTCAGGCTTTGTCTCTTTCAGAGACAGGGGAGCGACAACCGGAGTCTGTAGAACGCCTCCTCTTAGAGCTGGCAGCACTTCTATTTTATCAAGAACGATCCAATCCCAAAATCGCAAAGCACCTCAATAGGTCATAGCCATGAAAAACAGGGAAAAGATTCTCCACATGGTGTAAATCCAAAAATGATTTATTAAAACATCCGTTTTAAAGTTCAAGCAATGTGAACACTCGGTAAAAATTCTTAAAAAGCAAATATAAGAAAAGCCACGACACTCCACAGCACAGCAGTACAAAAACGAAGACAGCGTGGTCAAGTCAGCTGGAGCTGGTGTATTGTCCGACCGGTTTCGTCTTAACAGACATCTACTGGGAAATACAACAAGCCCACTGACCTCCACGCTTATATATAAGAAGAGTAATCATAAATTTGAAACAGTTGTGATCTAATTTGTATCCCAAATCTCCGGGATCCCTCTGTCCAATCATAGAGGGTATTAGATGTTATCACCTAAATGGTGAGCCAATAGGGAAGAGATTGCTAAAAAAGACCTTGCCACGTCATCCGTCATGTGACCATGATCGTCGGTGTGCAGAGGTATGTCAGCATCCCGTGACGCTCCGTCCCAGCGTGAGCGTCACTCATACGGCAGTCTGGGAAATGTAGTCTCACCCCGAGGCCGTACCACACTCCCCTATCACCGCCGCTACGTCACTACGTCATGACGTCATGGCGGCGCGACCAGCCGCAAAGCAACCTGGGGCGTGTAGTGTACTGTGAGTCTAGCCATCATGATCACAGACTATCTCCCGTCATCCTCGCCGTCACGCAGCATCAGACACAATGCCTGACACGAGATCAGCGCCCTACCTGACATATATAGTGTCATAAATGCTATAAATGCTAATCTTCAAGGACGTGTATCAAAACAAGCAGTAATACTTATATGATACATCATATTTCTTAATGTAAAAAGTGTGAAAATACTGCGCTGTCTGAATAAAATGTAAAATATATGTGATAACTTAATATCTATGCAGCAACCAAAAAATGTGGGACACACACAAATAACAGATATATAAAGAAAGAACTAAGGCTGCGCAACTGAATATAAAAAGTAA
Source organism: Rana muscosa (assembly GCA_029206835.1). Lineage (NCBI taxonomy): Eukaryota > Metazoa > Chordata > Amphibia > Anura > Ranidae > Rana > Rana muscosa. Next base: position 830,134,671 of record CM055116.1, read on the forward strand.
AAAAACAAAATTATGTTATAAAAACACAATATGATATCATTTGTGTATGACGTGAATAAACAATATAACTTATGGAGTAAGGGATGTTGTTCTATGTACGTCTCTGGGTAATAGATGGTACTTAAACTGTATTTCTTGATATTGACATGCAAAAAAAAAAAAAATTCAAAGATAGTCCATAAGTAACAAAAAGTCCCCAGAAGGAAGAAATAAAGGATTCCAAAACTCTTCAAAACTGCATAAGTGACTTCAAAAATGAAACACCATAGAAGGAGTGATGATATGACAGGAGAGAAATCCACCACCTTGTCCCTTTCAGGCTGCTTACCAGAAATTTTGATCCCTGAAAGAGATCAATCTGAATAGGTGGCTGTTATCCCCGCCAAGGGCTCTAATTGGCTCTCTCTGTGCTCTCTGTTCATCTAGGTTCCAGTCTGTTAGTCCACCAGGCAGCTCCGTGAGTCACATTTAGGGTAAAAGAGAAAACCCCATAGCGTAATCCAGTATATAAAAAAACATTTATTATAATAAAAATGCACTTACAGCATGTTGAAGTAAAAACAGCAGTGGTTTAGTGTGCCCCTGGATGACGACAGGTTTGTCGAAACGACGTAGGGAGGAGCGGCGTGCTGACGTCACCACGATACGAATCCCGGAAGCAACGGGTAGTGAGAGCCGGCCGGCCGCACACTAAACCACTGCTGTTTTTACTTCAACATGCTGTAAGTGCATTTTTATTATAATAAATGTTTTTTTATATACTGGATTACGCTATGGGGTTTTCTCTTTTACCCTAAATGTGACTCACGGAGCTGCCTGGTGGACTAACAGACTGGAACCTGGATGAACAGAGAGCACAGAGAGAGCCAATTAGAGCCCTTGGCGGGGATAACAGCCACCTATTCAGATTGATCTCTTTCAGGGATCAAAATTTCTGGTAAGCAGCCTGAAAGGGACAAGGTGGTGGATTTCTCTCCTGTCATATCATCACTCCTTCTATGGTGTTTCATTTTTGAAGTCACTTATGAAGTTTTGAAGAGTTTTGGAATCCTTTATTTCTTCCTTCTGGGGACTTTTTGTTACTTATGGACTATCTTTGAATTTTTTTTTTTTTGCATGTCAATATCAAGAAATACAGTTTAAGTACCATCTATTACCCAGAGACGTACATAGAACAACATCCCTTACTCCATAAGTTATATTGTTTATTCACGTCATACACAAATGATATCATATTGTGTTTTTATAACATAATTTTGGTTTTTTACTTTTTGTATTCAGTTGCGCAGCCTTAGTTCTTTCTTTATATTTCTTAATGGATTGGGGAGAACATCTATTCATGTCAATATGGAAAAACTTTTCAGTATTTGGTGTAGTGCTTATTGGCCAAAACAACCTATTACAAAAACCAGTATATGTAGTTCATTATATGATAACTATTACTCCATATACGGTGATCAGAATAATAATTCTAATCCGTGCACAACATGGTGGTAAATATATAATAGATTAATATCAATATTTGGACCAGTATCCCGGAAATAAGGAACATATAAAGGTGTCGTCATGGTACATATATAGTACACATAAATAACTTCTATAATCACAGTTAATATGGCGAAAATATTGCATACAAAGGGATATAGTCAATCTATATGGAATTAAGCTTGATTAATAAAAGCATTAATATCCCAGTCAATGTTAAGGCCATACGGCCTATAACATTTGAGCTGGTAAATCCAGTAAGTTTCTAACTGGGAGACCCCCCTAATGCGGGACTCCCCCCTCCAACTAGGGATAAACTTGTCTATAATTTGAAATGTAGTACCTTTAGGATCTTTATTATGGAACTCCAAATAGTGTCTGGGAACACTATGGTTTGTCTTACCCTTTTTAATACTGGTAAGATGTTCCCCTACCCTGATAGAAAATGTGCGGATAGTACGCCCTACATACTGCTTCCCGCAGGGGCAGGTAAGCAAATAAACGATATATTTGGTCGCACATGTGGCAAAATGTTTCATTTGGTAACTAACACCGGTAGACGTAGATCTAAAGGTGTCAGTTTTACGTTTCCCACAGGTGTTAATCAAACAGACCTTACATTTCTTACAGGGATAATACGCCTTTAATTGAGGAAAAAAGGTAGGTATTATTGGGGGATCAGTAACATTAGGTGCGATCTGATTCCTTAATGAGGGTGCTCCTCGATATGTTACTCCGGCTTTATCAGGCAAAGACGGTCCCAACACCATATCATTTTTTAGAACTTTCCAGTGTTTCTGGAAAATATCTTTTATCTGTCTATGTTGGACAGAGTATGTAGTGAAAAAGGAAAACTTATATTTTTGTTCTTGAATGGGCTTATCCCGCTCTTTGACTAAAGAGTCTCTCTCAATCTTGGCTATTTGTTGGATTTCATCCTCTATAATCGAAACCTGGTACCCCTTCTCTACAAATCTGGATTTAAGTATATTGGCTTGATAAAAAAAGTCTGAAAGATTGGAACAGTTGCGTCTGACTCTTAGAATCTGGCTACGAGGCACAGATCGCAGCCATGTAGAGTGATGGCAACTGTCGACCGGAATGTATCCATTCCGGTCTGTGGGTTTGAAAAATGTCCTAGTTTGTAATTGTCCATTATTGGAAAAGATTTCCAAATCCAAAAAATGGATAGACCTATAACTGGTCTCATAGGACAGATTAATACCCACATTATTATCATTCAAGGTGGACATGAAGGAAACAAGAGAAATCTCGTCACCCCTCCATAGGAGGAGGATGTCATCTATGTATCGAACCCAGAGAATAATCTCGGGTCGATTATACGCATAGATGACATCCTCCTCCCATTTGGCCATAAAAATGTTAGCCAAGCTTGGGGCAAACTTTGCCCCCATTGCGACCCCCTTTTGTTGCAAAAAGAAGTCCCCATTGTACCAGAAATAATTGTGATGTGTAGCGAATTGTAAGAGGTCCATAATATATCATTTTTGCGTGCCCGAAAGGGTATTGACTCTTGACAGAAATAAATTTACTGCCGACAGACCTAAGTCGTGTGAGATACTAGTATACAGCGAAGCAACATCCGCTGTCACAAGTAAGATGTCCTCGCTATAATTTACCTGTTGTAATAAAGAAATTACATGTCGGGTGTCTTTTAAATAGGATGGTATAGACTTCACGATGGGCTGAAGATGGAAGTCTATATACCTCCCTATTCGTGAAGTCACGGAGTCGATTCCGCTAATAATTGGGCGACCCGGAGGATTGCTCACGCACTTATGTACCTTTGGTAAATAATACAATATTGGAATCCGTGGAGCAACAGGAACCAAATAACATTGCTCCTTTTTATCAAGGATTCCCAATTGTGTCCCAGTATCAATCAGATCAATCAGAGCTGTTTTATAGCTCTGAGTCGGATTACCATTGAGGCGAGTATAAGTGGCCGTATCACTTAGAATTCTAGTCATTTCCAAATGATAAGCAGTTTTATCAGAGCAGTTTTACCAGCTAATCCCGTCCTTGCTGATTTCCACTAGGAATCAGCTGGTGTGAGTCAGCCTCACCAGGATCCCTTAATGGGGCCCCTGAGCGCCCCGCGATCCATCCCGCACATGCGCGCCAGCAAAGACGACGAGCACGGACATTAAGGGATCCTGGTGAGACTGACTCACACCAGCTGATTCCTAGTGGAAATCAGCAAGGACGGGATTAGCTGGGCTATATCAAGCCCAGCTCATTCCTTGAGAGGTATGGCAGGGATCAGGAAGGCCTGATGAGGAGTGTAGTGAATTTGTTGCAAAGTAAGTGCTTTTGTTTTGACACCTTATTTACTTATGACAGTGGGTGCACTATTTTGGATCCACATTTAGACTTTTGGATAAGTGCAAAACCATTGAAATATCTTTTCTTTTACTTTTTTCTCCTTTTGCTTTTTATTTTCTGCACACCACTCCTGTGGGCCTTTCCACCTGCCACTGTGATACTATAGTCATCTCCAATTGAGACGCTTTTTGCACCATTCAGACCACCCACCTCCTTCTACCTACCCGCCGGAATGCAAGCTGTGTCTCCATGCTAGGTAGGTATTACTAATATGTGGTCCAATATTACCTCTCATTTTTTCAGTCCATTTATTGGTGTGCCTCTTCTCTCTAGGTTTTCTTTTCCTTGGACCCCAGCACATACATAGGTGCTGTGTCTGATTCCAGGACACAGTATTCTGTGCACCACTGGGGATATTATCCCCCGTCAGCATGTCCTCTAGTCGATCGACCTTTTTATGCACATGTGGGCCGGGGCGTATGGGTGCTCAGCTCCTAATTAAAAATGTATGGATACTGACATGTCATGGTCAAAGAACACTATGTAAGTAAACATCCTTTTTGGCCAGTTCTGTTTGGAAATGGTTATATTTATATGAATTGTTAACTTTCGTGTATTTTTGTAACCCTCTAGATTAATTTTTCAGATAAAACCCTGATGAAGGAAAAAGTTTTTCGAAACGCGTTGGTTCAGGACATTAATATATTTTTCAATGACATTTTTATTGTATCCTATTTTGTATGTGTTCTATTTATTACTTGTTAATAAAATTAACTTTGTTATACTTTCATACATCCTCTCTACTCTGTTGGTAGTGCCTTTAAAGTCCCACCCCAGGGGTTCCCCCATTTCTTGATTACTTTATAATAGGTGATTCTACTGAAATACTGTATAGGGTGTACTATAGGGTGCAAACTGTGTAGATAATTATTCATAGTATTCATTTTACAAGTAGATGTTTATTTAGAGAAAAAAAGAGTCAAATACAAGCAATGCAGCACATTGTAATACAATAAAATAACAAGAGAAAGTATAGACCAACCAAGCTATCATGCACAATTTTCCTGGAAAGGGCCATACCCAAAAGGCTCAACAAGTATTCTAAGTAGATAATAAAGTATGAGCTATAGAAAATCATATATGAGGCCAAATTAGACAAATACAGAGTGAGTAAGGTGTGTAAGGTGATATTAAGTCATACCTAACTCTGCGAGGAGGGAGAAGGTGGGAAAAAAAAAGGGAGGAGGATATGTAAGGGAGAAGATGCCCAGAGCACAGAGGGAAGAGGACACGGGGGGGAGGACAGGGGGAAAAGGTAGTTGCAGAAATTGAGTGTCTCAATATCCACCGGGTTAAGCGCTTCAAGACGGAATACATTTTCCTGAGCCTATTTAAGGGATTAACCCGAACCCCAAAAGGGTATCCAGGTGGACCATATAAAGCATTATCAATAGTGGCACACCATGAAGCCACAGTAAGGGGTGAGATGACTTCTACTTGAAAATAATCTTTCCGTGGGCATAAAAAAATAAAAATAAAAAAGAGGAACAGCTAAACATAATGACCATCAAGTCCATCCCGCCCAACATACCAGGAGTTTTTTGGGATCCAAACCAAGGGTCAAATCACACAGCCTATTAAAGTCAGCCACCCAGAAGGGTCTAATGAAGGGACATGTCCATACCATATGTAGAAAAGGACCTGTAGAGAAGTGCCATTGTGTACATAGTTAGTAAGGTTGAATAAAGACACCAGTCCAACCTGAGTGAGTGTGGGTGCGTGTCTACAATTCTCCTTATCCCTGTACATTGTGTCTCATTAAGATGCTCATCTATAATATTATTATTTATTTAAGGTACCCATATAGCGCCGTCAATTTTACGCAGCGCTCAACACATACATTGCACACTACATTGCACACTCACATCAGTCCCTACCCTCAAGGAGCCCACAATCCAAGGTCCCCAACTCACATTCATATATTAGGGCCAATTTTGGACAGAAGCCAATTAACCTACCAGCATGTCTTTGGAGTGTGGGAGGAAACCGGAGCACCCGGAAGAAACCCACGCAGGCACAGGGAGAACATGCAAACTCCAGGCAGGTAGTGTCGTGGTTGGGGTATGAACCAGCAACCCTTTGTACTGCTTGGCGAGAGTGCTACCCACTACACCACTGTGCCGCCCATAAAAGTATAGTGTACCAGAAGGATCAGTCGAATGGGAAATAGCAGCCAGACTGCGTGGTAAAATAAGCTTCTCTTGAGAAACTTCAATTGTATAATCCTATCCCTAGTGGAGATCATATACGTAACATAGTGGCTGGTGCAGATTTCCCATACTTCTTCATCCAAGTCATCATTCTGTTTTTGATAGTTATGAGTCGATTTACTGGCATAGGTTAGAAAGAGCCTAAAGTATAAAGAGGATAATGGTTACCTCAACACACACGAGGTGAGCAGCTGCTTGATAGGATCCGACTCCAAAGTAATATGAACTGGGAATTGCCCCTGGACCGAATGTTCCAACTGCAAGTACCTAAAGAACAGGTCAGAGAAGCTTATCAGTCTCCCATCAGACATAATATGTGTTTCAGACAAAAAGTTAATTTTATACCGCAAATAAATATACCATTGATTATGCAATTACCAGAAAACCAGAGCAACATAAATATGTTCACTCTGTGCAAATATTAATGACAGTCATAATATTTTCTACAAACATCTTCCAGAATAGCACATTCCTCCCACAAAGTACACAATGCAGTAAAATGAAATTCAATAAAGCATAGTATTGTAATCATTGTATTGTACACTGAAAAATGTCTTCATCCTATAACACTGAAAGATGTTCACATATTACTACATTCTGAGTTGCAAAGTAAAGATATTCCAACTGTATAATTCTTCTCCTCCCTTGAGTGTGAATGCCATGCCATGGCATATATTTACAGTGCCTTGAAAAAGTATTCATACCCCTTGAAATTTTCCAAATTTTGTCATGTTACAACCAAAAACGTAAATGTATTTTATTGGGATTTTATGTGATAGACCAACACAAAGTGGCACATAATTGTGATGTGGAAGTGGAAGGAAAATGATGAATGGTTTTCAAAATTTGTTACAAATAATTATGTGAAAAGTGTGGCGTGCATTTGTATTCAGCCCCCTTGAGTCAATACTTTGTAAAACAACCTTTCATCACAGCTTGAGGTCTTTTTGGGGATGTCTCTACCAGCTTTGCACATATAGAGAGTGACATTTCTGCCCATTCTTCTTTGCAAAATAGCTCAAGCTCTGTCAGATTGGATGGAGAGTAGGGATGAGCTTCAAGTTCGAGTCAAACTCATGTTCTACTCGAACATTGCCTGTTTGCCCGTTCGCCGAACAGCGAACAATATGGGGTGTTCGCGGCAAATTCGAAAAGCCGTGGAACACCCTGTAAAAGTCTATGGGTGAAATCTAAAGTGCTAATTTTAAAGGTTAATATGCAAGGTATTGTCAAAAAAAGTGTTTGGGGACCTGGGTCCTGCCCCAGGGGACATGTATCAATGCAAAAAATAGTGGTAAAAACTGCAGTTTTTTTCGGGAGCAGTGATTTTAGTAATGCTTAAAGTGAAATAATAATAGTGAAATATTCTTTTAAATTTCGTACCTGGGGGGTGTGTATAGTATGCCTGTAAAGTAGTGCTTGTTTCCCGTTCTTAGAACTGTCCCTGCACAAAATGTAATTTCTAAAGGAAAAAAAGTCATTTAAAAATACTCGCGGCTGTAATGAATTGTCGGCTCCCGGCAATACAGAGAAAAGTCATTGATAAAAAAATTTAAAAAAAATGCGTGGGGGTCCCCCCAAATTCAATTACCAGGCCCTTCAGGTCTGGTATGGATATTAAGGGGAACCCTGCGCCTAATTTAAAAAAAAATGACGTGGGGCTCCCCCCAAATATCCATACTAGACCCTTCAGGTCTGGTATGGATTTTAAGGGGAACTCCGTGCCAAATTTAAAAAAAAATGGCGTGGAGTTCCCCCCAAAAATCCATACCAGACCCTTATCCGAGCACGCAACCTGGCAGGCCGCAGGAAAAGAGGGGGGACGAGAGAGCGCCCCCCCTCCTGAATCGTACCAGGCCACATGCCCTCAACATGGGAAGGATGCTTTTGGATCTGGACCCCAAAGCACCATGTCCCCATGTTGATGGGGACAAGGGCCTCATCCCCACAACCCTTGCCCGGTGGTTGTGGGGGTCTGCGGGTGGGCGGCTTATCAGAATCTGGAAGACCCCTTCAACAAAGGGGACCCCCTTTGCATTGATTCATGTCCCCTGGGGCAGGACCCAGGTCCCCAAAAAATTTTTATGACAATAACTTGCATATAAGCCTTTAAAATGATCACTTTTGATTTTTCATGTTCGTGTCCCATAGACTTTAACGGTGTTCGGATGTTCGAACAAATTTATTGCCTGTTCGCATGTTCTGATGCAAACCGAACTGGGGGGTTTTCGGCTCATCCCTAATGGAGAGCGTCTGTGAACAGCAATTCTCAAGTCTTGCCACAGATTCTCAATTGAATTTAGGTCTGGACTTTGACTGACCCATTCTAAACCTTTGATCTAAACCACCATTCCATTGTAGCTCTGGCTGTATGTTTAGGGTTGTTGTCCTGCTGGAAGGTGAACCTACGCCCCAGTCTCAAGTCTTTTGCAGACTCTAAAGCCCCGTACACACGATCGGATAACCTATGGATTTTCGTCCGATGGATTTGTCCATCGGAAATCCGATGAAACTGTTTTTCATCAGTCTTGGCCACACACCATCAGTCAAAAAACCGACCGTTCCAAACGCGGTGACGTAAAACACTCCGATGAGCCCGAGAAAAATGAAGTTTAATGCTTCTGAGCATGTGTCGACTTGATTCTGAGCATGCGTGGGTTTTTTAACCGATGGACATGCCCATAGACGATCGGAAATTCACATCGGTTTTTTATCCATCGGAAAATTTTAAAACAAGTTCTATTTTTTACAACCGATGGAAAAAAGACCGATGGGTACCATACACGATCGGTTGATCTGATGAAAACCATCCATCGGACGGTTTTCATTGGTAAAACCAATCGTGTGTACGAGGCTTAACAGGTTTTCTTCCAAGATTGCCCTTTATTTGGCTCCATCCATCTTCCCATCATCTCTGACCAGCTTCCCTGTCCCTGCTGGAAATAAGCATCCACACAATATGAGGCTTCCTCCACCATGTTTCACGGTGAGGATGGTGCGTTCAGGGTGATGTGCAATGCTAGTTTTCTGCCACAAATAGCGTTTTGCTTTTGGGCTAAAATTTTTTTATTTTGGTCTCATCTGACCAGAGAACCTTCTTCCACATGTTTGCTGTGTCCCCCACATGGCTTCTCACAGACTCCAATCGAGACTTCTTATGGCTTTCTTTCAACAATGGATTTCTTCTTGCCACTCTTCTATAAAGGCCAGATTTGTGGAGCGCACAACTAATAGTTGTCCTGTGGACAGCGAATCCCCCCTGAGCTGTGGATCCCTGCAGCTCCTCCAGAGTTATCATGGGCCTCTTAGCTGCTTCTTTGATTAATGCTCTCCTTGCCCGGCCTGTCAGTTTAGGTGGACGGCCATCTATTGGTAGGTTTGCAGTTGTGCCATACTCTTTCCATTTTCAGATGATGGATTGAACAGTGCTCTGTGAGAAGTTCACAGCTTGGGATTTTTTTTAACCTAACCCTGCTTTAAACTTCTTCACAACGTTGTCCCTGACCTGTCTGGTGTGTCCCATGGTCTCCATGATGCTGTTTGTTCACTAAGATTCTCTAAAAAACCTCTGAGGGCTTCACAGAACACCTTTATCTATGTCAAGATTAAATTATACAGTGGATTCTATTTACGAATTAGGTGACTTCTGAAGACAATTGTTTCCAATTGGTTTAGTTAGGGGTATCAGAGTAAAGGGGGCTGAATACAAATGCACGCCACACATTTCACATATTTATTTGTAAAAAAAATTGAAAACCATTTATCATTTTCCTTCCACTTTACAATTATGTACCACTTTGTGTTGGTCTGTCACATAAAATCCCAATAAAATACATTTATGTTTTTGGTTGTAACATGACAAAATGTGGAACATTTCAAGGGGTATAAATACTTTTTCAAGGCACTGTAGCTGCCCCTGACCATTTCAAGTAAGAAGCATGCACGTTGTAAAATCTTTGACCTTTTGGTCTTGAAAAAATATATGCATGCTTCTTGCCTGTAAATGGGTTATGTGCTCGTACCAAATGCATGCTTCCTGCCAGTAAATGAGTTGTGCACTTGTACCAAGTACATTACCATTTATATCGGCATAGATGATGAAACAGCATGTAGAGCTAAAAAAAGTGATAATAGACAGAGGTTAGTGGCATGTAGACAAATGCTCTCTGGACCAGTCCCCTCATTCATTATTAGGGCCAGCAAGATGCCCATGATCCAGCAGATGAAGGGAGGAAGCAGCTTCCAGTCTTACCACTAAATGATTATTGAGTTGATTTACACGTATGTGTTTCACTAGAAGAGTGTTATGCCTAGTACACACGATCGGTTTTCCCGGAGGTACAAGGTCCGCCGGGAAAACCATGGAGAAAAACGAGAACCTGCTCGGTAGCTTTTTCCCCCTACACACGGCCGGGTTTCCCGGCAGGAAAACTGCCATGAGAGCTTTTGGTGGGAAACCCGGCCGTGTGTATGCTCCACTGCACTGTTTCCCATAGGTAAACTGCCGGCTTAAAAACCGCCAGGAATCCCGGCTGGAAAAAAGAGAACATGTTCTAATTTTTCTCACCGGGATTCCCAGCGGTTTTCCTGTCGGGAAAACTGCGATGGAGCATACACATGGCCCGGGATTCCCGGCCAAAAGCTCTCATGGCAGTTTTCCTGCTGGGAAAACTGGTCGTGTGTACGAGGCAGAAGAGATCATTTTGGGTGCAATAGAGGAGAAAAATGTTGATACTTTGCAATAGTAATAACAATTACAATCGTAATAGTGTTGCCACACCCTATAAAAAGAGGATTTTTCAAAACTGATCTTCAATGTTAGCTTTCCAGGGCCTTTCTCATGCAATGTAAAAGTAAATATATACGTCTTTTATTATTTTTGACTTCAGTTCAAGAGGGTGATAACTGCAAGTAAGCTGATCAATACAAAATGGTGTTATTCGATTAACAAAAAAGTACGACTAAAATAAAGCTCATAATGAAATAGTTACTCAAGGTTGAATAGCTAACAGAACACATTTTGCATATTTCTATTACTGTATATGTTATTACTAGCTGCCAAAAGTATTCATCTTTGTGCAAAAGGTACATTCTTCTTTTGTGTGAGAAAAAAACTTTTCACAACTTTTCTGCAGCATTTTTGTTATCAGGCATCCTTTATTGTCATTATTGGCCTATCTGTACAGCCATAGAAGATCACATAATGTATTGATCTTGGGAAGCAGTGTTTGGATATTTAATGCAGTGATATGCGTGATGGCATGTGCATTGGCTCTTAAACATCATCGATGTGCTGAAGTACAGCTGAAATGAGATGTAACAGTGTAACAAGATTCTACTTTCATACGCCTAATTTTTCTAAAGCCTATGGTCCACAATTTAAAAGATTAGAGATTTCTGCTCCGCAGTTTTTTCTTCTATTTTTTTTTAAGTATCAGATTCATAAGAAAAAATATATAAAAGAGACATATAGCTGGATGGGAGCCTATAGTTTGTGAGTGCTAAGATTTAGTATTGACTAATTACCTAATCCTAAAGTCAGCTAGCAAATTAGGGTAACCTCCTGTGAAAGAGCCTTTGAAAAAAGATCTAATTGATGAACAAAAGTAGTCAGGCAAGACCTGTTAACTGTGATAGGTACAGGAGGTAGGGAATCCAAATTGGGCACACTGCTACTGGAACATTATCTGTAGGGAGGTCTTAAAAAAAATATATGATTTTACAACAACTGTGCAAAAATGTGTGTATTGGACAGCCATGTAATGGGCTTCAAATTTTTTTTTTTTTTTAACTATCTATTTTCTGTATAGTAAAACAAGCATACATGAATGAGTTAATCAAGGATGTCAGTGTTGGAACAAAAAACAGGAATCCTTAACCAATCTGATCATTTGAAAATAATTAGAATTTGTTAGCTTCACTTAAAAAAAGTAATTCATTTATGACAGGTAACTATCAGAAATTGTGGTCCCAAAATGTTTCCTTTATCAGGTGTAAGGTGTTTATTTCTACTACAGTCGGGTGCTTCTGGTGCATATCAGTAGCATATATATGAATATATTTACACCTACAAGGAGTAATCCTGAAGTATACTGATATATTATAAAGACTTCCTCTTATACATACCTAACCTCTTTGATCCATCAGATGCTGCATAAACCTGTTGCTTCTTCATGTTACACCAATCACAAAACCTAAAGACACAGTTGGGTTATTCTTCTTAATTGGAAGCTTTATGTCTAAATGGTTGAGATTAGAAGCTTTTTCAGACACATGGGAGCACACTGCCAAGAGCATAGTTATCCGTCAAGGGCAGGGGACCAACACTGATTATACCAAAGCAATTTTCAATTACAGCATTGGGACATCCTAAAGATATCTGCTCTGGCTTAAAATAGTGAGAACAAAAATGGCATTGTTGATTTCGTGTGACCTTTGCGTTATCTGTCCAAACGCAGACACAGTGACAGTCGTTGCATGTGTGTATCCCAGCCTGTGTATTAGGTATGATGCGACCTTGAAATGACCTCCATTGTGACATAATGCAGGAAAGATAATATACAGCTCAGAGGTTTTTTTCCACTCATGAGTATTAACACTTTCCTAGATTGCTAAGAGAGAGAACCTAAAAATATCAGTAATAGGGAATCCCGTAATGTGCAGCCTAATATAGACTGTACATTCACTGAAAAAAAATAACTTTTTCACCATTCTAGTCCTCCCTCTCCACTTTAAAATAAAGCTAGGCTTTCTTTATTTATTTGTATTTACCTTTTTTCATTTTTTTCTGCAGCCCTCTGTCCCCATCCTCATCGATGTAGCACCCTGGTGTTTAGGCAGAGTTGCTAACAAATTTAGTTTGCCAATTAGTAGTTGTCCTGGCTAATTGTTAGGAGATCCACTGATTTCCCCCTAATTCTGGAATTGCTGCACTTCTCTCTTCTGTCACTAGTTGGCTAGCTGGTGACATTAGATAGACAAGGGCATAGCAAGGACAGATCATGAATGGATGGCGTATCTCAGCCAATAGGCAGGGGTTTCTTTAAGTCCTTTGGCCTGCTGGAGAGCCTATTTATTTGGGTGGAGTCAGGTGATTGGTGTTCTGTGGCACCTGGATGGCTTTCTGTATGGACGTGTGTTATGTCGCCCCAAGCTGCTAGGCCGGAAAGCCTGAGGCCTATCCCGGGGACACCTGGCTGCTAGGATGCCTGAGGCCTATCCAGGAGCAGGAGAAGCAGCGTAGGGTTGGGACTGCAGGATTGGAGTCCAACTGAGTTTGGAAGGTTCAGCTGGACAGGAAACCAGTTGCGGTCTGAGGTAGAGGGGAAGCTGTTGCCACTAAGGGACCATCCACCTTGTTATCAGAGACTACTGTGAGTAAGCTGAATCGAGTACCTGAGCAGTCTTCTTATCACACGGGACAGTGAAGAAGTGGGAACGCATCAGAGAGCGCCAAGCCAGGGACCAAGCAGGATAGCGGGGGTCAGTGGCGTCTCCAGCTTTCATATTTAGGGGGGGCACATGGGGGGACAGGGACAAAAGTAGGGGGGCCAACTATAAAATGCAATTATATATATATATTGTGACAGCAGGAAGGTAAAGTCACCTGGTTGCATCCAGGGGGGTAGATATATTTCGCCCAGATTCAGGCTTTACGCCGATTTATACAGCTAGGTGGAGAGTTGTATAAGCCCAGCTGAGACTAGTGGGCTCATTGATGACTCATACCTCTAGGGAGAGGGCTGGGCGTCGTGCAGACAGGGAGTTGATGAGACCAGCTGAACCTTGTCAGCTCATTTAGGCCTCTATAAGAAACTCCCAGATTCATTAGATGTTAGCTCATGCCTGGAAGCAGACCTGTGTGGACTGTCTAGGGAGAGTGAACCCCTGTGCGGTGAGAGAAAGCCTGTGTGGCTATATTTTGCTTGGACATTTAAAACCAGGGACTAGGACAGCACTAGGCTGATCCCAGTCGTTAGTTAGGAAACCTGTAAGTTTAGTCAGAGGTCAAGTTGACCAGGATTTATTTTGTGTTTGTTTTTTTTGCCTTGCTGTGTTTTTGTCACTGTAAATAGAAAATAAACCGCACCTTTTTTTTGATTTTGAAAACCACAACCTCCGTCTGCTGGGCCTGTTTTTGGGTGGGGAGCCCATCCCGGGGGTCACACATACCCGCTGCCGAGCTAGCCCCCTCACAGTTGGTGGAGAACCAGTGGCAGTTTTTTTTTAAGCCAGCATGGAGGAGATACTGAAACAGCTGGCTCTAGCAAATGCCAATCAACAGCAGACAAATGCAGGTTTGCAAAGGAGCCTTGCAGCCCAGCAGCAAGCTCATCAACAGAGCCTTGCAACTTTACAACAGAGTCTGGAGGCTCAGCAACAAGCCCAACAGCAATCTGAGGCCCGCTTCATAGACCTGTTGCAGAAGCAAGAGCAGAGACTACAACAACAGATGGAAGCAGTAATGCAGCAACGTCCGCAGACCGGTGAGGAAAGCCGTCCCACTAATACCGCGTCCTTTGGGGTGAGTCGTTTATTGACAAAAATGACTGGAGAGGATGATCCAGAGGTATTTTTGACCACATTTGAAAGGACCGCTGAAAGAGAAAAGTGGCCTGAGGAGCAGTGGGCTGGACTGGTGGCTCCTCTGTTAACGGGTGAATCGCAGAAAGCTTACTATGACCTAGAGCCTGACCAAGCAAAAGACTATGTGATGCTAAAAGCTGAAATATTGGCAAGGCTGGGTGTCACCCTGGCTGTCCGGGCTCAGCGTGTGCATAACTGGACTTTCCAGCTTGGAAAACCCCCCAGGTCTCAAATGTATGATCTCATTCACCTGAGCAGAAAGTGGCTACAGCCAGAGACTTTGTCCGCACCAAAGATTGTGGAACGTGTTGTAATGGATCGGTTTTTGAGAGCTCTTCCTACTGCCATCCAAAAGTGGGTAAGCCATGGAGACCCAGAGACGGCCGATGGTCTTGTGGATCGTGTGGAGAAATACTTGGCTACAGAGAACCTGACGGCCTCTTCCAGAGACACTCGGACTTTCCACCCTAAGACCAGACCATCCCCAGGGGCGGATAAGATGATTCCAAGGGGTAAGGGTGGAGAGAGTGAGAGGGTGGGAGCTCTACCCCAAGTTTGGCGAGAACAGCCTGGGAAATCAGCGGCTCAAGAGGCGGCAAGAAGGATCATTTGCTACCGCTGCCGGCAAGCGGGACATATTGCAGCAAATTGCCCGGTTTTGGAGGAACCCATGCAGTGTGACTTTCTGACGGGCAGACGTCAGTCGCTGTGTGCGACAGTCGCATGCACTGCCATTCGGGGAACTGAGAAACATTTATGCAAAATGTGTATTAATGGTAGAAATGTTGTGGTATTGCTGGATTCAGGTAGCCTTGTGACCCTGATAAAGGCTGAGTTAGTTAAAACAGAGGTCTCTGGGAATAGCAAGGTAGCCGTTATTTGTGTGCATGGGGACACCCGAGAGTATCCAGTGACTACAGTGTGTTTCGAGACCCCCAAAGGTACCCTTTCTCATCCAGTGGGCTTAGTGTCTCAGTTACCGCATGACGCCATTGTGGGAAGGGATTTTCCGAAGTTCTGGGAACTGTGGGATGATCATGAGCCCCCCACTGGTGCCCCTATGTACCAGGAATATGATAGCCAGAACTCCTCTGAGAGTGGTGAGGACTCTCCCGAATTTCCCTTGTCAGTATTGGCAGGGGAGACTCAAGAAACTGGAGAGGAGCCCACCTCCTCAGACGAAAACCTACCGTCTGTGGAGTTTTCTGATCTTGAGGTTCACAGGGAAAACTTTGCCACAGAACAGTTGAAAGACCCCGCCCTAATAAAGGCACGGGAAAACGTAGTGAAAATAGATGGCGAGTTAGTGAACCCAGATAATACCTGCACTTACCCATACTTCAGCGTAGAGAAGGACCTACTGTATCGGGTGGCAAAAAGGGCAGAAGAAACCGTTGAGCAGCTGGTGGTGCCCAAACCTTACAGGAAGTTGGTGTTGGAGTTGGCCCATGGGCACATTCTTGGAGGTCATCTGGGGACAGAGAAAACCCGAGAGAGGGTATTACAGAGATTCTATTGGCCTGGGGTGATGAAGGACATAGAAAATTATTGTTCCTCCTGCCCTGTGTGTCAGAGGTCGGCCCCGATGCCACACTTCCGTAGCCCGCTGGTCCCTCTACCCATCATTGAGGTCCCGTTTGAGAGAATCGCAATGGATTTGGTAGGTCCTATAATCAAGTCCGCTAGGGGGCACCAGTACATATTGGTTATAATGGACTATGCCACCCGTTATCCAGAAGCGATCCCTCTCAGAAATACCTCGGCCAAAACCATAGCCAAAGAGCTATCTCTTGTTTTTAGCCGGGTGGGTATTTGTAAAGAACTGCTTACGGACCAAGGTACACCCTTTATGTCCCGGGTTATGAAGGAGCTGTGTAAATTGTTCAAAGTGACGCAATTACGTACATCTGTGTATCACCCCCAAACCGATGGGCTGGTTGAAAGATTCAACAAAACCCTAAAACAAATGTTGAAGAAAGTGGTGGATAGGGATGGAAAGGATTGGGACTGTCTACTTCCTTATTTGATGTTTGCTATTAGGGAGGTGCCCCAATCCTCTACGGGATTCTCCCCCTTTGAGTTACTGTATGGGAGACACCCAAGAGGGCTGTTGGATATTGCCAAGGAAACTTGGGAAAGTGAGAGTTCTCCCCACAGGAGTGTGATTGAGCATGTCGCCCTGATGCAAGATCGAATTGCACAGGTAATGCCCATCGTGAAGGAACATTTGGCCCAAGCGCAGTTGGCACAGCAGAGAGTGTACAACCGTGGAGCCAAGACCCGTACCTTTTCCCCGGGGGATAGGATATTGGTACTTGTCCCTACGGTTGAAAGTAAATTCCTTGCCAAATGGCAAGGCCCCTACGAGATAATGGAAAAAGTGAGCGAAGTGAATTACAAGGTCAGACAACCAGGAAGGCGAAAGCCCGAACAGATCTATCACGTTAATCTGTTGAAAGCCTGGAGGGATAGAGAGTCCCTAGTCGCAGACACTTGGTCACCAGCTCAAACTGGTTGCGTGATTCCTGAGGTTGGAATCGCAGCCACCTTGTCACAACCCCAACAACAGGAGGTTAAGGAGTTTGTGCTTCGCAACAAGGAGGTATTCTCTGAGCTGCCGGGACAAACATCTGGGGTAGAGCATGACATTATTACCCCGCCCGGTGAAAGGGTGAAGTTAAAACCCTATCGGATCCCAGAGGCCCGACGGGAGGCAATACGGGAGGAAGTACAGAAAATGCTGAACTTAGGGGTGATAGAGGAGTCCCAAAGTGATTGGTCTAGTCCCATTGTGTTGGTGCCTAAACCGGATGGGAGCTGGCGATTTTGTAACGATTTTCGTCAGTTGAACAAAGTTACAAAATTTGACACCTACCCCATGCCACGTATAGATGAGTTGATCGACCGGCTGGGAACAGCCCGATACATGACGACTCTTGACCTCACAAAAGGGTATTGGCAAATCCCCCTGGCCAAGTCAGCCAAAGAGAAAACCGCATTTGTAACCCCAGACGGGGCGTTCCAATATAAAAGAATGCCGTTCGGGTTACAGAATGCGCCGGCCACATTCCAGCGGAAAATGGACCAGATGCTGAGGCCCCATCGGAAGTATGCTGCGGCTTACCTGGATGACGTAATTGTCCATAGCACAGATTGGGCCTCACATCTGCCAAAAGTGCAAGCAGTCCTGGACTCTGTTCGGGAAGCAGGGTTTACGGCTAACCCCAAGAAGTGTACCATTGGGCAGGAGGAGGCCAAATATCTTGGGTACACCATTGGGAGGGGAGTAATAAAACCCCAACTCAACAAAGTCGAGGCCATCCAGAGTTGGCCACGTCCCAACAGCAAGAAGCAGGTACGAGCCTTTCTGGGAATCGCTGGGTATTATCGGCGATTCATTCCCCACTTTGCTTCTAAGGCTGTGCCCCTAACCAACCTGACGAAGGGGAAAGGGTCGGTCATGATTAAATGGACCCCCGAGGCTGAGGCAGCATTCCAATTCTTGAAACAAGCCTTATGTAGCCAGCCAGTGTTGTACTCACCCGACTTCTCTAAAGACTTTGTCGTACAAAGTGATGCGTCAGATGTGGGGTTAGGAGCAGTATTGTCCCAGGTCTGGAACGGGGAAGAGCACCCAGTCATTTACCTCAGCAGGAAGTTGAAGTCCCATGAGGTAAATTACGCCACCGTTGAAAAGGAGTGTTTAGCGGTGAAGTGGGCTCTAGATTCCCTTCGGTACTACCTGCTAGGTAGGCACTTTGACATGGTTACGGATCACGCTCCGTTAAAGTGGATGGCTCAAAACAAGGAAACAAATAGAAGAGTGAATAGGTGGTTCCTGGCCCTCCAGGAATTCAACTTCACAGTAAAGCATCGCCCTGGCGTTCAAATGGGGAATGTGGATGCTTTGTCTCGAGTACATGAATGCCTGATTGCTGGTGTTCCAACCCCGAGGTTAAAACAAGAGGGGGGGGTATGTGACAGCAGGAAGGTAAAGTCACCTGGTTGCATCCAGGGGGGTAGATATATTTCGCCCAGATTCAGGCTTTACGCCGATTTATACAGCTAGGTGGAGAGTTGTATAAGCCCAGCTGAGACTAGTGGGCTCATTGATGACTCATACCTCTAGGGAGAGGGCTGGGCGTCGTGCAGACAGGGAGTTGATGAGACCAGCTGAACCTTGTCAGCTCATTTAGGCCTCTATAAGAAACTCCCAGATTCATTAGATGTTAGCTCATGCCTGGAAGCAGACCTGTGTGGACTGTCTAGGGAGAGTGAACCCCTGTGCGGTGAGAGAAAGCCTGTGTGGCTATATTTTGCTTGGACATTTAAAACCAGGGACTAGGACAGCACTAGGCTGATCCCAGTCGTTAGTTAGGAAACCTGTAAGTTTAGTCAGAGGTCAAGTTGACCAGGATTTATTTTGTGTTTGTTTTTTTTGCCTTGCTGTGTTTTTGTCACTGTAAATAGAAAATAAACCGCACCTTTTTTTTGATTTTGAAAACCACAACCTCCGTCTGCTGGGCCTGTTTTTGGGTGGGGAGCCCATCCCGGGGGTCACACATACCCGCTGCCGAGCTAGCCCCCTCACAATATATATATATATATATATATCCTGGGGCTCTTTACTATGATCCCACAACGGGCCCTTTTACATGTTCTGCAGTGAGCTCCCTTCCTACTATACTGGGGCCCCCCAGGGTGGCAGAAAACAAGAGATACAGTCAGGTCCATAAATATTGGGACATTGACACAATTCTAATCTTTTTGGCTCTATACACCACCACAATAGATTTGAAATGAAACAAACAAGATGTGTTTTAACTGCAGACTTTCAGCTTTATCTTCAGGGTATTTACATCCAAATCAGGTGAACGGTGTAGGGATTACAACAGTTTGTATATGTGCCTCCCACTTTTTAAGGGATTAAAAGTAATGGGACAGATTAACAATCATAAATCAAACTTTCACTTTTTAATACTTGGTTGCAAATCCTTTGCAGTCAATTAGAGCCTGAAGTGTGGAACGCATAGACATCACCAGACGCTGGGTTTCATCCCTGGTGATGCTCTGCCAGGCCTCTACTGCAACTGTCTTCAGTTCCTGCTTGTTCTTGGGGCATTTTCCCTTCAGTTTTGCGTTCAGTAAGTGAAATGCATGCTCAATCGGATTTAGGCCAGGTGATTGACTTGGCCATTGCATAACATTCCACTTCTTTCTCTTAAACTCTTTGGTTGCTTCCGCAGTATGCTTCGGGTCATTGTCCATCTACACTGTGAAACGCCGTCCAATGAGTTCTGAAGCATCTGGCTGAATATGAGCAGATAATATTGCCCGAAACACCTCAGAATTCATCCTGCTGCTTTTGTCAGCAGTCACATCATCAATAAATACAAGAGAACCCGTTCCATTGGCAGCCATACATGCCCACGCCATGACACTACCACCACCATGCTTCACTGATGAGGTGGTATGCTTTGGATCATGAGCAGTTTCTTTCCTTCTCCATACTCTTCTCTTCCCATCACTCTGGTATAAGTTGATCTTGGTCTCATCTGTCCATAGGATGTTGTTCCAGAACTGTGAAGGCTTTTTTAGATGTTGTTTGGCAAACTCTAATCTGGCCTTCCTGTTTTTGAGGCTCACCAATGGTTTACATCTTGTGGTGAACCCTCTGTATTCCCTCTGGTGAAGTCTTCTCTTGATTGTTGACTTTGACACACATACACCTACCTCCTGGAGAGTGTTCTTGATCTGGCCAACTGTTGTGAAGGGTGTTTTCTTCACCAGGGAAAGAATTCTTCGGTCATCCACCACAGTTGTTTTCCGTGGTCTTCCGGGTCTTTTGGTGTTGCTGAGCTCACTGGTGCGTTCTTTCTTTTTAAGGATGTTCCAAACAGTTGATTTGGCCACACCTAATGTTTTTGCTATCTCTCTGATGGGTATGTTTTGTTTTTTCAGCCTAATGATGGCTTGCTTCACTGATAGTGACAGCTCTTTGGATCCCATATTGAGAGTTGACAGCAACAGATTCCAAATGCAAATAGCACACTTGAAATTAACTCTGGACCTTTTATCTGCTCCTTGTAAATGGGATAATGAGGGAATAACACACACCTGGCCATGGAACAGCTGAGCAGCCAATTGTACCATTACTTTTGGTCCCTTAAAAAGTGGGAGGCACATATACAAACTGTTGTAATTCCTACACCGTTCACCTGATTTGGATGTAAATACCCTGAAATTAAAGCTGAAAGTCTGCAGTTAAAGCACATCTTGTTTGTTTCATTTCAAATCCATTGTGGTGGTGTATAGAGCCAAAAAGAATAGAATTGTGTCGATGTCCCAATATTTATGGACCTGACTGTATATGTCACCAGCACACCAAGAAATTATAAAGGTCCAAAGCAGTGGGAGAACTATCAGGGTTGCAAAGGTTGTCTTGCCACCGGGCCCTGGTGTTCTGCCACTGTGGGGTTCCCCAGCTGTCCTGTCCCTGTTATTGACAGCGCTGGTCTGGCATCTGTCTCCTTAGCACCGGCGGCAGGCTATTAGGACTTTGTGCTGGTGACATTATGGGTGCATGCAGGGGAAGGCTGGCACTATTGGTTATAGAGAGTCGAGCCCTCAGCTGGTCACCTAGCAGCAGTAATGCTGTATAACCTTCTCTGTTGACATGCTGATCGGGATGTGATCCTAGTGATGCTCCCAGTCAGATCTAATAAACACAGTATTTATTAACATCTAGAGTACAACCACATATATATATAATCAACCGTATGTTCAGCAGCCATGTTGGTCCTTTGTACCTTTTTTTTACTATTCATTCTCTTTTTCTCTTTTCTTTTCCTCCCTTTCTTCTTTAGTTTTTTTGTTCTATCTAGGTTCCTTTTTAGGTACACTTTGCCTTCTTCTACCTTCCTTGCTTTATTTCCCTTTCCCTTTCCCCCTTTTTCCCCCCCGCCCCCCCCCCCTCCACTTTTTCCTCTTCCCTTCTCTTCCCAAGCACCACTGCCAGCACCATTATCATCTTCTAGTGCCCCATTGGGGGCTAGTTCACGTGTTGGGTTGGTGTCACGTGGTTGGCTTGCTCTTTGGTATATAGGCTATATGGAGCCAGCAACTTTTAAATCCTTTTCTTGTCTTTTATGTTGTTTTATATTTTGTTTTATGTATTAAAAAGATGTTAAATATATTTCTTGTTGTTTATATATATGCTCAACAGACTATTATGCTCCTGAAGAAGCGTTAATTCGCAAAACTGGTAGAGCAATTCAAGACTACATCTGATACATTGGACCCATGGCTAACGCCACCTGCTTCATACGTTCACTGTTTTACTAGCCTTTGGTTGCTGGTTACGTATTTCATTTAGGATGGAGTGCATATATGTTGTATAATTCTGAAGCATTGTAGAGCATTAGCCTGAGCCTTGTATCTAAGTACGAATAGACTGTCATTTTTTGAATGTTTATATGTATTTTCTTATTACTTTTTCTAAAATAAAAACCTTTAGTTTTTTACAATATCTATCCATGTGCCGCCTAAAGTCCATTCTTTAGTCCATTCATATTCTTCCATGTGGGCTCTATGCCTGTAAAGTGTGGGCTTTGATCAATATGTAGCGGGTGTTTGAATTTATGTGAGGACTCTGGTGGTGTGGGGTTCCTTGGGGCCTGCAGGTGGCGTTGTTGCCTTGGGCCGGAGTTGAACTCACATCGCAAACTGTGCCTTTTTGTCCTCCCCTGGAGCTGGTACAGCGGGGCGGGGAACCTGCTGTGACGCAAAGGGAGAGGTCATAAAAGGGGCGGACGCCCTGATTTGGGGGAGAGAGTCAGAGGACGCGGCCGCACCCAGGCACCTTCAGCTTGGGTGCTGGCGTTCCGGTGTTTCAGGCCTAGGCGCCCTTGGCCTGGCTGGAGCAGGGATGAAGACCATCTCAGGCACCTTTAGCCTGGGGTGAGGTACTATGGTGGATGCCTGGGGCTCAGTACCTTCGACTGAGTTCCGCGAGGGTGGAGGAATTCGAGGGGGCCCTAACTCCTTGGGTGCCCGTGTCTGAGTTTGTGAGGACTGGTGCGCAGTAACTTCTCTGAAGAGCCCGGCGCAGCATCGCTGGTGACGGAGAGGCCTCCACTTCTCCCTTGGACAGATTTCTTCCTCTGACAGGGGCAAAGTGTGCGAAGGTAATTCACGTTCTATATTACCTAGTCAGTGGCAGTGACTATTCACCACTGGTGACAGCACAGTGGGCAGCAGCAAGAAGGGAAAGGATTGTGCCTCGATCTGTCCCCATTTTCCAAAGGAGAAAGATTGTTTTATTGCTTGGCAAGAAGAATAAAACTGAGTTGTACCTATTCACTGTGTGGAACTTGGGTTACTAAAGCAAAGGAGTCAGGGACGAAGGACTGGACTTGAATCTAGGACACCTACACAAAAGCCCTATCTTCTGGCCTTCACCTCCCAGTTACGGAGGACATGGGCCGCGGTGTGTATCATCTCTCTCTCCCAGATACCCCTAGACAACAGCCATATGACCAATAAAGAAAGGGACAGAGGTGAGGCCGCTACAAATAAAATCACTGATATTTAACACTAGGATTTGACTAGGAGCATCACCTGGATTGCATCACGATCAGCATGTCAGAGAAGGCTCCACTGCTGCTAAGCAACCTGCAGGGAGCTCAACTGTCTACAACCAATAGAGATGGGCTCGGGTGTGTTTGAAATCCCACATGCCCGATCCCACCAGGAAGCCGACACTCCACAGTGCTAATCACAGCCAGTGAGACATTCCTGATCTGTGCAGCTGTGGACCGGGAAATGTCTCACTGCCTGTGATTAGCGCTGTGCAGTGTGGGCTTCCTGGCAGGCTCTGGCATGTGGAATTTTGAACATGCCCAGCCCATCTCTAACAACAAATTGTGCTGGCCCTCCTGTACATCAGCCCCATAAAGTAACCAGCACTGGGTTCCAATGTGCTGCCGCCGCTGCAATGGAGACAGAGACCAGCACTGTGAATAGCCGGGACAGGACAGCAACTCTGGTTGTTCCAACACTGGTCCACACTGGGAGGATTCCCCCATCCACCTATAATGTGTAGATGGGGGAATTGGATAATTTCTTCTTTTTTTCATTCAACCTAATAGTTGAATGAAAAAAGTGATCAATGTATGGGCTGCCTAAGAGCTAAGACCAGCCATAGACAGTTTAAATCTCAGCTTGTTCAGCAGGAACTGGCTGAGATTTGAACCATTAAGGAGCAGATTCTCTTATGATTATCACTAGTGGTTGCTATTAGGCTTGTGCAATTCGTTTCGTAACTAATCAAAATTCGTCCGAATTTAGCAACTTTCGGACATTCGGAAGCATTCGAATTTCCGAACAGAGCAATTACGAATAAAACCGAATCCGAAATAAATTATACCGCAAAATAGCGAATGCCCGAAGGTCTTCGGCATAATTCGTTATGAAAAAAGTTACGAATGTACGAATCCATTCGAAGCACAATAACACTCACTCTGCTCTCTGCTTCTCCCTCACCATGCTGAACTCCCTCTCAAAATGGTGTACAGGGGCGGAGGCTATAGCCGCATGAAAAAACGAAAGTAAAATACGAGATTTCAAATCCATTCGAAGCACAATAACACTCACTCTGCTCTGCTCTCTGCTTCTCCCTCACCGTGCTGAACCCTCTCAAAATGGTGTACAGGGGCGGAGCCTATAGCCGCATGTAAAAAACGAAAGTAAAATACGAGATTTCGAATCGTTACAAATAACCGCAATGTATTTAGAAAAGTACAAATCCATTCGAAGCACATTAGGCATAATAGGCAGCGTCGTTGTGAGAGAGACACGGAAAATTACGAATCAACGAACCCAAAAAAAGTTACGAAAGTAGGAGTTGTGTCCAGAATCAACGAAAAACAACGTACTCTACCGAAAGTACGAATTATAAAGCAACAAAAAATTCAACGAAAAATGTTGCTTGCAAAAATACGAATGAGTCCGAACACGAAAAATCCCGTCTAGCAAAATTACGAATGATTACGAATCAACAGGACCGGAAAGAAACGAACCGAAACGGAACAAATTTTTCCGTTGTGCACAAGTCTAGTTGCTATAGCCACTAGTGATAATCACTGTTTGTCGGGAGAATACAATTGCTGGGCAGGAGGGATATTCCCCTGTCAGCACTGTCTGTGTTGATGGGAGAATCATGTAAGTTTCTTTCCTGCAATCTGTGGATGCAGGAAAAAAATTTGCACCGTATATTACCTGCCTAACTGAAAGTGAAAGTAAATTGTGAATGTCTTGAAAGAACAGGAGAGGGGGAGGGAGACAGATGGGGGAGAGAAGGGATGGAGATAATGCAGTTCAGCGATTACAGTGTACTGCAGTCTGCAGTGCACACACCCACAGGTCCAGGCTAGAATCTCAGGCATCATTCACACACAGCCAGGAATGCTGCTGATTTTCATAGTTCCCGCCCACACATCCCCTCTCTTCAGATAAAGCACGCTGGGATAGTGTGGGCGGAACTGGAAGGAGGAGGAGGATCTGTATTCCTCCCTACTCGTATGTGAGGAGAGTGAGGGGGGGTGGCTGGACTCACTGGGCTGTGAAAGAGTGTCATAGACTGACACTCGGCTCAGCTTGCCGTCACCACTCTCGGAATTTACAGGCTGGTTGTCAAGGTCACCTGTGGCCAGGTGACAGATGCACACCGTAGGGGGACAGGAGTGCACCGCAAGGTAGTGAACCCTATGGCTGACTGCTGCGGATAGGAAACTGGGTGGTTGTGGAAAGCGGGACCAGAGGAGCACAACCGGGATCCTAATGGAAGCTAGAGCCAAGATTCCCCAGGGCGCGGAGTCTAAGACCCAGCAGGTCTTCTCCAGGGCCTCTAGTGGTGAGGATGTTATGCTGCAGGCTGGGACCAGGTCGCGGCCCCTGGAGTTTCCTAGCTCACGCCCCGTAGGATAAGGGGAAAAGAGGGGAAGCAGCAGCACAAGATATGAGAGAACCGAATAACAAGCTGAAGGTCAGGGGCCACAAGCAGACAAGGATAACGAAAGAACGAGCCGAAGGTCAAGGGTCACGAGCAGACAGGGATAGTCGGGGACAAGCCAATAACGTAACAGAGAGACAGACGTAGCACACGGCAGGCAGGAACCCAAACACACAATGCCTAACAAACACGTTGATCAGCAAAGCAGGCTTGCAGTGCACAGGTTAATATAGTGTTCTGTGATAGGGCCTGGGGTGGAGTCAGGCTGGGAGGAGATTATAAAGGAAGCCAGGTGAAAGGGTTCTGGCCTCTAAGATGAACACATGGGAAGGAAGGTAAGCTGACAAACACTACTGCATATCCATGACAGTACCCTCCCTCTTATGGGCCCTCCCCCGCCTGGGCCCAGGCTTAAAGGGAAATCTCAGATGAAACCTCCTCAACAGATGAGGTGCAACGACATCAGATGCAGCGATCCAAGACGCCTCCTCAGGACCAAAACCTCTCCAATGCACAAGGTACTGAAGAATACCTCTGCAGAGCCGAGAATCCAGAACTTGTCTAACCTCGTACTTTAGATTATCCTCAGAGACCAGAACCGAGGTAGGGAGATGACAAGAAGATCTATTGAGGACCAAAGGCTCTCTAGGAATAAGCAAGGGCATGAGAGGATCAACAGAAATCTGAGGAGGGTCCCCTAGACCCTTAAAGATGAACTGGTCATCTAGCACAGGACCATCAAACTGGGCAGATGTCAGTGGAACCCTGAAGTCAGGTTGGTTAGAGGGTGACATGTCACAGGAGTCAAGCTGAATAGCTGAAAGACAAGCAGAATGTCCTGAACAAGAAAAAGTAGGCGGCTCACTGGGCATGGGCTGGACTGGCATAACTAGTACAGAGGCCGAGTGAATAGAGTCAGGTGTAGCGACTACCTGAATCGCATCGCAAGACGTAGCGACTGCAGGACTTGTAGACAAGCTAGCCTGGTTGTGCGTCCAAGGGCGATTAGGGACAGAGAAATGTAAATGGTTATGCGACCTGGAATGAATGACCGGCTCAGATTCACAGGGGGCAACCTTGGGTAGGCAGGACGAGGAACAGGAGGAACCCCAAGCCAGGATCTGTCCAGTAGTCCAGTCCACATGAGGAGAATGGAGCTGTAACCATGGGAGACCCAAAATTATAGGCGTTGAGGCCTTGGGTAAGATAAGGAAGGATATCCACTCCTGGTGGAGTGTCCCTACCGACATCTTAACAGGGAGGGTCTGGAAGCGGATAGGTCCCCCTGGGAGAACAGTACCATCAATCGCCAAGACCACCAATGGCGTGGTGAGGGGCAAAAGAGTAAGTCTCATGGACGACGCGATTTCCCAGTCCATGAAATTACCAGCGGCTCCGGAATCCAGATATGCTGAGACCGAATGAGAAGAAGCACCAACATGAAGGAACACAGAAAGCAGAAGACGAGAAGGGGAAGGTGATATTTCTGGGTCCAATACTCCACTTTCCAGATGAAGTGGACCCAAACGTTTTTCTGGACAAAGAGAGCAAGTGTCACGAAAATGACCTTTGCCCCCACAGTAGAGACACAGGCCTAGAGTTCTGCGCCTAGCACGTTCCTCTGGGGATAGCCTGGTCCTGCCCAGCTGCATGGGTTCCTCAGCTGGCAGGAGATGCTCCACGGGTCGAGGAGAGGGGAGCTCAGGCTGACTAAGGACCAAGGAGTGCTGGCACCGCTTTTCTAGGGTCCTTTCCTGAAAGCGAATATTGATCTGGTTACACAAGGAGATAACTCCGTCCAGATCAGTGGGGATGGTTCTTCCTGCTAATTCATCCTTCACTCTATCAGACAGGCCATGCAAAAAGGTTGTGACTAAGGCCTCATTGTTCCAGCTCAATTCAGCCGACAGTATGCGGAAATTAAGGGCGTACTGTCCCACTGAAGCAGACTCTTGGCGGAGACGTAGAAGGGCGCTGGCCGCTGAAGAGACACGAGCCGGTTCTTCAAAGATATTCCGAAAAAGTTTCAAGAAGCCAGACAGGCTAGAAACCACTGGATCATTCAGTTCCCACAGAGGGGCTGCCCAAGCTAAAGCTTCACCGGAGAGGAGGGAAATGATATAGGCTACCTTTGCCCTATCAGACAGAAAGTTTTGAGGCTGAAGCTCAAAATGAATCGTGCATTGGCTAAGGAACCATCTAGTTAGTGAGTGTGTGGCTGCGACTGGTGCGATAGGTACCACCGCTGGTTGTACTTGAGGTTGCGGATTCGGGGTTCCCAAGGAGGCCTGAAGCTGCTCGAATCGAGAAGCCAGATCCTGGAGGAATCGCATCACCTGAGTCTGATTCGATTCCTGGGTTTCAAGTCTGTGGACTATGCCCCGCAATGGATCATCCGCGGGGATCGGGATGTCAGCCGGGTCCATGGCTGATCAAACTGTCAAGGTCACCTGTGGCCAGATGACAGATGCACACCGTAGGGGGACAGGAGTGCACCGCAAGGTAGTGAACCCTATGGCTGACTGCTGCGGATAGGAAACTGGGTGGTTGTGGAAAGCGGGACCAGAGGAGCACAACCGGGATCCTAACGGAAGCTAGAGCCAAGATTTCCCAGGGCGCGGAGTCTAAGACCCAGCAGGTCTTCTCCAGGGCCTCTAGTGGTAAGGATGTTATGCTGCAGGCTGGGACCAGGTTGCGGCCCCTGGAGTTTCCTAGCTCACGCCCCGTAGGATAAGGGGAAAAGAGGGGAAGCAGCAGCACAAGATATGAGAGAACCGAATAACAAGCTGAAGGTCAGGGGCCACAAGCAGACAAGGATAACGAAAGAACGAGCCGAAGGTCAAGGGTCACGAGCAGACAGGGATAGTCGGGGACAAGCCAATAACGTAACAGAGAGACAGACGTAGCACACGGCAGGCAGGAACCCAAACACACAATGCCTAACAAACACGTTGATCAGCAAAGCAGGCTTGCAGTGCACAGGTTAATATAGTGTTCTGTGATAGGGCCTGGGGTGGAGTCAGGCTGGGAGGAGATTATAAAGGAAGTCAGGTGAAAGGGTTCTGGCCTCTAAGATGAACACATGGGAAGGAAGGTAAGCTGACAAACACTACTGCATATCCATGACACTGGTTCTCCTGTCCTAAGGACGGGAGAAATCAGTCTGTTTTTTCAGTAACTGAGATGAAGGCTTGGGCCCCCCCCCCCCCCCACAGTGCTCGTGGAGTCCTTCCTGCAACTCGCTCTTCTCCGTGCCAATGAGGATGCAGGGGAAGGAGCAGATCGGGCGGCTGTGGTTGTGTGAGCGCTGGCATTATGCAGTGTCAGCGAGCAGAGGGAGGGGGAAGGAATCCCCCACAGGAGCTGACTGGGGACGCTCTCCCTCTCAGGAGAGACTATGTTACCCCAGCAGCAGCCCGAGCAAAATACAAAAATGCAAAATTGTTTGTTTTTTTTGGGGGGGGGGTTACATGGTGGGGCACAGCATAATGTTGGGGGGGCTAGGGCCCCCTCTGGCCCCCCTAGGGACGCCATTGGCGGGGGTGATGCTTGAGGAGTATACAGCGGGATAGCTGTGGAAGAGCCCAGGGGATCCAGTGACAACTGGGATCTGGAAGTCTAGTGAGAGACTTGGAGATCAGTGAGTGAAGATCTACAGTGGGATCCTGTGAGATAAGTAAAGGACTGTTCTGTGTTACAAAGAGTTATGTACAACTACTGTTAGTGGCTGTTGCAAGATTAGTTGGCATAAGAGACAGCGGTCTTACCTATACAGAAGTGTCATCCGGTTGGAGGCATTTCCCTGTATAGCTGTGTACCTATAGTGTCTCAGAGTCTGCCAATTACCATTGCGTCTATTTAAGGGTGTCCTGGCCCTAATCCGCTCTAAAAACAGTTCTTGTTAAGAGATAATACATCTATTGTTCACATTCAAAAAGTGACTGGCGCACATAATTTCTTCTTGCATCACACCCGCCATGCCTGGTAACCCACTCTACAAGGAAGGGTGTCGGCTCTCCTGGAGGTCACCATTAGGCCTCTGGAGCCCCAGGACCTTGCTAAATCTAGGAGAGAATAGTGTTTCATTCTCCTCTTGCTGACTCCTGGGATACAGACATCACATATGCCAGGAGGCCTTTCTATGAATGGGGATAGACAGAAGCAAAGCCAGATTGTGTACATGCACAAGACAGAAATCTGATGCTGTGTGACACACCTCCCAACTGGCACGGATTGTACGGGTTTTACCTGCAGAGGCTCCTCCTTCCCGCGAGACTATCATGTTTCCCGCACAGCAGGAAACATGAAGAGAAGAAGAGGAGCAACATCACCAGGTAAGACCCCCCCGCGATCGGTGCACTAGTATGCCCCCCCTGATCGGCGGCCCCCCGCCGCGCCCCAAACCCCCCCGCTTAAGATTTTTTTTTTTTTGCAAGTCCTTCTTTTTTTTTTTTTTTTAAATGTTCCGGCGGCAACCATCACCACCCCCCCCCCCCCCCCGCTCAACAACTTCTGTGGCAATTCCCGTTTTTTTTTGCCAATGTCCCGCACCCCCCCGCTCAACAACTCTGGTTGGCAGGGGAGAGGGGACATCAGAATGTCCCGCGAAGGGACTTTACAAAGTTGGGAGGTATGTGTGTCTGTTTACATATTGTTCTATGAATGGTGAAAAATAATGCCTCCTGGGATATGTGAGGTTGGTATCCCAGGAGGCATTACCCTCCTCCATTCATATAACAATATGTAAACACACACAGCGCCAGCTGTTTGTCTATGTCTGTGCAAGATCTGGCACCAAATTAATGGGGAAGGGGCATCTGCAGGAACCAGGAAGAGACAAACACCTCCCTGTGATTTAACCACTTCAGCCCCGGACCATTTAGCTGCTCAAAGACCAGGCCACTTTTTGCGATTCGGCACTGCGTCGCTTTAACTGACAATTGCGCGGTCGTGCGACGTGGCTCCCAAACAAAATTTACGTCCTTTTTTTCCCACAAATAGAGATTTCTTTTGGTGGTATTTGATCACCTCTGCGGTTTTTATTTTTTGCGCTATAAACAAAAATAGAGCGACAATTTTGAAAAAAATTCTATATTTTTTACCTTTTGCTCTAATAAATATCCCCCAAAAATATATTAAAAAAAAAATTTTCCCTCAGTTTAGGCCGATACGTATTCTTCTACATATTTTTGGTAAAAAAAAAATCACAATAAGCGTTTATTGATCGGTTTGCGCAAAAGTTATAGCGTCTACAAAATAGGGGATAGTTTTATGGCATTTTTATTAATATTTTTTTTTTTTACTAGTAATGGCGGCGATTAGCGATTTTTATTGTGACTGTGACATTATGGACACTTTTGACACATTTTTGGGACCATTGTCATTTTTAAAGCGATCAGTGCTATAAAAATGCACTGATTACTGTGAAAATGACACTGGCAGTGAAGTGGTTGACCACTAGGTGGCGCTGTAGGGGTTAAGTGTGCCCTGATGAGTGCTTCTAACTGTAGGGGGGATGGGCTGTGTGTGACAAGACAGTGATCACCGCTTCCGATTACAGGAAGTGGTGATCACTGTCATTGTCACTAGGCAGAGCGGGGAGATGCTTGTTTACATCTCCCTGCTCTATCTCTCCGTGAGACGATCGCGGGTATCCCCGCGGCGATCGAGTCCGCGGGACCCGCAGTCAGATTCACAGAGAAGGCGGCAGGGTCGCGAGTGCACCGGCGGCTGCGCGCGTGTGACCCCACGGCGGCATTTTAAAAGGGACGTACCTGTACGTGCCATTCTGCCAACGTAAATATACAGGCGGCGGTCCTTAAGTGGTTAAACAAGAAAGATGGTTGCACAGGACAGCACCTGTAGCAGAACAGCTGGGCGAGAGAAAAAAACAATGCTGGATACTCTGGGCTTGTAATTATGATTTTAGAGCAGAAATAAATGCACTATAGGTAAGTGGGAAGAATGAGATTTTTATTGGTAGAGTGAGGTTCCTCTTTAAAGCTGAACCCTGGGATAAACAAATATTGTCTAAGTACAAAAGGCATGTGTATTCTTACTTGAACCTTGGTGTGTTTTGTGTATGTAGCACTACCCCCGTAGGAGTTGCCAATGTCAGGGTTCCCCACTGCTGCACAGCCAGTCACACAGCATTTTCTTCTTGCAACCAGACACAGAAAACAGTCTTTTTGCTTGTTTTTGCTGTTTTATTAGGGGATAACAACTTGGATGGGGTAGGGATTATGGGATACCCAACTTGACAAATAACAACAGATCCAGGGGCAACTCCCTCCCTATTTACAGATTCCACTTCTTCCCCCTGCACAAATCTTGATCCTTTGCACAGCTCTGCTGGGTTTACTCCTTTAGGAGCTAACAGTCTTTTTGTTAGCCTTAGCAACAGCCCCTTACAGGCTAGGAACTCTCAGTTCCTTTAGAAAGTAGCGCATGCAAGTGGAGTGAACTGCATCCTCTAACTCCTTCTGCTTCCCTGTAGACACTGATTCCGAACTCCACTTCTGCAGAAAATGCTAGCCCACCTGGCTGCCACTTCACCAGCCCACCTGGCTGCTTCTTCTTCCCAGTCTGTCCGACTGACACACACTGGAGATCTGCCAGGGCAAGGTTAGATGAAGACTTAAGCACATCGCTGTCTTTAAGTGAGACCGGCTACAGATGGCAGTCTCTCCCATTTTCTGTTCCTGCACCATACTGATCCACTCACTCTGTCTCTCTTTGCTTCTGCTGCCTCTCAGGAAAGCTTTCCTCCAACTACCTTCTGTGGTATGATTGTTCCAGGCCAGCCACCCAAACTCTAACCTGAGGTAAAACCCCTCCCTGGCAGGGGCCCTCAATGGCCACCAACAGATTCCCTCAGCACTGCTTCTCCATCTTCCACCCTTCGCCCATGTCTATTTAAGAGCTCCCTACTTCCTTGCCAGGCCCACTTCCTGGGGATTGGCTAAGGGCCTTTAAATTTGCTTCCGCCCACTAATTTTTGAATATTCTCCAACATTCTAGAACCAGGGGTAGGCACCAGAGAGCTTCCTGGATGAGTCATCTAGCCCTAACCTCTAATAACCCTGACCCAAATTCCATGGCTCAGGCTTAGCTGTGGGCTGCCAGACTATCGTTTACCTGCACTACCACTAGTAGCACACTAGAGGGCGCTACATGTATTTCTTTCAGATCTGTGCAGTAATCCAGTATGAAACTTTGCCTATGTGTGGGAGCTTCCTGTAATAAATTACTATTATGTGAATAAGGTATTATAGTTTTCTATAAAAAAAAAAAAAATTGTTATAAGTCTTTTCCTACTGACAGCACCCATTCAAACTATTCCATGTGTGTCCATTTATGCCTGTTCTCTGGTGCATTAGCGGGTGAAAAAAAAAGTACCAGCCAGCGCATCACAATGTAGGTATTTTCAATTGCATGTGTTCTCATTTGTTGCGTGTCAGGTGCATTGTATGTTCTATACCAGGGCCCGCCAGTTGTTCAGGAACTACAATTCCCATCATGCCTAAGTCATGTCTGTGAATGTCAGAGTTTTACAATGCCTCACGGGACATGTAGTTCCGCAACAGCTGGAGGGCTGTAGTTTGAAGATCCCTGCTCTATACAGTTCAAAGAGGTATGCTCATCAGTGGTGGCTGGTGCTCAAAATTTGGGGGGCGCAAACAGACAAAAAAAAATCCATCAATTGAAGCCACTGTGCCCATCAATTGCTGCCACTGTGCCCATCAATTGTTGCCACTGTGCCATCAAACGCAGCCACTATGCCCATCAAACGCAGCCACTGTGCCCATCAAACGCAGCCACTGTGCCCATCAAACGCAGCCACTGTGCCCATAAATTGCTGCCACTGTGCTATCAAACGCAGCTACTGTACCCATCAATTTCTGACACTGTGCCCATCAATTTCTGACACTGTGCCCATCAATTGCCGCTACTGTGCCCATCAATTGCCGCCAGTGTGCTCATCAATTGCCGCTACTGTGCCCATCAATTGCTGACACTGTGCCCATCAATTGCTGCCAGTGTGCCCATCAACTGCCGCTACTGTGCCCATCAACTGTTGCCAGTGTGCCCATCAACTGCCGCTACTGTGCCCATCAACTGTTGCCAGTGTGCCCATCAACTGCCGCTACTGTGCCCATCAACTGCTGCCAGTGTGCCCATCAATTGCCGCTACTGTGCCCACCAATTGCTGTCAGTGTGCCCATCAATTGCCGCTACTCTGCCCATAAAATGCTGCCACTGTGCATCCCCTGCCCGCCCGGCACCTACCTTGTGTCGGTGGGGCAGTGGGTTACGGCAATGTCCTCCACGCTCCTCGATGTCTTTTCCCATCCTCTCTTCCCATCCTCTGCTATGATTGGATGCCTGATAGGCAGCGTCCAATCACAGCGCCTGTCGTTTCAGCCAATCAATTGACAGGTAACATACCCGAGCACCTGATTGGCTGAGAGGCGGTTC
Source organism: Rana muscosa (assembly GCA_029206835.1). Classification (NCBI taxonomy): domain Eukaryota; kingdom Metazoa; phylum Chordata; class Amphibia; order Anura; family Ranidae; genus Rana; species Rana muscosa. Next base: position 830,168,847 of record CM055116.1, read on the forward strand.
AGTGTTAGGAAAGCGATTAATTTGCTTTCCTAACACAACGCTGAGTGAACAGCGAGCGCCCAGCATGGCACCCGCTGTTCACCTTTTTGGATGCCTATTAGAGCCTACGGCTCTAATCAGGTGCTTCCAAAAAATACCTAGCCGCTGTAATTCAGGTGCCCGAAAAGGGGTCAGGCACATGAATAGAGGGTGGCAGCGGCGACCATAGATAGATTCATGCAATGCATGAATCCATCAATGGTGAGAGAGAGGTGGCAGGAGAGAGGGGGCCCTTTATGGACGCACCGCCACTGATGCTCATATCACATGCAACATGTATTGCTGCAAAATGCCTCAACACACACTACAAACTTGACCCACTTGAACTGATTTAGGAAAAAAGTCTTTCACTATTGACACCGTATTGGACATAATCTTTTATTCTCTAAACTCTTGGTGCCCCACCTGCAGCCCAAGGGCCTTCGGACCCCAGCAGTGTGTAGTGGGAGCATTGATTTGTAAAGAAACTGTAATAACAGTGATCTCTATCAGTCTCTTATTTTTTGGTCTTTAACGGTCTCCTGCAGCATAGCTCGTCTTCAGCCACACCTGTAGAATGTCCTTAGTCTCTGACTAAGGCTGGCCATATGCGGTTCGAATCTCGGCTGGTTCATCAGGAACTGGCCTAGATTCGAACAGTTAATGGACAGGCTGAATGTACCAAGTTAATCGATTGAGCCTGCAGGATTCGCTTGGGATTTTTGCAATTGGCTACTATAGCCACTAGCGATAATCACTGTCCTCTCCTGGTGGGGACGGCTTCCCCCGCCTCGAGAAGACTATTGCCGATTCCCCTTGTGAGCACTGCCAGTGTTGATGGAGGAATCATGCAAAAAAATTTCCTGCAATCCATAGTTGCAGGAAAGAAATTTGCACCATGTATGGCCTGCCTAACTCCAGCAGTTTGTCACCGATCTCTGCCAATCTTCTGTAGCATCGTATTTGCTGAATATTGTGTGCAGCCTCTTGTGGATGTCAGGGGCAGTAGCTGAGGCCATCTATACCTAGTGTAGCACAAGGACCCTTTTCCCTTGCTTTGGCTCAATTGCAGGAAAAAAGCACACCGTACTATATGCCCGTACCCTCCTGGATGAGGAGGTTAAGCGGTGTTATGTATTTGGGTCCCACAGCTAGGTTCTCCATCAGTTGGTTCTCATCTCCTAGGATATAGGGACAAGTCTCTGTATTCCCACCAGTAAATTCCAATGTCCACACCACTTTAAACTCCAACGTTGAGTTTATTTTCTCAATGTTCAGCAGATAGGAAAAGGGTGGAAGAGAGACAGGACAGCAAGGTTTGGGAGGTCAGTCCAGGCACATACTCCATGTAGTATCATACTCCTCTGCCGGCAGGTCGTTTTTAGTCAATATTGACTCTTTTTCTCTTAAAAGTTCCTGCGGGTCAGGCACCCAAGCATCCCCTATGGTACGGACACTGAGCCTCTTCCCTTTCCCCGGCAAACTCTTTACTGACATGGCCCCAGCCTCCTTACCGTGGCCTGTCGTGGATCTCCTGGAGGTCCCTCCGGGTTGGAGCTCCGGCTCAGGCAGGTGCTGGGGTGTACCTCGACCGCAGCCGCGGGAGGCCTTTACGTAGCCCACTTTCCGCTTGGGAGGTGGAAGGGAAGTCTCGGTAGCGACAGAGGCAGCATCCGCCGGCTTCTCCGTCTCCGGCCTCGCAGCAACCGGAACCTCGGGGTGGTTGTGGAAACGCAGGTTTGCTCCTCTAGAGTGGTGGTGCCCGTTAAGCAATTCACCCGATAGGCTCAGGGCTTTTCCGTAGGCTGCTCCACCTCGAAGAGAAACTCTCCATATCTGTTACATCGGTCGAAGGTGCACCACTAGTCCCTGGCACGTGGGACAGATCATCCCCAAGATCTCAGCACCTCGGCATGTATACAGTGCAAAGTGGCCCAGAGGCTTCATCCGAATCCCTGTATCTGTCAAGGGGGCAGCTAGTGAGGCAACGTCCATGGTGGAAGCAGACACCGAACTCCATGGAACAGCAGACATGTTGTTCACTCACTTTTCCAGCACGCACTGTCCACTTAATGCCAAGGTCACCACGTGCAACTCACGATATGTCGGGGCTCCTCCCCTATCTTCTTCCTGTTGAGACACGCCCACGAACTACGCAGCCAGAAATACAGTTTAGGCCTGTACCTCCATTACTCACATCAGTGGCGCAGTTCAAATTCACCAAAATGGCCGACCTCCTCGGAACCACACGGGGAAACAAAGTCCAACCTCAGGGGGGGTATAGCTGCAGAATCCCGGACTCGAGCCCCCACGTGTAGCACACGGACCCTTTTCCCTTGCTTTGGCTCAATTGCAGGAAAAAAGCACACCGTACTATATGCCCGTACCCTCCTGGATGAGGAGGTTAAGCGGTGTTATGTATTTGGGTCCCACAGCTAGGTTCTCCATCAGTTGGTTCTCATCTCCTAGGATATAGGGACAAGTCTCTGTATTCCCACCAGTAAATTCCAATGTCCACACCACTTTAAACTCCAACGTTGAGTTTATTTTCTCAATGTTCAGCAGATAGGAAAAGGGTGGAAGAGAGACAGGACAGCAAGGTTTGGGAGGTCAGTCCAGGCACATACTCCATGTAGTATCATACTCCTCTGCCGGCAGGTCGTTTTTAGTCAATATTGACTCCTTTTCTCTTAAAAGTTCCCGCGGGTCAGGCACCCAAGCATCCCCTATGGTACGGACACTGAGCCTCTTCCCTTTCCCCGGCAAACTCTTTACTGACATGGCCCCAGCCTCCTTACCGTGGCCTGTCGTGGATCTCCTGGAGGTCCCTCCGGGTTGGAGCTCCGGCTCAGGCAGGTGCTGGGGTGTACCTCGACCGCAGCCGCGGGAGGCCTTTACGTAGCCCACTTTCCGCTTGGGAGGTGGAAGGGAAGTCTCGGTAGTGACAGAGGCAGCATCCGCCGGCTTCTCCGTCTCCGGCCTCGCAGCAACCGGAACCTCGGGGTGGTTGTGGAAACGCAGGTTTGCTCCTCTAGAGTGGTGGTGCCCGTTAAGCAATTCACCCGATAGGCTTAGGGCTTTTCCGTAGGCTGCTCCACCTCGAAGAGAAACTCTCCATATCTGTTACATCGGTCGAAGGTGCACCACTAGTCCCTGGCACGTGGGACAGATCATCCCCAAGATCTCAGCACCTCGGCATGTATACAGTGCAAAGTGGCCCAGAGGCTTCATCCGAATCCCTGTATCTGTCAAGGGGGCAGCTAGTGAGGCAACGTCTATGGTGGAAGCAGACACCGAACTCCATGGAACAGCAGACATGTTGTTCACTCACTTTTCCAGCACGCACTGTCCACTTAATGCCAAGGTCACCACGTGCAACTCACGATATGTCGGGGCTCCTCCCCTATCTTCTTCCTGTTGAGACACGCCCACGAACTACGCAGCCAGAAATACAGTTTAGGCCTGTACCTCCATTACTCACATCAGTGGCGCAGTTCAAATTCACCAAAATGGCCGACCTCCTCGGAACCACACGGGGAAACAAAGTCCAACCTCAGGGGGGGTATAGCTGCAGAATCCCGGACTCGAGCCCCCACGTGTAGCACACGGACCCTTTTCCCTTGCTTTGGCTCAATTGCAGGAAAAAAGCACACCGTACTATATGCCCGTACCCTCCTGGATGAGGAGGTTAAGCGGTGTTATGTATTTGGGTCCCACAGCTAGGTTCCTCCATCAATTGGTTCTCGTCTCCTAGGATATAGGGACAAGTCTCTGTTTCCCCCCCCAGTAATTCCAATGTCCACACCACTTTAAACTCCAACATTGAGTTTATTTTCTCAATGTTCAGCAGATAGGAAAAAGGTGGAAGAGAGACAGGACAGCAAGGTTTGGGAGGTCAGTCCAGGCACAAATGGATATCACAATCTCTACTCTATCCCAGAGTAGGGTTAGCTCACCCGGATAGTCTCCTACAAAGTGGATCCTAGCAGTCGAAGTGATGCTCGGGCGTTTGATCAGGTTCTTTTCCTAGATGCGATCGGGAGACTCTCTGCCACAGAATCTATCAGACCCCGAACCTCTTAGCTTCTGGTGCTTAAGGACAGGTGCCAGCAGCAGCACATTACTAGGCCCTTGGTGGATAGAAGAATCCCTCCAGAGAGTTACCGGGCCCCTTCCTTCACCGTGAACTCTCACCGGTCTGTCAGAAAGGTCCTCCCCCGGCCGCCTCTTCTTAGAAGCGGGCTCCCTCGCGAGGGACACCCTGGGACTTCTCCTCCTCGAAGTGGGCTCCAGCTAAAGGTGCTGGGCCCAGTGTTGAAGATACAGCCCCAGGAATAAAAGGTGCCTGGGACTGATGCACACGTGGCCCCATGGCCTGGAGGGCCATGCGCCACGCACCCGGACTCCGACTCTGGAACGAAGACTCCTCCCAGGCGACGTCTGCCCCTTATGTATCCCCTCCCAGCACGCACAGCAGGTCGACCACGCCCACTGTACCGCTGCCGAGAGAGGACACCCTAAGGCACAGCACTAATACCAGTGGTTCAACCCTGACCCATTATGGCAGTGCCACCTACAGGCCACAGGGAGCTGCACACCAGTATACCATCCTGGAAATAAAGCAGCACAACCTATCAATTGAGAACGGTCTGAGCCCAACTACTATCTCAGACCAGCCCCTAAATTTGGGTATATAGCACCCCTAAATGGGGTGGGCGCTACACTAGTAAGATGACCACCACTGCTCTATGAGAATAAAATAAAAAAAGAATAATAATTTAGTTGTTTGACATTGCTGACATTTCCATTTGTGTAAATCAGGCCATTTATATACAGTGCTTATGCTGTGGCTATCTTTTCTTTTTTTTTTAGAGGAGAAAGTGAGCAATTTATTGGTTGCTCTATTTGCATACTTGCTCATCTTTTTAAATAAATCACGATGATAATGAAAAATGCATGCACATGTAGCGGGTATGTACTTTCCTGGGTGTAAATTTGAATTTGGCAGAGACATTAGTGATGTGTAATTCCCTGCAGCCCAGTGGGTGGCGCTGTTGCCCTGGGCTGGGGTTGAATCATTGCTGTGTGCTGTGCCTCCTTTTTGTCCTCCCTCGGCAGCGGTATGGTGGGGCGGGGAACCCGCCGTGCTTGCTGGGAGAGGGTATAAAGAGGCCGGCCATCTTTGTCACTGGATCGAAGTCCCAGGCACCTTCAGCTTGCGGACGGTGGTTCGTGTCGGTCCTCTGGGTGGCCTAGGCCTAGAGGACAGCGGAGGTCGTGTTCCATCCCAGGCACCTTTAGCCTGGGGTGAGGTACTCGGATGGAGGTCCGGAGCTCAGTGCCCAACACTGAGTTCCGTGAGGGAAGGAGATCCTAGGGAACCCCGGGAGTGGGTACCCGAATCCGGAAGGCGTAATGGACTGGGGGGAGCTCCTCATTTGAAGACCCGGTGCAGCATATTGCCGGTGACAAGTGAGCCTCTCGTCAGAGACCGCCTGGAAGGAAATTCTCCCCTCGTGCGGAGACCGTAACCCACTTTCAGGAAGGAAAGTGGAGAACACATTGTATCTGGGCCTATTCGCATCCACACCTCCTTTCCTGTTCTGTTCCTACTAAGGGAGTTCAACTGATTGTCTTCATTCGAGAAGAATAAAGGAGTGTTTAACTTTAATGGTGTGGGGCTCATTTCCTGACAGACATTATTCAAGGTGACTCTTGGAGGGAGGATCCAGGTGCCCAGCACTGACCCGAAGGTAATACAAGAACGTTGCTTATACCGCACTGACACATGTGGTGGAAGCCAGGCGTGGTGTCCCCGCTCCCTCCCCTCGAAGATACCCCTAGACAAGAGACGAGACGAGACGAGAGAGAGAGAGGCGAGTGAGGGGGGTGCTACACACAAATATACAAGTAACAAAGTAATGCTGAGCACATGATACAAGGATCAGATAGTGGTAATGGTTCTTGTGTAAAAACAATACACTTGTTGGCAGAATTCTATACAGAGTGCCAAGTACGGTGATGAATTCTGTGTTCTCTATATAATACATCACCCTTGCAGAACAATTCTCATAGTTGTCAGAGGCTATAGTTTGCACAGTAGCGGGCACACGGTTGAGTACACATTCCAGTACTCAGTATGACTAAGGGACACACAGTAGCACACATCCAGACATTCTGATGTGCATGAACACACTGTTCCGTGGGGGGTGAGGATGTTGTTTGTCTCTCTGCTGTGTTCCTCTCCCCATCTGCCCCTCCTTTATCACCCCTCCCTCGCCCCTACCTCCCCTTCTCTTTTATGCCCTCACCTAACTGACCCCCTCACACCCTCCTCTTCTGTCCTAGATTTAAGAGTTCTGGCACCATTCCCTGTGTTACTTGTTGTGAAAGTCAAGGGAAAGACTGTTGAGAGAGGGAGGAATTAAAAAGAGAAAGAAAGAGGCCCTCTGACTGTAGCGACAAACTGAAAGAGACAGACCCTAACGGTTACAGGCAGCAGAAGAAAACATAGAATACCAAAGCTTAAATACATAAAAGGTGCCATCTTTTAATGGCAAGCACTAACAGTTATCCATACGCTAAATATATCTGCATGACAGTTGTCCTCTCAAGAATAAAAGTTCCATCCATGACTTAAAGCTTATCTAAAATCCAAAAGCAAAAATGTAATACATTGCAGATTACCAATCCATAGTTTTCTCTCTTTTTAGGTTTATTTTCCTTTATTTTTACCTGGTGATCCTGCCTTTAAGTCTGTTATTTTTCAACTTCCTCTAAGAGACCAAGCTTTCAAGCAAAAATACAAGTTACAGGGTTGAGACAAACCATTTAGAACCAACAGGGGTGCCAACAATGACAAAGACAAAAAAATATTTGATATGGACAGCCGCACTCCAAAAAACCTTGACGGTTGCCTTTATTGTAAAAAACGAATAGGTGCACTACAAATCACAGCAAGACAGGGATAGCAGCTGACGCGTTTCGCACTGTAGTCTAGCGCTTACTCATAGCTACGAGTAATCACTAGACTACAGTGCGAAACGCGTCAGCTGCTATCCCTGTCTTTCTGTGATTTGTAGTGCACCTATTCATTTTTTACAATAAAGGCAACCGTCAAGGTTTTTTGGAGTGCGGCTGTCCATATCATCAATTTTTTTGTCTTTGTCTGCCTTGTGCATTGCCAGCACCCACGGCCTCCTGAGAGACTATTGATTGTCTAAGCATACTCACCTGAGCGGTAACTCCCTTCCTTCAGGGGTGCCAACAATGGTCAGCTTTTATTCGTTGATGTTATCCTAAATAGAAAAAAGCTGTTGCTATAACTGCTTAAAAAGTGTTAGCTGTAATGCGGCTTTGTTAGTCAAGTCCATCTAAAGCTGCCCACATTGATCATTTTATTTCATTCAGCCTGCTATGCAGGCTGAACCTCCCGCTGTGCCTATAGTATTTTGACAGACATCCCGCTGGCTCTGCATTACATACTTCTACCACCTTCACCCTGCATTGCTTACTCCTGACCTCTACACTGTTTGTTACATACCAATGACTTCTGAACTCTGCATTACATACTACTGTACCCTGCATTCTGTGCTTTTACTACTGTAGCGGGTATGTACTTTCCCGGGTGTAATTTGAACTTGGCAGAGACATCAGTGATGTGTAATTCCCTGCAGCCCAGCAGGTGGCGCTGTCACCCTGGGCTGGGGTTGAATCATTGCTGTGTGTCGTGCCTCCTTTTTGTCCTCCCTCGGCAGCGGTATGGTGGGGCGGGGAACCCGCCATGCTTGCCGGGAGAGGGTATAAAGGGGCCGGCCATCTTTGTCACGGGAAGAGTCCCAGGCACCTTCAGCCTGCGGGCGGTGGTTTGTGTCAGTTCTCTAGGCGGGCCTAGGCCTAGAGGACAGTCGGAGGTCGTGTTCCATCCCAGGCACCTTTAGCCTGGGGTGAGGTACTCGGATGGAGGTCTGGAGCTCAGTGCCCAACACTGAGTTCCGCGAGGGAAGGAGATCCTAGGGAACCCTGGGAGTGGGTACCCGAATCCGGAAGGCGTAATGGACCGGGGGAGCTCCTCACTTGAAGACCTGGTGCAGCATATTGCCAGTGACGGGTGAGTCTCTCATCGGAGACCGCCTGGAAGGAAATCCCCCCCTTGCTCGGAGACCGCAACCTACTTTCAGGAAGGAAAGTGGAGAACACATTGTGTCTGGGCCTACTCGCATCCACACCTCCTTTTCTGTTCCTACAAGGGAGTTCAACTGATTGTGTTCATTCGAGAAGAATAAAGGAGTGTTGAACTTTAATGATGTGGGGCTCATTTCCTGACAGACATTGTTCAAGATGACTCTTGTAGGGAGGATCCAGGTGCACAGCACTGACCCGAAGGTAAAAGAACTTTGCTTATACCACACTGACACCTGTGGTGAAGGCCAGGCGTGGTGTCCTCGCTCCCTTCCCCTCTAAGGTACCCCTAGACAAGAGAAGAGACAAGCTGAAGACGAAGAGGGGAGTGAGGGGGGTGCTACACGACTTACTACTAACCTCTGAACTCTGCGTTACTTACTTCTGACCCCTGCAGTACATACTACTGACATCTGAACTATGCAATATTTACTCCTGACCCCTGAACTCTGTGGTATTGACCTCTTAACACTGTTTTATACTGCTGACCTCTGAACTCTGCGCTATTACTGACCCCTGAACTCTTCAAACCTTCCTTAATTTTTATTGGGGCCTTGCTAGGTTATTGCCTCGAAAAAAAAAAAAAATGTTCTGATCCCTTGTGATCTTTTCCATGTTGTTCAGGTAGGTCTCAACCTTTCCAGGGTTGCCTGCTCCTGATTAAAAGTGTTCAATTGTAGCTCTGGCTGTATGTTTAGGGTCGTTGTCCTGCTGAAAGGTGAACCTCTGTCCCAGTCTAAAGTCTTTTGCAGACTCTAAAAGGTTTTCTTCTAAGATTGTCCTGTATTTGGCTCCATTCATCTTCCCATCAACTCTGACCAGCTACCATGTCCCTGCTGAAGAAAAGCATCCCCACAACATGATGCCGTCACCACCATGTTTTACAGTGGATGGTGTGTTCAGGATGATGTGCAGTTTTAGTTTTCCGCCACACATAGCGTTTTGCTTTTAGACCAAAAAGTTAAATTTTGATCTCATCTGACCAGAGCACCTTCTTCCACATGTTTGCTGTGTCCCCCACATGGCTTCTCGGAAACTGCAAACTGGACTTCTTATGGCTTTATTTCAAAAATAGCTTTCTTCTTGCCACTCTTCCATAAAGGCCAGATTTTTGGAGTGCACAACTAATGCCCCGTACACATAACAGGGTTTCCCGACGGGAAAACTGCAAGGAGAGCTTTTGGCCAGGAATCCCTCGCAGTTTTTCCAAAGGGAAAACTGCCAAAATCGGCCGGCTAAAAAAAGAGAACCAGCTCTCTTTCTTCCCGGCGGGTTTCCCGACTGACTTTTTTCCCGTCAGAAAACCCCGGCCGTGTGTGGCAGAAAACTGCAATTTTTGGCCATTTTCCTGTGGGGAAAAACTCAGATGGAGCAAACACAGGGTCGGGATTCCCGAGGAAAAGCTCTCATCTGAGTTTTCCCGACGGGAAAACCGATCGTCTGTAAGGGGCAAAAGTAGAGAGCAGGCTCTCGGTTTTCCCCTCGGGATTTCCGACGGATCTTTTCCTGTCGGGAATCCTGGTCGTGTGTACGCGGCATAATAGTTGTCCTGTGGACAGATTCTCCCACCTGAGCTGTGGATCTCTGCAGCTCCTCCAATGTTACCATGGGCCTCTTGGCTGCTTTTCTGATGAATGCTCTTTCCCGGCCTGTCAGTTTAGGTGGACGGCCATGTCTTGGTAGGTTTGCAGTTGTGTCATACTCTTTCCATTTTCGGATGATGGATTGAACAGTGCTCCGTGAGCTTGGGATATTTTTTTATAACCTAACCCTGCTTTAAACTTCTCCACAACTTTATCCCTGACCTGTCTGGTGTGTTCCTTGGCCTTCATGATGCTGTTTGTTCACAAAGGTTCTCTAACAAACCTCTGAGGGCTTCACAGAACAGTTGTATTTATACTGAAATCAAATTACACACAGGTGGACTTTATTTACTAATTAGGTGACTTCTGTAGGCAATTGGTCCCACTAGATTTGAGTTAGGGGTATCAGAGTAAAGAGGGCTGAATACAAATGCACATCACACTTTTTAGAGATTTATTTATAAAATATTTTGAAAGCCATTTATTATTTTCCTTCCACTTTACAATTATGCACCACTTTGTGTTGGTCTATCTCATAAAATCCCAATAAAATACATTTATATTTTTGGTTGTAACATGACAAAAATTTCACTGGGTATGAATACTTTTTCAAGGCACTGTAAATATACGTTGTGTGAAAAATGTCAAACGCATTGTCAACAGAAGGAAAAGAAAATACTTATTGCCTAATACAGTCTCTCGACCGGGGTGCCATGACAGCCTGAAGAGTACAGAGAGGAGCAAAGAGAGGGGGAGGTGCGGGCTGAGCTCTCTTCTGTACAGAGGACTTTATTATAGTACTCTCTGCCTCCTTTAGCACTGGAGATAACAAAGAATGGAGGATTGCTCAGATCTGCATGTAGTGGAAGGAGAGTAGCAGGGAAGGGGAGAGAGAGGAGAGAGAGTATACATCCCACATCCCCTCCTGGCTCTCTCCCCCTCGCTGCTGCTGTCACTACTGTAGGGACAGAATTTGTGCTAGGAAGAGGGGAGATTTGGGGGAGAGGGATTTTGGAGCAGGTGGAGTGGTTGAGCTAGGAGGGGTGATTTTGGGGGATTTGTACTGGGAGGGTGGTTGGTGTGGTTGTGCTCAGAGGGGGGGTTTAGGGGGGGGTTGTGCTAGGAGGGGGTATTTGGGGGGTTGTGCTGGGAGGGCGATTTGGGAGCGGGGGGGGGAGTTGTGCTAGGAGAGGGGATGGGGGGAATTGTGCTAAGAGGGGGGATGGTGGGGGGGGGGTTACAACCTACAGGTGACTGAACTCCGCATCACAGAGTACATTTTAGGGCTTGTTCACACCAGGTGCAGTGCGGTAACATGTGCGAAATCACATGTTTTCCTGTACCGCACAAAAGTGTGCTGCCTTTTGCAGACATGCGTAGGTTGCATTAATTCTTAAAGGGGTTGTAGAGGCAGAAGGTTTTTTATCTTAGGCATTAAGATAAAAAAACCTGTGTGCAGCAGCCCACCTCAGCCCCCCAATACTTACCTGAGCCCCATCTCTGTCCACGAGTGTCTCGGCCGTCTGAGACTCTCCCTTCTGATTGTCTGAGACACAGCAGCGGCGCCATTGGCTCCCGCTGCTATCAATCAAATCCAATCAGCCAATCAGGAGAGAGAGGGGGTGGGGCCAGGCCGTGGCTCCGTGTCTGTGAGTCGGTTCGGGTGCCCCCATAGCAAGCTGCTTGCTGTGGGAGCACTCGACAGGCCAGAGGAGCTGGGAGCACCGAAGAGGGACCCGAGAAGAAAGGGATCTGGGCTGCTCTGTGCAAATCCACTGCACAGGGCAGGTAAGTATAATATGTTTTAGGGCTGTTACTGATTAAAAATTTTGTGTTCGATTAATCGTTTTTTTTTTTAAATCGATTAATCTACTAATTTCGATTAATTATAACGCACATACAGATCCAACTACTTTTAGCTGATCTCCTTGCATGCTGATTCCCAGTGCAGCTACCAACCACTGGAAAAATGGATAGCAGTATACAAAAAACACACAAAGGCAGCGCTCGATGGGAATAGCATTACAACTGTTATAGTCTTCAAGTAGGTAACAAAAGAAATATCACACTGGAGATAAAATCAATGTAGCTACATAAACTGTAAAAATGGTGCGAGTAATACCAAATGGTAGCAAAAGCAGTCATAAAAACATGTAGCTAAGTATGATACTGGTATAAAAATGTGTACAACGATACCACTGCTGAATCCAGATGAGGAGGGGTTAACATCAGTCCGTCGGCATGTAGATGTCCCGTGAAGGGAACTATCACAACTCCAAGTGGATGGCTGTAGAATCCCAGGTTGATAGAGGGAAGTGATAGAGGGAAGTGTAACAGCCCTTGCATGTGGCAGATAGTAAGGTCCTGCCGGCATGCAGATATGAAGGCACAGCAAAGGAGCCCTTCAGATGGACACGGCAAGCCCCGCCGGTGTCCGTGACGTCACCGGATCTCCGACGGAACTCCCTGAAGACCCAGAAGCCGGCGGAGAGGTGAGTACCGATCAAAAGAATTTTGATCGATCAAAATAATTAATCGAGGAATTAATAGTTAATCTCCACAGCTATTTTTATAGAAAAAAAAACAAGTCTTTGATTACAATCACTTTAATGACACCCCCACGCATCTAGCAAATGTTCATACGTCTATGGCTGCTAAACCCAGGGCCGTCTTTAAGGCAGGGCAAAAGGGGCATCTGCCCTGGGCCCTGTCATTGTTGTGGGGCACAAAGCAGCTGCCTCATACTTGCCAACTATCCCAGTTTAAATTTCCTTGTCCTTTGAAGTTTTAGTCCTGTGCTATGTCCTGATATCCTCCCAGCTCTGCCCTATTCTTGTGTAGAGATGACTCACCTGCAGACCCTGTGTTTACATGTAAATACCGCCATTCATATGTAAATAACGGGAGCATTCATAAGTAAATAGTGGCAGGATTCATATGTAAATAGCTGAGGCTGGCGGCATTCATATGTATATCATGTCCCTCTGCACTGAAGAAATTATGTGCTATAACCTCTAACAACCAATCAGTAAGCAGTATTACTGTACAGTAATCTCTAGCAACCAATCAACAAGAAGAAAGCATGTGCTGTAACCTCTAGCAATTAATTAGTGAGCCGTAATGTGTGCTGTAACCTCTAGCAACCAGTCAGTAAGTGGTAATGATATGCTGTAACCTCTGGCAACCAATCGCAATCACTGCCTAATCTGATACAGTAAACTGATTTTAGGTCTAGCTTATATTTATTGTACGTATCAGAAAAGGTGGAGGGCAAAATTGCATTGGGGGGGGGCCCCAAGAAAAAATTTTCCCAGTATCCAATCAACATTAAAGATGGCCCTGGCTAAAACTCATGGTACCATAGTACCATGTGTTTTGGGGCTGCACAATTTTAACCACTTGCCGACTAGCCCGCGCAGATATACCTCGGCAGGTTGGCAGCGCCGCGCGAATTGCAGTTGCGGGCAGAAGCATGCCCGTGGGTCAGGTGGACTCGATGTTTGCCGGCGTCCCACGATCGTCTAGTACAGAGGCACAACCGGCATCTGCCAGTGTAAGCAAGGCGGATCCCCGTTCTGACAGGTGACATGTCAGAGATCTACTGTTCCCAGTGATCGGGAACAGTGATTTCTGTCATGTCCCTGTGAGCCCATCCCCCCTACAGTTAGAACACCTAGGGAACACAGTTAACCCCTTGATCGCCCCCTAGTGTTAACCCCTTCCTTGCCAGTGTCATTCTTACATTGATCAGTGCATTTTTTTTTATAGCACTGATCAATGTAATAATGTCACTGGTCTCCAAAAAGTGTCATTTGGGGTCAGATTTGTCCGCCGCAATGTTGCAGTGCCGCTAAAAATCGCAGATCCCCGCCATTACTACTAAAAACTATTAAACAAATAGAACTCCCTAAATCTATCCCATAGTTTTTAGATGCGATAACTTTTGTGCAAACCAATCAATATACGCTATTGAGATTTTTTTTACCAAAAATATGTAGAAGAATAAATATCGGCCTAAACTGATAAATGAATGTGTTTCTTATAATATATATATATATATATATATATATATATATTTTTTTTTAATTGTCGCTCTTTGTTTGTTTATAGCGCAAAAAATAAAAACCTCAGAGGTTATCAACTACCACCAATAGAAAGCTCTATTTGTGGGGGAAAAAAGGACGTCAATTTTGTTTGGGTGCAACATCGCACAACCGCGCAATTGTCAGTTAAAGCAACGCAGTGCCATATCACAAAAAAATGGCCTGGTCATTAAGGGGGCAAATCTTTCTGGGGCTGAAGTGGTTAAAAATCTTGCCGACACCCTTTTACGTGTTTCACACGCATAGAGCAGCTCATTAAAAAAACGCGATGTGTGGGAACGTGCAAAAAAGCGCCTACACTCGGATGCATCTCCTAGTGTGAATGAGCCCTTAGACTGGTGTGGCTCGGGATTGCGCACAATTCTAAAGGGTGCCTTGACTGAAATAAGGTTGAAAAACACTGGCCTAATAGTTCTACTGTGATCTACTTTTCCTATGACGTTAGTCATCTAACTGTTTAGTCATTTGGAAACTATATAACGTGTAATATTATTCTGCTATAACTTGCAAGAACCAGATTAAAGGCATTTGTTATCCACAGGTTTTACCTCTTTTCTGTGACATCATTAAAACTAATTGGTACGTATGTTACTTATAATTCTTGAGGATAATAATTATTGCATATGTCCCCTTATGTTAATCAGGGTCACTGCTTTACTGCTATCTATCGCATAGCCACCAATGTCTGCATCTGCACGTCACTCTCTGTCCCTGACACACATCAGGGTCCTATTGGAAATCAATAAACCGAATGCCTTGGGGCAACAACAGCCCCATTTGCTCACAGAACCATCCTGTCCTATACTAGTTCTGCCCCTCTCCCTGAGCCCTCACAGCTCTAGAAGATGTTCATGAGAGTAATTCTGATTCTCCGTCCACGCTTTCTGGTTTTTGTCTTCTGGAAAATGGACACTGGAAACATTGACATTGAGTTTGCCGTAATGATGTGAATTAAAGGGAGGACAAAAGAAAAAAATATATATATAATAATGCAAGTCATTGCCTTTTAGCCAATCAAAAGGAAGAGGCTCACTCCAAAATATATTAGAAAAAGAGGCAATACTTTTAAAAGATATATTTGCCTGGGAGAAGCGCAGCGCGAGAAAATTAACGGAGGAAATCCAAGTGTGTTACTCAAGACCTGTTTTCTAAGGTGAGAAATCCTACAAAAAGCACATCGGTGCCTCTCTTTCAAGGCACTTTTCTCTCCCTATTTCTTCTGCTTCCTTCCAAACTGTCTATTTCATGTTGAGAGCCAAGATTTCACAGTTGGAAAATAACAAGAAGGAATCCAGCCAGAAAAGAAGAAAGGGGGAGAGAGTGATAGGGAGACAAAGAGGAAAGTGTGTGGGGAAGGAGGGAACACACATATGAAGTCTTCATTTCAGGGGTAATTACATAGAATGTGCTTTATTCACTGAACTCGGGGTATCAAAATAACAACCTGGTTGAACTTTTTTCAGTAAGTTCATTAAGTAGTGCTGTGTTGTAACCCTTTGCGACCTATCATTGTTGAGATGTCATTAGTATGCCTGCTCTAAGCAACAGAAACTTGATTTTGATGGGTTGGCTTGTGTTTAAGATAGATTTAAAGGAAACTTGTAAAAATAAATAAATAAGGGAGCCGCAATCACTACAATGGCCTACTTTTGAAAATGTTAGTTTCCTGGCTGTCATGCTGGTGCTTTGGCTTCAGTCCTTTCTGAAACACTAAAGCCTCATACACACTATCAGTTTTTCTGAAGGTTTTTGTCTTCAGGTTTACCAAAACCATCTAATATGAGGTCAAACCTTATAAGTTTTAATTCGTATGCAATCAGGCAGGCCCTTGCACTACATGGTTTTGGTAAACCTGAAGACAAAAACCTGCAGAAAAACTGATAGTGTGTATGGGGCTTGACCCTCAACAAGTGTGCAGTTTGAGAAGATTGGAGTGAAGTCAGGACCCCTAATCTACATACTTGTTCCTGGTCAGTGACTAAGAAAAAGCTGGGGCCATTGCAATAACCTGACAACCAGTTAAGTCGTTTCTTAAAGGGGTTGTAAAGGTTGGTTTTTTATTTTCTAAATAGGTTCCTTTAAGCTAGTGCATTGTTGGTTCACTTACCTTTTCCTTTGATTTCCCTTCTAAATGTTTGTTTTCTTTGTCTGAATTTCTCACTTCCTGTTTCTCCTCACTAAACTTCACACCATCATCCGAGTGGTGGTTAGTCAGCCAGAACAGCTTACTGAACAGCTTACTGAGGAGGAACAGGAAGTGAGAAATTCAGACAAAGAAAAAAAACATTTAGAAGGGAAATCAAAGGACTTAAAGGTAAGTGAACCAACAATGCGCTAGCTTAAAGGAACCTATTTAGAAAATACAAAAACAACCTTTACAACCCCTTTAAGGAGATGTCAGCATGCAGACTCCATATTTGCTCAAAACAGGATTTTCTTATGATGGTGAGTTAAATAATCTGATTGCTAGAAGATGTTTGCCAAGTTCACTATGAATGAATATGCACGTTGGTAACCTAGACCTACAGTGGGGAAATAATTATTTGATCCCCTGCAGATTTTGTAAGTTTGCCCACTTACAAAGAAATGAAGGGTCTTTAATTTGTATTATAGGTGTATTTTAAATCTAAATTTAAAGACAGAAGATCAACCGAAAAATCCAGAAAAAACACATGAAACAAATGCTATAAATTAAGTTGCAGTTCAGTGAGTGAAAAAAAAAGTATTTGATCCCCAAGCAAAACATGACTTAGTATTTAACGGAGAAACTCTTGTTGGCAAGCACAGAGGTAAGAGTTTCACAAGGTTTCTTGTAGTTGGTGATCAGGTTTGCACACATCTCAGGAGGGATTTTGGTCCACTCTTCTCTAAATCCTTAAGGTTTCTTGGCTGTTCCCTGGCAACTTGAAGTTTCAGCTCCCTCAATAAATTTTTTATAGGATTAAGGTTTGGAGACTGACTAGGTCACTCGATGACCTTCATGTGCTTCTTCTTGAACCGCTCGCTTGTTGCCTTGGCGGTATGTTTTCGGTCATTGTCATGCTGAAAGACCCATCCACGACCCATCTTCAATGTTCTGGCTGAGGGAAGAAGGTTCTCATCTAAGATTTTGCAATACATGGCCCCCATCCATTGGCCCCTCAATGCAGCAAAGTCGGTCTGTACCTTTAGCAGAGAAACAGCCCCAAAGCATCATGTTTCCACCTCTGTGCTTAATTGTAGGGATGGTGTTCTTAGGGTCATAGTCAGCATTTTTCTTCCTCCAAACACGGCAAATTGAGTTAATGCCAAAGAGCAAAATTTTGGTCTCATCTGGCCACAGCACTTTCTCCCAATCTTTCTCTGAATCAATTAGATGTTCATCGTTATGACAATACATGTGCCTTCTTGAGGAGTGGGACTCCGGCTTCTGTCAGACAGACTGACATACACACAGGCAGAATGTCGGCCGCTTTTTTTTTTTTAACCAGCAAATGTATCCTGACATTCTGCCCGTGTGCACAAGGCTTAAGTCTGGTTTCCCTTAGGGCTCCTTACTTTTTAGCATTAACATAATTCCACTTGGTCATCTGTTAAGATCACATGACCTCAATTATCACTTCTATGCTGATGATACTCAGCTATACATTCAAATGAAATCAAATTCTAATTTGGCTGTTTCTCTCCTATCCCACTGCATCTGTGACATAAAAACATGGATGACTAAAAATTTCCTCCAACTGAACAGCGATAAGACTGAAATCGTGCTTATTGGCACCCCTGTCAACTTTTTAAAGTCAGCCCTTTAACGCTATCTGTTGATGAATCCTAAACTTCAGTCTAAATTTAAAAATCTTGGGGTGAATATTGATGCTAACATTTTATCCACATGTACACAGAATGTTGTCAGAACTTCTTTTTTTTCCACTTGAAAAAACATAATTTAATTATGCCCTATGTTATCATACATTGTGGCTTAAAAGCTGAGGAATAGATTTGTGTACTCTTGGCTTGACTACTGTAATGCTGTACAGTACTTGCTGGAGTTCCTAGTTCCACACTTAACAGACTGCAGTATGTCCAAAATTCAACTGCCAGAATCCTGACTGTGGTTTGGTGCAAGTGATCATATTACTCCTATCCTTGAGTTACTGCGCTGGCTACCTGTCAGGTTGTACATTGACGTCAATGTCCTCATGTTCAGCTGGGCACCCCATTATCTGTCTGAACATTCACCACCCTCCCCATCCTCTTGTAACCTTCACTCTAATTCTGAACTACTGTGTTTTCCTCAAATCCATCTATGTGCTATGGGGGACAGGGCCTTTTCCTGTTAGGCCTCACAACTTTGGAATTCTCTTACTGAAAACAGAGATTTCCCCCTCTTTAAACTTTTACATTTTTTAGACAAGCTTTCACCTAAATGTTAATTTTTTGTTTTCTTTTGTAAATTGCTGCGAGAAGGTACCTTTAAAGGCGCTATAAGAAATAAAGTTTATTATTATTGTAGCAGGGCTTTGAAATTTAGGGGGATGTTTGAGTGGTAGTTGTGCTCAAACACATTATTTGATAGGGTTCAGTAAAACCCAATTTTAGCTGCAGGCGGGATACTGGTGTGTAGTTCCCCGTGGCGCTGCCATCGGAGGCCAGGGTTGAACCACTGGTACAGTGCTGTGCCTTGGATGTCCCCTGTCGGCGGTGGTATGGTGGGCGTGTTGGCCCGCTGTGCATCCCGGGAGGGGGATATAAAAGAGGCAGACCCTGTCTGTCGGGGGTGAGTTCCCAGGGGTCCGACCCCGGGAGCGCGTGGTTCTGTTCGTGGCCACCCCAGGCACCCTTAGCTCTGCGGTGGAGTTCCTGGTTCGGTACACTGGTGGATCAGTCCCAGGCACCTTTAGTCATGGGGCTGCAACTGGAGGCCTTGGGCTCAGCACCTTTGGCTGGGGCCCACAGAGGATCGAGGAATCCCAGGGTTTTGCCTTTCGAGGAGACCCGTATCTTAGATAAGGAGGCTGGCGGAGGACTGTTCCGAGGGACTGGTGAGGAACTCACAGTGAAGGAAGGGGCCCGGTAACTCTCTGGAGGGATGTCATCTCCCTGAAAAAGGCTTAAAGTTGCAACCAAGTTCACCAGGTCTGTGGCAGAGACCCAAGTTTACCAGGTCTGTGGCAGAGACCCAAGTTCACCAGGTCTGTGGCAGAGACCGTAGTATCTAGTTCGAGCATCATTCCGGCGGCTAGGGCCCTCTCCATTGGGAGACTATCCGGATGGGCTGAGTCTACCTGAAGATATGGGTAGTGAATAAGAATTCGTTTGTGCCTGGACCTATTCCCACACCTTTTGCTGTCCTGCTCTTCTTCCAACCTTCTCCTGTCCAGTTATCGTGCATAACAGAGAAAATAAACTCTACGTTGGAGTGTGGACCTTAAAGTTATTGGGGAATAGAGACTTGTCTTTGTTACAGTGAAGACGGGAGCCATTCTCTGGGGAACCTGATCACAGAGACCCAGGTACATTACACCGCTCAACCTCTTTATACAGGAGGGTACAGGCATGTAGCATGGTGCGCCCTTATTTTCTGCTAAGGAGCCAAAAGCAGGAAAGGGGGTTGTGACGCTATACGTGGGGGCTTGAGTTCGGGATTTCTGTGATCGGAAAGAAGAAGCAACCCCCAGAAGTTGGACTTTATTCCCCTTGTGAGGCTCTGTGGAGGTCGGCCATCTTTGGAGAGGAGAGCCCAAGCTGCGTAGTTCGTGGGCGTGTCAAGGAAACTAAAAGCCTGCGAACATTGCAGGAAATGGGAGGAGCCTCGCCATGCGGTGAGTCATGTATGGTGGCTTTGGCGCCAAATGGACAGTACGTGATGGATCGGCGACTGAGCAACATGGCAACTAATGCCACATGGATTCCAAGTTCTTCTACCATGAACGTTGCCTCTTTCGCTGCTCCCTTTATGGATACGAGGATTCGGCTGAAGCCTCGGGGTCGCTTCGCTCTCTACATCTGCAGGGATGCGGAGGCCCTTGGAGTGGTTTGTCCCGGATGCCAGGGACTGGTGGTGCACCTTCGGCCCTTTGGAAGATGTGAAAAGCGCAAGGAGTTCATCTTTGAGGTGGAGCAACCTACATAAAAACCTTGAGCCTACCGTTTGAATTGCCTTACGGGCGCCACTACTCTTGAGGAGGAAACCAGTGCTTCTGCACCCACCCCCACGCGCACTGTCGTGACTTCAGAGGAAGTCGTTCCGAATGTTCCGGTGGAAGAGGAACCGGAGACGGAGAAACCGGAGGATGTTGCCTCGGTTGTTACAGAGTCCTCGCTCCCACCGCCCAAGCGGAAGGTCGGCTATGTGAAAGCCTCCTGCGGCCGTGGTCGAGCTACACCCCAGCGCTTACCGGAGTCGGATTGCCTAATCGGAGGGACCTCCGGACGATCCGTGACAGCTACAGGTCGAGGTAAGCCGGGGAAAGGGACAAAGTTAAGTGTCCGAAGTATCGGGGATGCTTAGGTTCCTGATCCCAGGGAACTTGAACTAGTAAGAGATAGTAATTCCTCTACTACTAGGAATTACTTGCCGGCAGAGGAGTGCGACACCTCTGATCTAGAGTCGTCCTCTGAGATGGGAGAAGACACCAAAATAGACGAGCTGTTCGTCAGGAAAGGCTGGGATAAGATACCCTTATCCTCCGCAAAAGTAGGAAAAATGTACCCAAAGTTCCTGGGGCTGTTGTTCCCCCGGCGGAGGCCCCTTTGTTATAGGAGCTATCTGACTCCAGGCCTGCATCACTCAGACCTAAGTAGCCTGCACCTGCCGTCGTGGCTGAGTATGCGCCATTGCGGGCTACTATGTTGGGTCTCAAGGCAGTGAAAGTGCCTAGGCATCCAGATGCCATTGTCTTACCGGGTGCGGGAGACCGTGCCACTATTCCTCCGCTCTCCAGGATGCAGTGGCTATTCAACCATAGGGTGGCTGCTGAATACGGATGGGAGTATCCGTATCTCCCAAAAGACTTACTTTTCGAGGTGGAGGCCTACAGAGAGAGATGGAATGCTGACTTTCTGTGGGACTATTTAAAAGTGCCTAACACCCGCAGGTATCTCTCCTGTTCTGCAGCTGTTGCAGAGAGGTACAAAGGGTGCAAGATGGACTGGGTACTTGGTAGGCACATACATGCGGATCGGGTGGTTGTGTGTCGGAAGGAGCGGGAGGATGCAGTTTGTTCCATTGAAACTTTTGATAAGAACTGGAAGCTCCTTGTTTTACCTGATCCAAAATTCTACCTCTGAAAGACTGGGCTCTGATGTGTTTTATTGTTTCCGGAGTGTACTCTCCTGAAGTCCAGGGACTTTGCCCTTGTAAATTGGGGTTGTCTACTCAGCTGGAGAGCCAGGGGAGCTGTTGCTGTTGCTCTCCGCTCACAGCGTTACAAAGACAGAGACATTGGGGAGTAGGTGCAGTTAGGGCCACAGAAGAAGAAATGGAAGAGATAATTTTCAAATTTTGAGAGTATGTTATGACGGTGACACTTCCACTAGGTGGCGGTGTTGCGAAGGGTTTCTGTGCGCTCAAATGGAAAACATGTATATAATTGATATATATTAATAGTTTCAATTTGCACTAGGACTAGTGTAATGGGTAGTTTAGTAGAAGGAAAATATTTTCCCCTAGGGGAGAGTAGTTCCCTTCTTTTGTATAATAATGTAGGATATGATTATGCTAGTATGTGTTTTCTCCCTTTGCAGGTGAACGTCTCACAACCACTGAGCATGGGTGGGTTAGCTAGGCAAGGAGGGGAGGGAGATGTAAGTGTATAAAGTAATGGGTTATATACATGTATGTGACATTGAGAATGGGATGTACACTTTTTTTCTGCTCTTCTGTTGATCTTCCTTCATTTCTTTATTCAACCCCTTTTCCCCACAATCAGGTTCCGGCACAAACAAACCATTTTTTCCATTATTGTTTTTTTTGTATATAGTCCTGAGATAAACATGCAAAGACTCAGGCTTGAGGTAAGTGTGTTTACCCCAGACACTGGGGACAGCGTCTATCTGTCCTGGGGGAGTGTGTAGCGGGGCTTTGAAATTTAGGGGGATGTTTGAGTGGTAGTTGTGCTCAAACACATTATTTGATAGGGTTCAGTAAAACCCAATTTTAGCTGCAGGCGGGATACTGGTGTGTAGTTCCCCGTGGCCTGTTGGTGGCGCTGCCATCGGAGGCCAGGGTTGAACCGCTGGTACAGTGCTGTGCCTTGGATGTCCCCTGTCGGCGGTGGTATGGTGGGCGTGTTGGCCCGCTGTAAATCCCGGGAGTGGATATAAAAGGGGCAGACCCTGCCTGTCGGGCGTGAGTTCCCGGGGGTCCGACCCCGGGAGCGTGTGGTTCTGTTCGTGGCCACCCCAGGCACCTTTAGCTCTGGGGTGGAGTTCCTGGTTCGGTACACTGGTGGATCAGTCCCAGGCACCTTTAGTCATGGGGCTGCAACTAGAGGCCTTGGGTTCAGCACCTTTGGCTGGGGCCCACAGAGGATCGAGGAATCCCAGGGTGCTGCCTTGCGAGGAGACCCGTATCTTAGATGAGGAGGCCGGGGGAGGACCGCTCCGAGGGACTGGTGAGGAACTCACAGTGAAGGAAGGGGCCCGGTAACTCTCTGGAGGGATGTCATCTCCCTGAAAGAGGCTTAACGTTACAACCAAGTTCACCAGGTCTGTGGCAGAGACCCAAGTTCACCAGGTCTGTGGCAGAGACCCAAGTTCACCAGGTCTGTGGCAGAGACCCAAGTTCACCAGGTCTGTGGCAGAGACCGTGGGTATCTAGTTCGAGCATCATTCCGGCTGCTAGGGCCCTCTCCACTGGGAGACTATCCGGATGGGCTGAGTCTACCTGAAGATATGGGTAGTGAATAAGAATTTGTTTGTGTCTGGACCTATTCCCACACCTTTTGCTGTCCTGCTCTTCTTCCAACCTTCTCCTGTCCAGTTATCGTGCATAACAGAGAAAATAAACTCTACGTTGGAGTTGCAATCGGTGTGGACCTTAAAGTTATTGGGGAATAGAGACTTGTCTTTGTTATAGTGAAGACGGGAGCCATTCTCTGGGGAACCTGATCACAGAGACCCAGGTACATTACACCGCTCAACCTCTTAATACAGGAGGGTACGGGCATATAGCATGGTGGTTCCTTTTTTTCTGCTAAGGAGCCAAAAGCAGAAAAGGGGGTTGTGTCGCTACATTATAACTAGATTTGTTCAAAAGCCCCAAAAACATAATTCAAACCTGCTACTTGAATGGAATTGCAGACATAATAAACAGGTTTGTTTTGTGTCATGAAAATTTTTCCTGAATGAAGACCACATCCACAGTTAGGGCTCTTTCACACTGGCTTTCCGATCAGGTCTGCCTGTCAGTTTTTTAGGCGGACCTGATCGGAGCCTCCATTCACCCATATGGGGCAGCAGATGTCAGTGGTGACATGTCCGCTGACACCCGCTGCTATCTGATCCAATCCTGCCCATGAAATCCAGACGGATGGAGACCCTATTTTCTATCTGTCTGGCGGATAGGATCTGATGAAACCGGACAGGCGGACTGTTTTCATCCGATCTCCCCATAGAGGAGAGCAGGGCTCTGACAGGTTAGTCTCTGCACAGTCAGCGGAGATGGACCCGTCATTCTCCTGCTCAGCAGGAATCAGCTGAACAATCCCCTGCTGAGCAAATCAGAGTCCGTCAGGCGAACCGCCCGTGTGAAAGAGCCCTTATGCCGCGTACACACGGTCTGACTTTCCAACGGGAAAACCTCCGTTGGAATTTCCAACGGAAAAATAGAGAACCTGCTCTCAATCTAAGTCCGTCGGAAATTCCGACAGAAAAAGTCTGTCGGAAATTCCGACCGTGTGTACGCGGCGTTAGAATTTTGTTAGTTTGAGAAAAATTTGCCATCCTGCTCCCTCAAATGTTCTTGACACTCCAGTGAAGAATGATTGTTCATTTGACCCAGTGATGGCTGGTGCTCCATTTAGTGGTGGTTTGGGGAAAACAAATAGAGAATAGAATCAGGACACTTTAAATATAGGATAAAAATAGAAAACCTTGAAATCTAGCAAGGCTTTTAAAAAGCATGAAAAGTCAGTGACTAAAGCCCCGTACACACGGTCTGACTTTTGCCCAACAAACTTCGTTTTGAGCAAGTTGGACCAACAATCCGACCCTGTGTACGCTCCATCGGACAAACTTTTTTCGTTTGGTTTTGGATTTCTTTGGACAAAAGTTGGGTCTGCAAACGGACAAACTTTTGCCCAACAAAAGTCCGATGGAGCAAAGTCCGACCGTGTGTACAGAAAACCATCGGACTTTAGTCCGATGGACAAAACAACTAATGTTAAAATCAACCAACAATAGCAGAGGTTGACCAAAGGGTGGCAGTAAAGATCAGAAAAGAGCAGAAAAAACACGTGATGTTGTAAGAAGTTTTCAGAAAGTTTGCAGAAAAGTCCTGTGGTGTGTATGCTATGGGTGTTCCCAACCAACTCCGTTCGGACAAAAAAACACGGAAAAGTCAGATGGAAGTCCGACCGTGTGTACGAGGCTTTAGTTTAGATGATTGTGTGAGAACTCTTTTGACACTTGTTACTTTACCACACCCGCATACTTTTAGATGCAAGTTACAGGTGCAGTCTCGTTTAGACGGGTTGTGACCGCAGTCATCTCCCATGGCCCGGTTGACAGCCCTAGGGAAGGGAGAACGAGCCAAATTAAACAAGCAAAGGAAACAGGCACAGCAATATAATCCAGCCTTACAACACATGGATCAACTACAAATGTAGGACTCCCAGTTTTCAATTTCAAACTCCACTGAATAAATTTTCTTCTTTTTTTTTTTTAAGGAAACGTCAAATGTCAAATGTACATGAATTAGTACACATATGGCAGTGTCTAGCACAACTAGTGATATGTGCACCATAAAGAGTGATTCTCACTAGTATATACAGTAGTGACTGCTAAAGTCCAGCTCCAGAATAAATGTAACCCGTCCTCCCCCACACCTCCCTTAAAGGGGTTGTAAAGGTTTGTTTTTTTTCTAAATAGGTTCCATTAAGCTAGTGCATTGTTGGTTCACTTACCTTTTCCTTCGATTTCCCTTCTAAATGTTTTTTTTCTTTGTCTGAATTTCTCACTTCCTGTTCCTCCTCGGTAAGCTGTTCTGGCTGACTAACCACCGCTCGGATGATGGGGGCAAGCTTACTGAGGAGAAACAGGAAGTGAGAATTTCAGACAAAGAAAAAAAACATTTAGAAGGGAAATCGAAGGAAAAAAGGTAAGTGAACCAACAATGCACTAGCTTAAAGGAACCTATTTAGAAAATAAAAAACAAACCTTTAATCGTTGTATTAAGAAAAATAAAAAAAAAACTCTAAATCACCATAGGGGGTTGGTCCTCTTAGGAAGGGGTGCATATTTATAATAAGCTTGGAAACTCTAGATATGTACACTGAATTGCATGGAATTAATTAAAAGCGCTGTTTTATATTTTCAAGTGGTAGACAGGTTAACAGTAAATCTGGGTTCACACCTTTGACGTAGGCGGCTCGCAGCAGGGGGTCTGGTGCATTCCTGTTCTTCGTTTCAGGGATGAATCAGGGCCGCATTTTTGCTTGAATTCGGCCCTGAAACTGAGCCAAAGAGCTCCTGTGCAAGCTGCTCCGCAGCCGCAATGGAGATATGTGCACCGGCTACATGGAGAGATGGTCACAAACTCCTGTCATGTGAGTTGGTCCAATTCCCAGCCTAAGTTACACAAAATCATAAGTAGGAGAGTCTTATGTTGAAATGATAAATCCTCATCATATTATAAATTTTGTTGGCCATCACTCATATAAACATAGAACTTTACATGTTTTTTTCACTGTCGCTATTTCTAGGCAAAACCTTTTTCTTGTTATGGATAGAGTAGAGAAGACTTCGGCCCCTTTCACACTTATACGACTTGTCCCACGATTTGTGATGGCAAAGTAGCACGACAAGTCGTTTCCCATGATTTCCTATGACAACCATTCATATTAGTACGACTTCAAGTCGTTCCGACTTCAAAGTAGTCCCTACACTACTTTGGTCCGATTTTGATGACACTTACACAGGCATTCCCTGAAATCGCGGCAAACTCGCCGCCGTGAATCGTGGCAAAATCGCGGTAAAATCGTGCAACTTTGAAGTCGCAGTAGTGTGAAAGGGGCCTAAGTTCCTCCGTCCAGTTTTAATTGTTGTCTTCCCATTGGGAAGATTCATCCTGAATTTTCTGTTATGTCTCTGGGAAAGGAAGTTACAGCGTTACCAAACCCAGAACCTGCATTCACTATATCTGGTGTCCCACAGTACACAGAACATGGAAATGCAAGTTTTAGTAAATATAAACTGATAAATACCTTTTCTCATCAGCAGTATATAGCAGCCCCTGACTTATATCAGTTCCTAGTAAACCTTGTAGGAGTTTTCATACTGCACTGATCCTCTGTCTGGACATGTCTGCACAGTGCTGATTGGCCCTGTGCTGATCACATGCACCCTCCCTAGAAAAAAAACAAACTCTAGCAATACACAATAAACTGAGCATGTACAGCCCATCCCCTGGCTGTGTAATTATCAGGTTATTTTTTTGAGACCGTAGAAGAAGAGGAGGATCAGAGAGGCAGGATTAAATAGCCTTTATACACAATGCAAATAATTAATCCCTTAGGTTCCACAGTGAGTATAAGGCCTCAAGCACACAGGACGTTTTTGGACGTTTTTACAGCTGCTGTTTTTGCCTTCAGACGTTTTTTTTTCTACAGTCAATAAACTCTCCAGCATGTTATCATATGTGTCCATGCACACATAGGCTGTTATCAGCGTTTTTTTGGCTGGGGTGTTTTTTTGCAGGAAAAAAAACAAAACAAAAACTAGTGGGTTCTGAGAGGAGTTTTTCAGCTGTAAAAACCCTCCAACATCAAAAAGTGCAAATAAACGCTCAAATGCAGCTCACCAGCGTTAAACTTTTTGATCACATAAAAAAAAAAAAAACTTTATTGCAAAAATGTTGAAAAACTCAGTGCAAAGCTACTGGCGTTTTTATAACATTATTATAATGTCCAGTGTGCATGAGGCATGCTTTACTGTATATACAGACTGACAAACACATAATCTGACAGAACAAAAAAAAAAGGTTTGGTTATGACAGCATTTAAATTGTATTACATTATTTATAGCCTGCCATGTGCCCTGTGATGCTCATCCATTTTTTTACCTATTAACCCCCCAAGGTCTGTAGAGTTTTACCCAGTATCCTTTCAATTTATATAGGTTTCTAAAGCCGGTCATAGATGGTTTGAATATTGGCTGGTTCAACAGGGACTGGCAAAGATTCTAACCATCTATGGGCAGGCTGAATGTGCCCAAGTCGATTTAATCGATTGACTTGGGTACAACCAGCATGTCGGATTTTCGCCATGCGATTTTTGCTAGCAGCTATAGCCGCCAGCAATAGTCACTGTGTTCTCCCGGCATTGACAGCTCCTTGTGGAAATAGCATATCTTTAGTGGACAAATATTTTTATAGCTTTTTATCTGTTCTGTAATAAAAGGTTTACCATATAAAGTATATTAGAAATGTGTCAGACATTGTGCAGCTAAAGTTGCCCAAGTGGCCCAAACATGTTACATGCATTGTTCTCTGTAAAAATTAAAACAATCGTTTGGTCACTATAGCTGCACTTTTCACTTTAAGTTACCTTTGCTCATTTCAAGACCTCATGCACACAAGACGCTTATTTAACTCTCCTAGAAGCCAGCAGTGTTTTTGCATTAAAAAAAAAATGGCTGACGCTTGTAAAGTGTCTAAAGCTCTTACAAGGTTTTTAGGAGCTTTTACAGGCATCGAGTTCTTGGGTATCAATTCATTTCAATGGCCAGAAACGTCCAGTGTGCATGAGGCCTAATAGTTACTTGTATAGAAAAAACATTAAGCTTTTTTTTTTAAATGCAGTGGAGTTTCTTTAAAATAGTGGAAATAGGATGCCCAAGGGATTTTATGGACAAGGAAAGTGAACCAGAATGGAAAGGAGTAATATCGTAAAAAAGTATTGAAATATATATTACACTGTATATTGAAAATGCACAAGTAGGTACACCTAAAAACAATGCATTTGAACACGATCGAATAGAACAGCAACTGAATACTGGACAGTTACAAAATTACATTTTTAGGTGCAAATTTCAGTATTTAGGCTACAAACAAGTACGCTAGGCAAATAGCAATGTGATTTAAGGTAGATATTAAAGGTAAAAAAAAAATTTTGTTATTTTCGACATAATAAGGGCAAATTATTTAGTCCAATCACCTCCTGCCTCCATCACCATTGCCCCCTGCCACCAATACCCACTGCCACCACCCCACTCTAACACCATTCCACCCTGCCTCCATCCCCCTCTGCCACCATCACACCATTCCCCTCTGCCACCATCACCCCCTGCTACCAATGCACCATTCCCCTCTGCCACCATCATCCCCAGCCACCAATGCACCATTCCCCTCTGCCACCATCACCCCCTGCTACCAATGCAGCATTCCCCTCTGCCACCATCATCCCCAGCCACCAATGCACCATCACCCTCTGCCATCACCACCCCCTGCCACCAATGCACCATTCCCCTCTGCCACCATCATCCCCAGCCACCAATGCACCATTCCCCTCTGCCACCATCACCCCCTGCTACCAATGCACCATTCCCCTCTGCCACCATCATCCTCAGCCACCAATGCACCATCACCCTCTGCCACCACCACCCCCTGCCACCAATGCACCATTCCCCTCTGCCACCATCATCCCCAGCCACCAATGCACCATTCCCCTCTGCCACCATCACCCCCTGCTACCAATGCAGCATTCCCCTCTGCCACCATCATCCCCAGCCACCAATGCACCATCACCCTCTGCCACCACCACCCCTGCCATCAATGCACCATTCCCCTCTGCCACCATCATCCCCTGCCACCAATGCACCATCACCCTCTGCCACCACCACCCCCTGCCACCAATGCACCATTCCCCTCTGCCACCAATGCACCATTCCCCTCTGCCACTACCACCCCCTGCCACCAATGCACCATTCCCCTTTGCCACCACCACCCCCTGCCACCAATGCACCATTCCCCTCTGCCACCATCACCCCCTGCCCCCAATGCACCATTCCCCTCTGCCACCATCACCCCCTGCCCCCAATGCACCATTCCCCTCTGCCACCATCACCCCCCTGCCACCACCACCCCCTGCCACCATTGCACCATGCCCCTCTGCCACCACCACCCCCTGCCACCAATGCACCATTCCCCTCTGCCACCAACACCTGGAGGGCCGTAGTTTGAAGACCCCTGTTCTAATGGGTACGGCGATCACCGCTCTACAAAACACTCCCATCTATTGATTATACACCTGGTCGGATGGGTGGATACCCTTACACAGCTCCTTATAAACAGGGTAAGTCCAAACACTCTTTAGCGGCACAGTCAGGCTCACAGTATGCTCTGCACCAGCTATGCGTATACTACTATAGAAAGAGGTGAGTGCTCTTGGGTTCGTTTGCTGATTATTTTTTCTATTTTTTTTTCTTTTCTTTTTGCTAATTTTACAAACCCAGAGACATGTTATCTTTGCTCATTTGTCAAAGAACTTCTCTTTGTGGATTACTATACAATAGCAAGATACTACACAGCATAGTAGTGAAAATATATATTTATAAAATGTTAGATAGGTTTCCCATCTTATGGTGATCTCTGCCATTTTTGGTGCGTTTTCTGGCCAAGGTGAAGCTGCAAGGCTCCTCAGCATTTATTACTTTGCACACAAAGGCCTCTTAGGAATTCCATCACCCTTGCTGAATGTGAGATGCATTATTGCAGACTCACTTGAGGTTTCCAGTCCCTCATGCAACTGAGCAAATGCAGAGATATAAGCCCCTCCTACCTGTGAACTTCTGATGTGTACTGTATTTCTAAGGACATGATCTTCTGTGAGTATGATGAATTCCCATGTCACACAAATAGATGTTTTGCTGCTCATCTGCTATATTCATATACATTTATATCTATTCATTCTCTAGTATTTATGCGTGTTTTTTTTTTTTTTTTCCTTTATGTACTTTGTTCTGTTCAAAAAAAAAACAACCTGTTCAAAACCCCTGAAGAAGGAATTGAATACCTACGCCTCCCATCTCTGAAACATGTGGGATTATGTGTGACCACACAATTACTGTAACCTCTATTTTTGAAGCTAGTGTGTTCCAGTATTCAGTTGCTGTTCTATTCGATCTAAAGCCCCGTGCACACAGGAAGAATGTCGAGACGTTTGCCGTTTAAAAAAAAAAAAAACAGCCAACATTCACCCGTGTGTGTATGTCAGTTTGTCCGGCAGAAGCTTTTGGATGGGATCAGCACTCTCAGCCAATGGCAGAGAGCACTGATCAGGGTGTTTGGGGGCGGTGGGCCGTCCCCCTGTCAGAACACAACAGCTCAGCAGGGGAGATCGCTGAACTAACCTTGCATGGTTAGTACAGCAGCTTCAACCGGAGCTGACTTTTATATATATTTTTTTCATTAAAAAATAAATAAAAATTGAATAGCGTGTACCCGGCTTAAAGATATGCATTTGTGAATAAAGATGTGAAGTGTTTACATTAGATAAGGAGACCTTATGACTACGGGAGGGGTGCTCCCATCAACACACACAATCTATGGCTTGCCTGGTATGTTTATTAAGATGCCTTCTTCTGAGGGCTGGTTCACACCACAAAAACACACTCCAGATCCATTTCTGCATGTGTGTTTATGGCGCATTACGGCATGTTTTTCTTTTCAGATGTGTGTTTTGTTTTTTTTTTGTTTGTTTTTTTTCTCCACTGTACTAGGGTCCGGTGTGTTTCAATGCATTTCAGTGCATCTTTCATGCATTTTACCACGTTCCAGTGCAGGAAAAGTGCAGCATATTCTAACAAAAATAAAATCTGGAACTGACCACACTGGGCTGAACTATGCCTTTGGAAACCATATAACCTACTTTCCATGCGTTTTTGATGCCGGGAAAAAAAGAAAACGCACTGGACTGCATGTGGTGTGAACTGGCCCTGAATCAAACAGGCAGTTTTTGTATAGATACGTCAGATACTTCTAATCAATACTAATAACTTTGTACTTTATGGTAACATGAATCCAGGGACTGACAAGCTTAATGAAAGCACATTACTGGAATTAAAGAACTGCTGCATGTCCACGTGCTTTTTTCTTTTGAGGCACAGAACAATATCCTGAAACTAAAATCATCCTGGCTTGTAGAGAAAACATTGGTGACTAGACATCACTGCTCTTGACTCTTATGAAATTGGCTGTGTTAGGCAGGCCATACACGGTGAAAATGTATTTCTTGCAACCATGGGTTGCAAGACTCCTATAGCCGGTAGCGATAATCACAAGAGTATCCGGCAGGCTGGTTGTACCCAAGTTGATTTATCAACTTGGTACATTCAGCCTGCCCATTAACAGTTCTAACCGTGTATGGCCGGCCTTGGACCTTATACACCATAGAATAGATAACAAATGTGGTACTCATGTAACCAAAAGTGCACTACATCAGTGGTTCTCAACCTCAGTCCTCAAGTACCCCCAACGGTCCATGCTTTGGGAACTTCCCTTAGGTAAAATGGCTCTTATCAATACCATGTCATTGATATTGACTTAAAGCAGCTGTGCAAAGTAAAGCGAAAACCTGAAAACCTGGCCCGTTGGAGGTACTTGAGGACTGAGGTTGAGAACCACTGCACTACATTGATTGTTTTTGGTGACTCTGTATATGTAATAAACATTCCATTTTCTTCTCCAAGATTTGTGTGAAAATTAAGTGCAACAAGCCTTGTTAATATTACAAAATTTTAATTTTGTTTATTAAAAAAACAAAGTGAACAGTTAGTGTACTGTATGTAAACCCTAATGATGAACTGCTCTTATGTGCTCCCTTTTGGTCTGATAAATGTATTCTTTTTCTTGTGTAGCGGGTACTTACTTTCCCGGGTGCATTTTTTGAATCTGGCTGTGACATCAGTGCTATGTTCCCTGGGTCCACGAGGTGGCGCTGCCGCCGTGGCCGGAGGGATGAATATCACTGTGTGTCGAGTCTTCTTTTTGTCCTCTTTCGGTAGCGGTATGGTGGGGCGGGGAACCCGCCATGCTTGCTGGGAGAGGGGATAAAAGGGGCCGGCCATCTGAGTCACGGGGTCTTCGTCCCAGGCACCTTCAGCTTGCGGACGTGGGTTCGTGCTCGTCCCCTAGGAGGCCTCGGCCTAGAGGACCAACGGAGATCGTGTTCCACCCCAGGCACCTTCAGCCCTGGGGTGAATGTACTTGCAAGAAGGTCCGGAGCTCAGTGCCCAACACTGAGTTCCGCGAGGGAAGGGTCCTAAGGCACTTCGGGGATGGAGGCCTGAATCTGAGTAAGACGCAATGGACCGGGGAGAGCTCCTCACTCGAAGACCCGGTGCAGCAGACTGCCGGTGACGGGTGAGTCTCTTGTCGGAGACCATCCAGAAGGATCCCCTTCCTCTCGTATGGAGACCATATCCCACTCTCCAGGAGGAGAGTGGAGGAGCGAATTTGTGTCTGGGCCTATTCACACTCACACCTCCTTTTCTGTCCTAACTATCAAGGAAGTCCCTGTATGGTGTGTTCTAATAAAGGAGTGTTGGACTTTAATGGTGTGAGGCTCACTTCCTGGCGGACGAAGTTCACGGTGACTCTTGGAGGGAGGATCCGGGTGCATGGCACAGACCCGAAGGTAAACAGGACATTGCTGATACTACAGGCATTCCCATGTGGTGGAGGCTAGGCGTAGCCCACCCGCTCTTTCTCTCTCCACTCTACCAGATACCCCTAGACAAGAGACAGTGCGAGCCGCACAGAGAGAGAAGAGGGGCAGGCGCTACACTTATATCTATCCAATAAGTGAAAAAAAAATGTTGATCCTGTTGGAAATGCAGTGCTATTATTCATTCTGTAAACGCTGAAGTTATATCCCATGAAGTATTATCAGTTTGCTTACTTTTTACTGTGGACTACAAAGAGCCTCCATGTTCTGGACAAGAGAGGAGGAGGTGTTTAATAATCCCAATACACATCCTGTTCTAGAGTCACAAAGCTGATCCTCCAATAGATAAAACAATATCAGACAAACTCTAATCTTAGCTCTTGTATTTGACCATCATACATCATGTGTCTATCTGAAAACCAACCTTCTTTGATGTGTTTCACCACTCCCGGCACGCTCACAAGGATGGGAAAGAAAAGAGCCCTGGACTGCCGCACTCTGTATAAACGATTTATTTACAAAATTCCAAAATTAAAATACAAAGTTAATCCATAGATTCAAAAGTCCAAAAACAGAAAACTGACATGCAGGGGTGGATAACTGACGCGTTTCACATCAAAGATAGATGCTTACTTGAGCTATGAGGTTTTTTTTTGTTTTTTTTTTGCGCAGCAGGTTGGGACACAAACTAATGGATTATAACGTTGCTGTGTAATATAGCTTAATGAAATGTCACTTGTAAATAGAATTTAATGAAAAGTCCATTGTAAATAGAATTTAATTAAATGTCACTTGCAAAGCAACTAGATCATCAGCACTGTTTCCTTTCAGCACACACCACTGGCCATGTGATCAGCTCAGCTGCTGGTGTGAATGTGCCCTTATCCTCTTTGCCCCCTTCACCTATCCTAACCAATACCCATAACTCCCAACGTTTTGAGATGGGAACGAGGGACACCTATTAGCAAAAGTATGTAGGCATAGGACCACACCCCCTTAACCACTTAAGCCCCGGACCAATATGCAGCTAAAGGACCAGGCCCCTTTTTGCGATTCGGCACTGCGTTGCTTTAACTGACAATTGCGCGGTCGTGCGACGTGGCTCCCAAACAAAATTGGAATCCTTTTTTTTTTCCCACAAATAGAGCTTTCTTTTGGTGGTATTTGATCACCTCTGCGGTTTTAATTTTTTGCGCTATAAACAAAAATAGAGCGACAATTTTGAAAAGCAATATTTACTTTTTGCTATAATAAATATCCCCCAAAAATATATAAACTTTTTTTTTTCCTCAGTTTGGGCCAATACGTATTCTTCTACATATTTTTGGTAAAAAAAAAAATCGCAATAAGCGTTTGTTGATTGGTTTGCGCAAAAGTTATAGCGTTTACAAAATAGGGGGTAGTTTTATGGCATTTTTATAAAAAAATAAATAAAAATAAATCAA
The DNA here is from genome assembly GCA_029206835.1 of Rana muscosa. Taxonomy (NCBI): domain Eukaryota; kingdom Metazoa; phylum Chordata; class Amphibia; order Anura; family Ranidae; genus Rana; species Rana muscosa. Next base: position 830,203,037 of record CM055116.1, read on the forward strand.
TTTCGTGACTGCGACGTTATGGCAGACACTTTTGACACATTTTTGGGACCATTGTAATTTTCACAGTGATCAGTGCTATAAAAATGCACTGGTTACTGTGAAAATGACACTGGCAGTGAAGGGATTAACCTCTAGGTGGCGCTGTAGGGGTTAGGGTACACTTAAGAAGTGATTCTTACTGAAGGGGGGGGGTGTGGCTACACGTTACACGTCACTGATCGTCTGTTCCGATGACAGGGAACAGACGATCACTGACATGCCACGGAGAAGAATGGGGGGAAAGGTTTGTTTACACTCACCTCTCCCTGTTTAGTTCTGTGACCCGACTGCCGGACACCGGCGGCGATCCGGGGCGCGGTCATGGAATTCAGGACCAGGTTGCGAGCGTGACCCACAGCTGGGCTCTTAAAGGGCAATGTACCTGTACGTTGATGTGCCCAGCCATGCCATTCTGCCGATGTATGTCAGCGTGAGGCGGTCCTTAAGTGGTTAAAGAACAATTATAAAAAAAAAAAATGATTAGGTAAACCCACACTTTTTAGCACTACTATTCGTTTTATATTGGCTTTTGAAATTTACAAATGCTGCAATTTAGAAATTGGATGAATGGTTTAGCTGGTGGTGGCCGGTGGTAATTTTTTATTTCTTTTTTTGGCAGGGGGTGGCAAACCGTACCAACCCCCCCCCCCCCGGTTGGTCGGGTGGGTCTGGTGCACTTATCCCAACTATGGTGGGCAGCGCTTCTCCCAGCTTCACCGGCGGCTTCCCTTGCTCAACGACAGCTTTCCCTTCCCCTGATCTCCACAGACATCGCGGGGGCTTCCAATTCCTCCCTCCTCGGCGGCCAATTGGGACCCTTCTCTTTTTGGCCAATTGGAAAACGAGTCAAGCCGTGTACACACGATCGGTTTTACCGATGAAAACAGTCCGATCGGTCTTTTTTCCATCGGGGTGAAAAAATAGAACATGTTTTAAATTTATCCGATGGGGGGGGAAAAAACTATAGCAAAATCCGATCGTCTGTGTGGAAATCCATCGGATAAAAAACCCACGCATGCTCAGAATCAAGTCGACGCATGCTCAGAAGCATTGAACTTAATTTTTCTCGGCTCATTAGAGTGTTTTACGTCACCGCGTTTGAAACGGTCCGTTTTTTGACTGATGGTGTGTGGGCAAGACTAATGGAAGACAGTTTCATTGGATTTCCGATGGGGATAAAAACATCCGATTAGAACCCATAGGATATCAGATCGTGTGTACAGGGCTTAAGACTTGCTAATGATTGGCCGGATTGAGGATCAGTGTTTCAATAGCAAAAATTCATTTGCTGTTGTAACACCTGGGTGGGCTTCTGACACAATGCTCTGCACTAGGCTTGTGCAATTCGTTTCATAACGAATCAAAATTCGTCCGAATTTAGCAACTTTCGGACATTCGGAAGCATTCGAATTTCCGAACAAAGCAATTACGAATAAAACCGAATCCGAAATAAATTATACCGCAAAATAGCGAATGCCCGAATGTCTTCGGCATAATTCGTTATGAAAAAAGTTACGAATGTACGAATCCATTCGAAGCACAATAACACTCACTCTGCTCTCTGCTTCTCCCACACCGTGCTGAACTCCCTCTCAAAATGGTGTACAGGGGCGGAGGTTATAGCCGCATGAAAAAACAAAAGTAAAATACGAGATTTCAAATCCATTCGAAGCGCAATAACACTCACTCTGCTCTCTGCTTCTCCCTCACCGTGCTGAACCCTCTCAAAATGGTGTACAGGGGCGGAGCCTATAGCCGCATGTAAAAAACGAAAGTAAAATACGAGATTTCGAATCGTTACAAATAACCGCAATGTATTTAGAAAAGTACAAATCCATTCGAAGCACATTAGGCATAATAGGCAGCGTCGTTGTGAGAGAGACACAGAAAATTACGAATCAACGAACCCAAAAAAAGTTACGAAAGTAGGAGTTGTGTCCAGAATCAACGAAAAACAACGTACTCTACCGAAAGTACGAATTATAAAGCAACAAAAAATTCAACGAAAAATGTCGCTTGCAAAAATACGAATGAGTCCGAACACGAAAAATCCCGTCTAGCAAAATTACGAATGATTACGAATCAACAGGACCGGAAAGAAACGAACCGAAACGGAACAAATTTTTCCGTTGTGCACAAGTCTACTCTGCACCACGAGCCCACCCTATTTTGAAGCCTATTAGAGCCTTTGGCTCTAATAAAGTGCTTAAAAAAAACAAACACCCCACCCCTGCTGTAATTCACACTCCCGGCATCCTGAAAGGGGCCGGCGGTGTCCTTTCAAAATGGCGGCCATGGATAGAACATGGAGGTGGATAGAGAGGACAGGCCGCCACTGGGTTTAGCACTGGGAAACACTTTTTTTGAAATGTAGCGATACCCCCAACTTAAGAGAGCCGCTGATATTGTTTCGGGCCCTATACACAGCACTGCCAACCCCCGGCAATCTACTCAACCCTCCCCTGGCACAGCTAGTCTAGGGAATGATAGACTGGTAATGTCTCTGCGATTGTCTATGACACAGTCCCACAATAAAGCAAACAGTGATAAAGTACAGTAATTGACACTGATACCGGAGTACTTAACTATAGCAACTTTACTTTAGTATAAAAGCTAGATAGAGCCCTGCAATATTAGTGACACTTAGCAATACTGTATATAGAAATAACTAGCACACCACGCTGCAGCTATCCTCCCCGTGAGCAATATGGCGCCCAATAATGTTCTACGCTACCCAGTCAGGCCTGACTTAAAGTAAGGTACAGTCTTATGCCCCGTACACACGATCGTTTTTACTGTCATTTTTTAAACCGACGTTTTTCTCCTCGTTTTTTTTTCATGTTTCCTCTCAAGCCTGCCTTGCGTACACACCATCATTAAAAAAAGCGATCAAGCAAAGCGCAGTGACGTTCAACACGTACGACGGCACTATAAAGGGGAAGTTCCGTTCGAATGGCGCCACCCTTCATGTTAGTAAAGTTTGTTGAGCGACGATTCGCGCTTTTCAGTCCGTTACTGTGTAATGAATGTGCTATCTCCATTACGAACGCTAGTTTTACCAGAACGAGCGCTCCCGTCTCATACTTGATTCTGAGCATGCGCGGTTTTTTTCATGTCGTGAAAGCATACACACTATCGTTTTTCACGTCGTTAAAAAAAACGACATGAAAAACGACGTGAAAAAAGAGAGCATGTCCGGAATTTTTAATGGCCGTTTTTCACGTCGTTAAAAATGCTCTGGAGCCTACACACGATCATTTTTAATGGCCATTTTTTAAAATGGCATTTTTAACGGCATGAAAAACGATCGTGTGTATGGGGCATAAGGGTGAAGAATCTTCGCATGCAAGGAAATCAGTGGTGCACATCAGGAACAACAATTTGTAATCCAACAGGACTGTATCTCAGCAAAGTAACAACTCCCAGGAGACTATCAAACTCAGTTCTGGAAATAGTCTCCTGCTAGGATAGTTGGTATAGCACTAAGGGCCAAAGCAGTCAGTAGGCCTAAACAAAGTACTTGGCTATAACTTTGAGCAAGTGCTCTCTCACCACACCAGACTTAGTCCCCGTCCGTAACTTCCACCGCTGTGTATCCGCACACAGGGTTTGCGATAGCCGGGTCTTCGGTCCTCCTGAGGTCAGTGAGAAAACAAATGGAGATCAGGGGCCACACAGGCTCCGCAGTGGAGTGGAAGGCTCTTTGGAAGTGCGCAAGGCCCAGGCTTCAGGCCTTGCACCAGCAGCGAGTCCGCACATGGAAAATCCTCTTGCTAAAAGGGTGGTGTCCCAAAGAGGCCGAGCTCCGCCTCCGCTTCACCTTTATAGCCCACCCCATGAGTCTCTGCGGTTGGCAATGCACCTTGGGTGCCAAACGGGGTTCTGGGTACCGTAGTCCTGAGGCCTTAAAGGAGATCCCCGCTACAGAAAGATTAAAAAGTAAATTTTATAGAAAATCGTATAGATTACGGCCAAAATGAGGAACAAATAAGGAGGATCAGATCAGGGACAGTCCCTCAAAATCAGGGATAGTTGAGAGCTATGCCAATACCACCAATCCCCGCTCACCTCCCCACATATGAAAACTTTCCAGATCCAATGCCCATCATTTTCCTGTTTGTAAACATCCAGGGCTTCAAGCCTTCAGCCTAGGTTCACACTATAGCAATGCAGGAACCAGTGCGATTACATCTAAGGTTCCTGAATCGCATCTCTCCCGCAGGCAGTTCACACTGCCCTCTGCGAACCGCTGCGGGTGTCATTACTATGTTAATGACACCCCCCCAGATCGGTTCACAGATTGTAGTGCGAACTGTGAACTCCCACAGGAATCAGATCGCATGGGTGAGAACAAAGCCAGCGTAAACACTTGCCTTACTGGATGTAAATAAAGAGTGGAAACGCAGTCATCAAATCATGGAGGGATAGGGTGGGTTAGGTTGGGTTAGGGCAAAATAGATGAGCACATTTTGTTTTAAAGTTTGTTTGTTTTTTTGTTTTTTATGAATACATATGTAGCGGGGTGTTCCCCTATATTGGGAAGAAACTACATTACCCATAACTCCATTCTTGTTGTGACGTTCCACCGCAGAGACTCATGGGAGGGGTTATAAAAGGAAGAGGCGGGGCCGGGCTCGGCCTCTTTTGGCGACACGAGACTTCACGGACGGATCCTCCTGTGCGGATGTGTCGGAGGGGCAAGGCCTGAAGCCTGAGGCCTTGCTCTGCACCGAAGAGCCTTCCATCCTCCCCTCTGCGAGCCTGGGTGGCATTTGACTTTGTGAGCTACCGCCTTGTCGGATCGGGGACCCGATCGTTGGAGAGATCGAGAGTGTGTGACACGGCCGGTGGAGGTTTTCCCGGACTGGATCCGTAGTCCGGCGGGTGAGAGGGCATAAGCCCAGCTTAGATACTGTTGCTGTGTATAGGCCTATAGACTGCCGTGGCCTACAAGTTATTTTCATACCCCTTGGATTACAAAGTTATACTCTGTTTAAGTGCACCACCATTACAGACCTGCCGGTGAAGAAAGAAGGACTAAGCTAAATATTAGAACCAGGCCTGGTGGGGATTCTAGCGTGTTTGATTGCTGCGCCATAGGGCACTTAGTTAACGGTCGCCCGTATGGCGCACTTGTAGCGTGTGTTACTATATAGTGTGTTAGAGTGGCAGGACGCTGCCCTTAGGAGTGATTGTTTAGAACTGTGATTATTGTTACCCCTTTTATTCATATTGAGAATTGATGAGTAAAACACTTTACCTATTACAATTCATTACTGTGTCCTTGCTTAGTTATTCTATTGCATAGGACATATCATTGATTGTTAGTACTAGCTGTGCCAGAAGGGGATAGAGCCTATTGCCGGGGGTTGGCGGAGCTGCACTCAGGGCCCAAAATCTAATTCTGCGGCCTCCTTAGTTGGAGGTATCGCTACACGTGGGGGTTCTCGTCCGGGATCCTGATGCAGCAAGCGAACGCCAGAAGTGCCGGCATGGACCCCATGGATCCAAGAGCGGTAGAAGAGTGGTGCAAAGCCGCTAATACAGAGCCAAAACAGTCGATGACCATTTCTCGCCAGGAAGGCTAATGGCTAAGTGAGACGGTAGAGGAACTGCTGAGTTCAGTGTCCCCAGATCACACACCGTGGGTGATAGACATGAAGACAGACCCAAACATCTCATATCAATACGCATTAGTGGAATATTGGGACGGGATGCCAGAGGCCTGTAAGCACAAGTGTCTGCGGACGCCAGACAACAGAACATTTAGGCTGGCGCACGCAATAACTGTAGAAAGGGAACCATCCCCTACGGGATCGCCACAGGCTGCGGCCCGAACTACACCTGAAAGAGAAGACAGGGCGCCACCTCCGGTGGCACCTGCATCGGCCACTGCTATATCACCAGAACTGATAAATGCAATAGGGGATTTGCTAGCCAAATGTCAGAAGACAAGTACGGTGCATGTGGAAACTAGCTACCGGAGACTAAAAATATTCTCAGGGAAGCTCCCTGTCCCGGCAGGGGAAGAAGATTTTGATACTTGGGTGGAACAGGCATTACAGGCAGTGGAGGCATGGGAGGTGCCGGAGGCACAGAAGAGGCAGCGAGTGTTAGAAAGCCTTAAAGGTGCAGCAGCAGAAGCAGTGAAAAGTTTCCGGTTTGGGAATGCAGGGTGCACGGCGCAGGATTGTCTAGCTATGCTGCAGGAAGAGTTTGGTCAATTAGACAAGGTGACAGAGACGGTCTACCAGTTTGAACACACTTTCCAAAAACCGGAGGAGAAACTTTCCGAGTATGTCAGAAGGCTAAACAGGCTGCTGTGCAAGATTGTGTTAAAGAAAGGGATGAAGCCCCAAGATGCCGATGCGGCAAGAATGAAGCAAGTCTTAAAGGGAGCGCTACGCTCCGATCCAGTCTGGCTGCACCTGAAAACCTTGGGAGGAGGAATGTTGCTGACTTATGCTGATTTAATAAAAATTATCAGAGATGAGGAGGCGCTGCAACAGGACCAGCAGAAGGATAAGACAAGTGTTGTACCCGCACAGGTGCTGGTCAATCCAGTGATGACCCCTGAAAGAGAGGCGGAGATAGACACCCTAAAAACTCAGATGTCCAAGGTATTAGAGATATTGACCTCTCTGATAGCAAAAGACACAGAGTGTCCCAAGAAGAAGGAAAGTCCAAGGAAGGAATTGTTCCCGATTGCCTCAGCACCCGAACCTTTACAAGAATGGGGAGATATAGTCTGCTTCAACTGTGGGGGAGTTGGCCACATTGCAGCCACATGTTCTAGTCCGAAGAAGAAGAGACCAGACAACCGCAAGCCGGCGGGAAACTTCAGAGGGCCCCGGTGAAGGAGTCAACCGGGTGCCCACCATCTTCAGTAAACTCCAAGCTGAATGCAAAGAAAAACAAAAAGAGAGATAGAACACCAAAGGGGAAACGTAATACCCCTCAACAAAGCTATACTCCAAGAAGAAGGGGGGAGACCCCTCAGGAGAGGCACGGCACCCCCCAAAGGAGGTGCCCACCCAAGAAAAATAATAGTACACCTCAGCGGGTTCCTACACCCATTAAAAGGAGGGAAGTCAGTGCATACCAGGCTCAAGAAAGGTTCAAGTCCAAAGGGAATAGGACAAGAGAGAGTCCAAAGGGAAAAGGTCTGAAGAAGGCAGCTCCTGCCGGACCATATCCAGAGAAGCTGGTAGGCCCATCCCCTATAGTGCCCATTCAAGTGGAGGGAGTCTACACCAGGGGCCTCCTGGACACCGGGGCACAAGTGACCCTACTATACCGGGACTTCTACGACAGGCACCTGAGTCATCTGCCTATCCAGAAGATAGAGGAGCTGGAAATATGGGGAATTGGAACCCAGAGTTTCCCTTACGACGGCTACCTTCCTGTCCAAATAACCTTTGACCCATCCATGGCTGGGAAGGCCGAAGTGTTTGACACCCTGGCAGTTGTGTGTCCTAGGCCGCCTGGAGCCAACAAGAATTCCCTTATAATAGGGACGAACACGGACCTGGTCCGAAGACTCCTGACCCCTCTAGTGACGGAAGAAAGACAAGCAGCTACCAAGATCCATCCCATGCTGAAGACAGCCTACCAACGGCTGGTCCAAGAGCGGGAGACCCCTGGAGAGGAGATAGGGAAGTTGTGGAGACTTGGAAGAGAAGGGGTAGTGTTGCAGCCCGGTGAAGTAACCTGTCTCAGGGCCACTGTGAAGCTTACTTGGGAACAGCCTGGTCCCTTTGTCATGCTGGAGTCAGACCCAAGGGGTGAATCCTCAGGCCTGGAGGTGATACCGGAAGTGATTCCGCTGAAGGTCCTGAAGAAGGCCCATTATAGAGTTCCAGTGAGTGTTAGGAATACTACCAAAGACCCCATGGACATCCCAGCCAGAATGTTGCTAGGCCAGGTGAGCCCGGCGGCCCCTGTTACCCTGTCAGAAGTGAAGAGGACAGGTGAAGAAGCGGATGTTTGGGAGAAGCTGACCATGGAAAACCCGAATCTGTCCAGGGCTTGGAAAGAGAGAGCCAAGGCCCAGTTGAATAGATGGGAGAAGATCTTCTCTAGGGATGAATTTGATGTGGGGTGTGCAAGAAGTGCCACCCATCGGATCCGCCTCCAAGAAGATAAGCCCTTCCGAGAGAGAGTCAGGCGGGTCCCGCTAGCAGATCTGGAGGATCTGAGGGAACAACTTGCAGAACTCAAGAGGACTGGTGTGATACGGGAGTCCAGAAGCCCCTATGCCTCTCCCATAGTAGTGGTCCGAAAGAAGAATGGATCATTGAGGCTCTGTATAGACTACAGGACTCTCAACAGGAGAACCATACCTGACCAATACACCACTCCGAGGATAGAGGATGCCCTACAGAGCTTGTCTGGAGCCAAATGGTTCAGCGTTATGGATCTCAAGAGTGGGTACTATCAGATTCCGATGCACCCAGCAGACAAGGAGAAGACAGCTTTCATAACCCCAGTGGGGTTCTTCGAATTCGACCGGATGCCCCAAGGTCTGTCTGGAGCCCCAGCTACTTTCCAACGTCTCATGGAGAAGACAGTAGGAGACATGAACTTGATCGAAGTCCTTGTATACCTAGACGATGTCATTGTCTTTGGGAGAACCTTGGAGGAACATGAAGAGAGGCTGGAGAAAGTGTTGAGAAGACTCAGTGAGGAAGGACTTAAGCTTTCGCCTGAGAAGTGTCGGTTCTACCAGTCTTCTGTGAACTATCTGGGGCACATAGTATCTGAAGAAGGGGTGGCCACAGACCCTGAGAAATTGGAGGCAGTTACCTCCTGGCCACAGCCCACCACAGTAACAGAACTCAGATCCTTCTTGGGCTTCTGCTCCTACTATAGAAGGTTTGTGGAGGGATTTGCTCGAATTGCTAGACCATTGAATGAGTTGCTCAAGACTGAAGGAGAGGAGGATGGATCGGGGCCCAGGAGGCCAGGAGAGTCCATCAGAGATCAGTGGAATCAGAGGTGTGAAGAGGCTTTCCAGGAATTGAAGAGGAGCCTGACCACTGCACCAGTCTTGGCCTATGCAGACCCAACCAAACCCTATGAACTGCACGTGGATGCTAGTCACGACGGTCTGGGAGGAGTACTTTACCAAGAACATGAGGGGCAATTGCGGCCTGTTGCCTATGTGAGTAGAAGCCTGACCCCCTCTGAGAAGAACTACCCCACTCACAAGCTGGAGTTCCTGGCCCTCAAGTGGGCGGTAGTAGACAAGCTCAAAGACTACCTGTACGGAGCAGAGTTCACTGTGAAGACCGACAACAACCCCCTTACCTACCTGTTCACCACGGCCAAGCTGGATGCCACTGGACACAGGTGGCTAGCCGCACTGTCTGGATTCAACTTCAGCCTTAAGTATAGACCAGGAGTGGGGAATCGAGACGCAGACGCCTTGTCCAGAAGATCTCATTCCCCGACCATTGAAATAGAAGATTGGACCCAAGTGGCACCGGACGGGGTGCAGGCCCTTTGTCAAGGAGCTGCATTCCAAGCCCGAGGATGCTCCAGAGCAGAGGAAATAGGAGTTACCACGGTGGGAGTCCCCAAACACTACTGTGGAGTAGCTCAATTGGAAGAGGGCCACCTACCAAGATTGTCCAAAAAGGAATTAAGGTGTGACCAATTGGAAGACCCCATGGGGAGATTGGTCCTGGAGGCCTTGGAAAATCAGGATCCAAACATACTCATGCGTCAACCCTCCAAAGAAGCTCGCCTACTGAGGAAGGAGTGGGATAGGTTGCAGTTGCATCAGGGAGTGGTCTACCGAAGGGGCCCCTCTGATGATTCAGAAGATAAGTGGCAGATGTTCCTCCCAGAGAAACATCGGGAGACTGTTTTGATGGCCTTGCATGACAATCATGGCCACCTAGGGGCTGAAAGGACTTTTCAACTTGTCAGAAGTCGGTTCTATTGGCCCTGCATGAGGGCAGAGGTAGAGGAGTACTGCCACTCATGTGCGCGATGCATCCAGAGGAAGACTTTGCCCCATCAAGCTGCCCCAATGGGCCATCTACAGAGCCAAGGGCCTATGGACCTGGTGTGCATTGACTTTCTCTGCCTCGAACCCGACCTGAGTGGACTAGGAAATGTTCTGGTGATAACCGACCATTTCACCCGGTATGCCCAGGCCTTCCCCACCAAAGATCAGAAGGCCTCCACCGTGGCCAAGGTACTTATGGAGAAGTATTTTGTCCATTATGGGCTGCCACAGAGACTCCATTCAGATCAAGGGAGGGACTTCGAGAGTAAGCTGATCCGGAAGCTCTTGGATTCGTTGGGAATCAGGAAGACTCGAACTACACCTTACCATCCTCAGGGAGATGCTCAGCCGGAAAGGTTCAACCGAACCCTGCTCAACATGTTGGGGACTCTGGAAAGCGAGAAAAAACAACATTGGAGCAAACACATAGCAGCCATGGTACATGCTTACAACTGCACCATCAGTGATGCTACAGGCTATTCCCCATATCGACTCATGTTTGGGAGAGAAGCGAGACTACCGGTGGACCTGGCTTTTGGCACCTCACTGGACCATTCCTCCGTCACCTCTCACAGAGGATATGTGGATAGGCTCAGACACAGCCTGAAAGTAGCCTATGAACAAGCTCGAGCGGCCTCAGATCAAAGGGGAGCTCGGAATAAAAAAAATTACGACCTGAAGGTCCGGGTACAAGACCTACAGCCCGGGGATCGAGTACTGTTGCGCAATCTGGGAGTCCCCGGAAAGCACAAGCTTGCAGACAGATGGAGATCTGAACCTTATGTCATCTGCAAGAAGTTGCCGGGCCTACCTGTCTACAAGGTGAAGCCAGAGGGAAAGGTAGGCCCACTGAAGACATGGCATCGAAACCACCTGCTCCCACTGACGGAGGCAGTTAGAATACCTTCCGTGGGAGACTCCCCTGCACCGGCCTCTATCTTGGATACTCCTAGACCGCACACTCGGTCACAGACCTCCCGAGCTGGAAATGGAGAAGCCTCCCAACTTAGTGGGGATGAAGAAGGAGAGCTTGATTGGCTGTGGTCTTCCCCAACTCCAGGAACTTCTATCATAGATCTTCCAGTCACCCAAGATACCACAGATGAAACGCTGAACCCAGAGGCTACAGAATTCATCCCTTTCAGTCCTTCAACAGATTACTGGGAAGATGCCCATGATAGTTACTCCGAGGAAGAGGAGCCTGAGGCGCCAGAGCCAGAGATTCCAAGAGAGCAAAGAGCTCGAAGAGTCATTCAACCTCCTAAGAAGCTGACCTACCCCCAGATGGGGAACAGTTTGGAAGACTCTGTGGTCACTGCTAGGAGAAATGCTGAGATTCCGGATCCCTCCACTGTCCATTTGGTGGAGGGCAACCCCAGCTCACTCTCTGGCACAGTTAGTCAGGCCACCCAAGATAATGTGACCTGTGGGCAAGGGAATTCAACCCCTCAGTTATGGTGGGAATCCCCTATCCCAACATCGTTTTCAGAATTGTCCAATGTTGTATATAGTTGTTGCTAAAATTTATCTTTGGGGACCAAAGAGTTTAAGTGGGGGGAGTGTGTAGCGGGGTGTTCCCCTATATTGGGAAGAAACTACATTACCCATAACTCCATTCTTGTTGTGACGTTCCACCGCAGAGACTCATGGGAGGGGTTATAAAAGGAAGAGGCGGGGCCGGGCTCGGCCTCTTTTGGCGACACGAGACTTCACGGACGGATCCTCCTGTGCGGATGTGTCGGAGGGGCAAGGCCTGAAGCCTGAGGCCTTGCTCTGCACCGAAGAGCCTTCCATCCTCCCCTCTGCGAGCCTGGGTGGCATTTGACTTTGTGAGCTACCGCCTTGTCGGATCGGGGACCCGATCGTTGGAGAGATCGAGAGTGTGTGACACGGCCGGTGGAGGTTTTCCCGGACTGGATCCGTAGTCCGGCGGGTGAGAGGGCATAAGCCCAGCTTAGATACTGTTGCTGTGTATAGGCCTATAGACTGCCGTGGCCTACAAGTTATTTTCATACCCCTTGGATTACAAAAATATACTCTGTTTAAGTGCACCACCATTACAGACCTGCCGGTGAAGAAAGAAGGACTAAGCTAAATATTAGAACCAGGCCTGGTGGGGATTCTAGCGTGTTTGATTGCTGCGCCATAGGGCACTTAGTTAACGGTCGCCCGTATGGCGCACTTGTAGCGTGTGTTACTATATAGTGTGTTAGAGTGGCAGGACGCTGCCCTTAGGAGTGATTGTTTAGAACTGTGATTATTGTTACCCCTTTTATTCATATTGAGAATTGATGAGTAAAACACTTTACCTATTACAATTCATTACTGTGTCCTTGCTTAGTTATTCTATTGCATAGGACATATCATTGATTGTTAGTACTAGCTGTGCCAGAAGGGGATAGAGCCTATTGCCGGGGGTTGGCGGAGCTGCACTCAGGGCCCAAAATCTAATTCTGCGGCCTCCTTAGTTGGAGGTATCGCTACACATAAATGCATCCGTTTGGCTTTTATATCTGCCTAGAGGTCCGTTTTAAGAAACTGCCATGTTACCCAAAAAATTAGTAGTAATTAAGTGTATTGATTTGTTTTACTGCTGGTTTTTAACATTCCTTTATTCTATAAATGCGTATTAAGTGTCTGTGCCAAAGAGCTGTTATCAAGCATAAGACATAAGGACCCCCAGGCTGCAGTGTACTGTGGGAATGGCACACCTGTTATAGTGTTATTGAGACATACAGGTTTGTCAAGTAGGAGACCCGAGAGATGGCAATCTGTGTGCGAGAAAGTGAACGGAATAGTCCCCACCATGAAAAGAGTGCAGTTGGGTCAAGGCCTTCAAGAGACAGCTCGGCACAGGCATATCTTTGTCCCAGCTCACTCTGTCACTTTCACAGATTCCTTGGCAGAAAGTGCTCTGTGTTCTGCCAGTGTATCCACTCCTATTAAACATATAGGGCTCGCCTTTCACTGCACCCTCTGCAGTTCCCTATAACTGACTCCAGCTCTGTTCTGTACTGCTATGTCAACATGGATTCAATCTGTTCATTAGATGTCTACCGCAGAACAAATTGCACAATAGTTTAGACATGTTTTCGGAAATCATATAGCAAGGCTTGTGGCCTGCATGGAAAATGAGACCGAGTAAACAAGAATATGATCAATATGTAATCTGTAAGATCTTTGTTGTGAATGTCACAAAGTGTTCATGTCCCAGAATTGATTACCGGTATATAAGGAAAATATTTATAGGCAGAGGCTATCAGTGAAAGCCTCATGTTAAAGCAGGGGTGTCCAAACTTTTTTCAAAGAGGACCAGATTTGATGAAGTGAACATGCGTGAGGGCCAACCATTTTTCCTGACATTCTTTGAACCATTAAAATTCGGTCTAAGTGTGTTCCTCCGAGCACTAATACACTGCCCAACAATTTTCTTGCCTTTGTGGCTGTGTGTGAGTAAATAGATGAGCTTGGGCGTATCTGGATATACCGTATTAATTGGCGTATAACACACGCCTTCACTTTAAGAGCAAAGTTTCAGGAAAAAAAAAAAAATTTAATGAACTGTGAAGCAAAATAGGGGTTGGTGCCCATCTGCAGCCCCACCATTGCCATGAATGTAGCCCCACCATTGCCAGGAATCTCCTGTTTACACAGCTGCCTCTTTAATAGAAAGTCTCGCCTCCTTTGATGGACAGAACAGTCGTCCAATGGCAGCGCGGGACTTCCTATTACAGAGGCCGCCCATAAACTAAGTGTGTGTGTGTCCCGCCTCCCTGTCCCGTTCCAAGGCATATACATCTTTTGTGGCCCCGGCGCTGGGAGATCGTCAGGGGGCCACAAAAGATATACATGTCTAAATAACTTGGTGGGCTGTTCAAAAACGGAACGCGGGCTGGACTTTGGACATGCCTGTGTTAAAGCAATCAGCAAGCAACTTAAAGTGGATGTAAACCCTCCATACACCCAGTGAAGTGAACAGCCTCAGATTATACACAGAGATGAACCAAATCTCCCTACATATAGCTGCTGTCTTCACATTTATAGAGTTAACAGGAGCGGTTCAGGAGAGAGCTATGGGACATAGCTCTTTGAAGAGAGATAATAAAACACTGCAGATATATGTGCTCAGCTCAAATTTCATGAATCGGGTTTACATCCACTTTAACCACTTTGCGCCCGTCATACGACTAATGACGGCCGCAGAGTGGTTCTATAATACCGGGAGGCCGTCATTATACGGCCTCCAGCCACTGGGGGGCACGAGCGCCGCCGGCGGTGCGCGCGTGCCCGGCGCATCACTGAGATGCCGATGCGTGTGCCTGGCGGCCGCGATGTCCGCCAGGTACCCACGATCAGCCGGTACACAGACAAGGACATGGATCCATGTCCTGTCAGGGAGAGAGGAGACCGATGCTGTGTCCCTTGTACATAGGGACACAGATCGGTCTCCTCCCCCCACAGTAGCAATCACTCATAGGGAACACATTTAACCCCTTCCTCGCCCCCTAGTGTTAACCCCTTACCTGCCAGTCACATTTATACAGTAATCAGTGCAGTTTTATAGCACTAATCGCTGTATAAATGTGAATGGTCCCAAAAATGTGTCAAATGTGTCCGACGCAATATCGCAGTCCTGACAAAAATCGCAGATCACCGCCATTACTAGTAAAAAAAAATAATAAAAAAAATGTCAGAATTCTATCCCCTATTTTGTAGGCGCTATAACTTTTGCGCAAACCAATCACTATACGCTTATTGGGATTTTTTTTAACCAAAAATATGTAGAAAAATACGTATCGGCCTAAAACTGAGGAAAAAATAGTTTTTTAAAAAAAAATTGGGATATTTATTATAGCAAAAATCCAAAAATATTGTGTGGGGTTTTTTTTTTAATTGTCGCTCTTTTTTGGTTTATAGCGCAAAAAATAAAAACCGCAGCGGTGATCAAATACCACCAAAAGAAATCTCTATTTGTGGGAAAAAAAGGACATCAATTTTGTTTGCGAGCCACGTCGCACGGCCGCGCAATTGTCATTCAAAGCGACGTAATGCCGAAAGCTGAAATTTCGCCTGGGCAGGAAAGGGGTTTATGTGCCCAGTAAGCAAGGGGTTAAAGGTGAAGTTTGTTTATGGCAATTTTTACATTGGTTCAGCTTGGACCAATCTTGTGCCATACCTGGATGATGCCCCCGGACAGGTACACAGGCGCCATTCAGAGAATGCTTTTCTGTTGTCAAAAAAAATGCAAAGCATTCTCTGATTGTACGAGGTAACATCACCACTTTTCTCACCCAATTGGGGAACACTTTGCATTTATTTGGAAAATGCAAAGTTTGCCCTGAATGGCGCTCATGCCAAACTCCTGTGTTCACAATGCAGCACATAAGGCCTCATTTCGACTTGTTGGGGGTTGTAAAAATATGTGGTTTAGGGGCTTATTTATTGCCCCCCAACTACCCCCTCTTTAAGCTGCAATAGGCAGTGGATGGGGGTGTTTACATGCCGTGGTTATATTCGTGCCCAGGGAAACTACCTGACAAGTAGCGATCCCTGGGCGGAGAGCCTTGGGGGAGCTACTGATGCGAATGCAGCTTAAAGAAGTGTTCCATCCTGGGGGGGAAAAAAGTCAGCAGCTACAAATACTGTAGTATGGGGGGGGGGAGCAAATAAGCGACAGTTGCACTTTTGGAAAAGCAGTTACATTCCTGGCATGCCGGGAATGCCAACTGTCACATTGGTTGTGCTCTCAACCAAACTGTCAAACCATCCAATGGCTGGCGTCATAACTGATCACATGTGCTGCATCATGGCAGTTGAAGATTAAACAGAGGCCAAAATGGCAGCTTCCTTGCCTGAAAATGATAGGAGGGTTTACTTCCACTTTAACTTTCTCGATCAACACTATTTTTAATCCTTTTGCTTCTAGCATTAGTAAATAGATAGGAAAGCATATCCTATTTTAAACAGTTTTTTTTTTTTATATATATATATTTCTTTAGTCCTTTCTTGGATTCCAGGCCTAGGCAAAATGAATCGTCTGCCCTTAAGATGGCTGCAGCCAGAAATTCTAGGGTGTTTTTTTTTTTAAAGTGATTTCTCAGAAAAATAAAGCATGGAAACATGGTTGGATGGATGAGTTTGCTTAAAATATTGAAAACGAATTAAGTAGCATTTTTGGTTTGTGGTGCTCAAATGCAGTGTAGTTCCTCTTTCCTAGGTTTATCTATACAATTGGTATTCCATGCCCTTTCATGTGCAGGTATGCACATTACCACTTTTTTGTGTTCTGAAATATGACTGAGTTTCAGGTTCCATTGTTTAGATGTACTAATGCAGTGGTCTCCAAACTGAGGCCCTGGGGCCGTATGCGGCCCTTTGCCTGCCTTTTTTCGGCCCTTGGGTCACTATTCTGCCAACTGACATCAGCAATGAAGCACAATATCTCCCATTGACACCAATATTGGGACACTATTCCTCCCACTGATACTAATGGGGCATTATTGCTTTCCAATGATACCAATGATGGGATATTATTCCTCCCCTCCCAATGATACCAATGAAGGGGCACTGTTCATTCCAATTAAACCAATGACGGGGCATTATTCCTCCCAATGATGGGGCACTGCTTCTCCCCCCAATACCAATTATGGCAATGTTTACTCCCACCGATGCCAAGAAAATTTCCACTACCACTGGTCATAGTCTGGCCCCCCTAATTTCTGAAGGTCATTAAACTGGCCCTTTGTTTAGAAAGTTTGGAGACCCCTGTACTAATGCATGATGCCTGCATATTTGTATACTACCATTGATTCCTATGAGCCATATTACCTAGACGTTGGTCTGCAGGTCTGGGTCTATCCTGGTAGGTGAGGAAATTATAGGGACCATATTCAACCAGATATTACCATGTTTGGAACAGTGAGGGGAAAAAAGTATTTGATCCCCCCTGCTGATTTTATACGTTTGCCCACTGATCTCCTCACTGGGCTTTGTGTAGTTGGGAAGTCTGTCCTGAGCTTGTGGTCAGGACATACCTTGAAGCCATGAAAGGCTGAGTACTCAAAGTCCATTTGTGGCTGACACTAGTTTTAGGTTGTAAACTGCATATCAGTCTGCTGGATATTATGGTTGTAGTAATAAGGAATTGGCGCTAATACAACCAATATCATATTTTAAAATCAACTAAAAATTCCATAAATAAACGTGGTATATCCCACACCAAATGTCATATTTTTGATTTCTGAGGGGGGGGGGGGGGGGCATCTTCCAATAAAGCACCAAATGCCTCTATCACAGTGGTTCTCAACTCCAGTCCTCAGGGCCCACCAACAGGCCAGGTTTGCAAGATAACTGAAATGCATCACAGGTGATATAATTTGCTGCTCAGGGATTGCAGTATTCTAGTCTGCATCTCACCAAGGTGATACTTAAAATCTGGCCTGTTAGTGGGTCCTGAGGACAGGAGTTGAGAACCACTGCTCTATCACTATAAGCGCTTTGGGATATACAGTATGATGACCCACCCAAATCAATCACGGTCTCATCAGATCTTCCAATGTTAGACTATAGCTGTTATTCTCACTCCAAAGGATTTCAACACCATAAACAATACTATAGTAAAGTTATTTTATTGCACCAGATTTTGAAATAACAGAATATTGCATTTACATGTAACTGTGTCCTGACATTCTGGCTGAAATGTGTACAGCCTTGTTGATGTAAATGCCGCAGTTTCTCTTTCCCGGGATCGGCGTGCATACGCCACCAGGACATTCAAGGCAGATGTGACCTCAGAAGTGAGCCTGGAAGTGACAAACCCGTGAGGCTTCCGACTCATTTCGCAAATCGTGTCTTCAGCAAAGCCTTCAGTTTATGGTGGTGAAATCCTTTTGGAGGGAGAATAACAGATATATAGGGTAATATTGGAAGATCTGATGAGACTGATCGCTTTGGATGGGTCATCAAATATCCCAAAGCGCTTATTGACCTTTAGGCTGGGTTCACACTATTGCCACATGTGGCTCACAGCAGGGGTCCGGTGTGCCCCCATTCACTGTTTCAGGTCCGATTTCAGCCCGAAAATATCTCCACGTACTCACCTTTCCAAATCCTATCGCGTATTTCCACCTTTAAGTGCACTCCCAACGGTCCCTCATAGCAGATATAGACCTCGCACTTCGCCGCGTCAGCCAACCTTACCAAGTCCTGCCTGCCAGCCTCCCCCACCGTCCTTGACGTATCGACCCCATCTTTCGCTGGCGGAGGACCGTCCGTCCCCCCTAGCTGTGGCACCACCACCGCCACCGCTGTCCCTGCCACACCGCTCCTGCCATCTCCCCCCACCGGAGGAACCCATGCCGCTGCCGGGCTCGGTGCCCCACTTGCCGCATTCTCAAACCTGCCCACCAGCTCCTTGATTCCCGCTAAAAACCCCCACATACTCGTATCCAGCCCCACTGCCGACCTCTGACCCTGGCCTGCCAAGTCACCACTCCCAGCCGGGCTTCCCCACACTGACATCCCGGCATCACCCCCCGCTAAGGTACCACTGCAGCCCCCAGCACCCAAAACCCCTGACTGACCCAGGGAAGATAAAGGAAAAACAAACTTACCGGGCTGCCTAGGAAGAGACCCACCAGCCGACCGTCCCGTCTCCATCGCCGCCGAACCTCCAAGGGGCTCCCGGTCCTCCTCGGAATCCGACACTTCACCTTCCGACCGTCGCTCCACCCTGTCCTCTGCACCGGATGAAAGCCCTCCAGGGGAAGGATCCCTGGATGCCAAGGGTCCCGCTGCCACACGACTCCCTTTCCGTGCTCTGGACCCGCCGTCAGATTTCTTTGTCGCTTTGCCCGGGCCGGGGGGGCTCTGTCCAGCCCTGTCGCCTCCATCACCTGCATCTGTCTCTGACCTGCGCTCCACTTCCACAAGGTACCCGGCCACAGAGGCTGAAGGCCCGGCCACCGCCACACACGATCTCCCCCGCTGAGGCGCCGTCCCCGGTGACATCACTCTGGGGGCGGGGCCCGCTCGCTCCGACTCCAGCCGCCGCGCGGGCCTAGTGGCCGCTCCGGAACTCCCGGACCGGCCGCCCGCGGAGCTCCGTCTCAGCTGGGGATTCCTTCCGGCATCCATCCCGGCGACAGCAGCTCGCTTCGTGGGAGGACCCGAAGGGGCCCGCGAATGGGGATTCCCTGGTTGACGGCGAGCTCCGGAGGACAGGTCAGGAGAAAAGCGCTCCGGCGGTTTCGACTGCCGAGCTCGCGCTGACACTCTCCCCCCATTAGCCTCTTCTTCCGCTGGGCGCACCAGCAGAGGCCCTAAATGTTCTTGGGCCCACTCTGGGCCTCGCGCTGCAGCCTCGGCCCGCAATTGGGACAGGAGCTGCTCCAACGCTGACATGCTGCAACTTTCCTTGCGCCGTGTGTTACCTGGGGGGGGCGGAGTCCTCCTTTATACCCTCTGTGCCCCCTCCCACACAAATGAACCCACCAATCCCACCATCCTACTCATCAGCCCTAACCCACCAATCCCACCATCCTTATCATAAGTCCCTGTTTCCCTAGTCATGTCCGCCCTCCGCCCATACATTGCATTTCTTTTGCTCCGGGCTTTTCTATATGGCCATGTTGCCATATTAAGTTTATCATGTCCCAACCCTTTGTGTGTGCAGCTGTGAGGCGGGAAATGCCCTGACCAGAGATGATTGGGTGAGAGTGACAGCTTCCTGCTGGGTTTGGTCCAAGCCTGAGATCACCTCTACATCTGAATATGAGGAAGCATGTGATCTTCTCCCATGTGACAGTGCTTGAGTGTTGCAGCCGATAGCAATGCTGAGCAGTGTGCCATGACAGAGGGAGTGATGTCACTGCTTCTGCTAGCATCTGACACTAGCCAACACTGTTGTTTTTTAGTGAGAGGAAGGAGTGGTGAGAAGAGTGCTGCCAAGGAGAATCGCAATGGTTCTGAGAAGCCCTTTGCATACAGATGCTCCAAACATGTACAAGAACTTACAGCAGCAGATGTTCACCACAACTTGAAGATTTTTCTGTTTCAATAGTATTTATTTGGTTGTTACAAAAAGATAACATGCAAAAGTTCCGCCATCACAGAGCTAGCTTTGACAATTGTACAACTCGAAGGTTTTTGAAAGCTTGATCTCGGCTTGTTTAAAATAACAGCCAGAAACGCACATTACTGCGCTTCCTACTATCAGCCGCCAGGCAGCTTATCCCCCCTATTCTGGAAAACTACTATTCCCCCCCCCCCCCCCCCCCGGCCTTATGGTCTCCACGCTCAATTTCACTTTCAACAAATTTAAGATCATGCGGCTTGTCGGGATCGATTGTTCTCCCTCTGACTCCCTGAAAACATTGATGCCCCAGGGTCAACCCAGTCACTCATCATGATTCCATCATGCAGGTTTATTGCGCTGAGGTCTGCTCAGTCCTCTATCCCTGTCCTCTCCCTCTTCTTCTTCTTTCCTCTATTTTCCCCCTTTCCCCCCTGTGTATATTTTTGTACTTCATAGTCAGATGTGGTAACCTCCAATTTTATTGGACCTCGCTGTTCTTTGTATGGTTTATCACTGCCTGCTCCTGGATGGCGACGGTGTGTTAGTGCTTCCGTTAGGAATGATTCCTGCGGTGTACTGAAAGCGTGACTTGCATTGTATTACCCTTTGTAATAAAAATCTGAACGTTATCTCTGTTTTATTAAATGCAATAAAAATATATTTGACTCTAAAATAACAGCCAGCACTGCCATGAAGGTGTGTGTGTGTGTGTGTGTGTGTGTGTGTGTGTGTGTGTGTGTGTGTCAGTGTCAGTCATTCCCAGTGTGGTGCTAAAGGTGGCTGTTTAGTCTTTCATACCGGTGGCTGCATCTCAACTGTTTCCTCCAACTGCCCACCTAAAGTGTAAAATAAAGCTAGAAGGGGATGTTTATATGCTGCAGCCGCAGTGATTTGCAAATTTAACGTGGCATGTCAAGTTAATAGGCAGCAGTGCCTATCAAACTTGTCCATTCACGTCAAGGGGCAACACCACAAACTCAAGTCAAACACTTGCCTCTCAGCTGCAGTGCATTAGACCCATTGTAAATTACCTTTTGGCAAAAAAGGCAAGGTTGCCTCCTAAACCCCCGAGGCTGCATTCACACGAGCATTTTTCCAGCTTTCTTTGCATGTTTTTATACATCGTTTTTAAGCTTTGGGGTTTTTATTAGCCAATAGGGAAAACTATCATCTGTTGCTAGGTATTTCAGCTTTTCCATTAGCTTAGTGTGTGTGTGTGTGTGTGTGTGTGTGTGTGTGTGTGTGTGTGTGTGTGTGTGTGTGTATATATATATATATATATATATATATATATAAAAAAATTTTTTTTTTGCTATAATATACCAATTAAAAAAAAAATAATTCTTCTCAGTTAAGACCGATATGTATTCTTCTACATATTTTTGTTAAAAAAAATCGCAATAAGCAGATATTTATTGGTTTGCTCAAAAGTTATAGCGCCTACAAAATAGTTTATTTGATTTATGAAATTTTTATTTTCTGACTGGGGGTGGAGACCGTTGGTGTTCCTATATACAAGGAACACACGATCTGTCTCCTCTCCCCTGACAGGATGTGGATCTGTGTTTACGTTCCTGTTCTGTAACCAGCAATCGTGGGTGCCCGGATGACATCGCGGCCGCCAGGAATGCGCACTGGCTCCCGAGTGAAGTGGCAGTCGCGCATGCGCCCCCTAGACCGCCGGGAAGCCGAGGACGTCACATGACAGTCGCCCGGGATGGCAGAGCCACCTTGTGGCCGTCATTTTACAATACGCAGGATGGGAAGTGGTTAAAGGTTGGGTTTTAATTATTATTTATTACATATTTTATTTATGGTGATTTTTCATTATTTGTGTGTGGGTTTGTTTTTTGTTTTTTTCATATGTTATTACTATTTTATTTTTCACTCGAGCGGAAAATCACGCAAAAAATGCGCAAATGGCGTGTTTCTGTTCATTTCAATGGGAATAAAAACGTGCCAAAAACGATCAAATCTGCCCGATTTCGAGCTCCAGAAATTTTTTGAGCTTCAGGCGTTTGGCTTTAGGTGACTTGGAGATGTGAACCAACGCAATAGAGCATAATAGAATTATTTTAATTTTTTTTCCCCTACTCCAGCGTTTTGGAACTTCGAGGTGTGACCGCCTGACCGTGGCTGCTTAGCCACACTCTGAAAAGTGATCCTCTCTGGATTGCTTTTTCTGAGCATGGGCAAATGTGTGAGCCTAGCCCAAAGGCTTCAATGAAGTTCCCTGAAGCTGTAGTATTTGCAGATATTTTCCAAAGACTTCATACACACGGTTCTGCAGATTCTCATTTAAGCTGTTTGCTGGCTTGTATATAAATTTATATATTTTTTTTTTTTTGCCAAGGCACCCTGGTTGGAAAAAGGCTGCTTAAGCCCTTGTGGAGTGGACAAACACTTGCTGGGATTTGATGATTGCAACATTGTAGATAAAACCAGCTTCTGAAAACCATACAATACTGATGGCGATCAGAAGAGTTCCCAACCTTTTTAAAAAATCATTATCTGCAAAATTGTATCAATTTGTATATTTCAGAATTCTCTACAATAGCAGCCTAATGGCCCGTACACACGATCCGAAAATCAGACGACAGATGGTCCGACTTTTTTTGCTTAATAGTCGCAAGTAGAAATTGAATAGGTTACTAAAGTCACAAATTCTCGTACGACAGAAAAAAAAAATCAGAAGTGATGTCATGTGTTGTAATGTATTTGTATTGTATTTTTGGATGGATGACCACTATACTGACTAAACGAAAATTGTACGATCTGGTATCATACGAGGAAAATTTTCGTGCTTGTCCGACCTAATATCGGATGAATTGTTGTGATCGGCTCTCGCAAGCCCTGTACTAACAATCCGATTTTATTGTACAATTCTTCCTCGGACGACAGTGATACTAAAGTCTTGGTTGTTTTTAAAGGGGTGGGGGGGGGGGGATTTTGTTACACTTGCCTGCTCTGTGAAATGATTTTGCACAGAGCAGCCCAGATCCTCCTTTTCTCGGATCCCTCTTTAGCTCTCCTGTCGAGTGCCCCCACAGCAAGCAGCTTGCTAAGGTGGCACCCCAGCTGCAGCTCCGTGTCCATTCAGACATGGAGCCACGGTTCGTCCCTGCCCCCTCTCTTTCCTGATTGGCTCCCGCTGCTGTCAAAGTCAGTTAGCCAATGGCGCCACTGCTGTGTCTCACCCAATCGGGAGGGAGAGTCCCAGACAGTCGAGGCACTCGTGCACATCGTTGCATAGAGATGAGGCTCAAGTAAGTATTAGGGGGGCTGCTGCACACAGTTTTTTTACAGTATCTTGGACATTTTAAATAAAAACCCTTCTGCCTTTACAACCACTTAAAGCCTGGTACACACTTTAAGTTTTTTTTTATTTTTTATTTTGCGTTCAACCCAGCGGGCTAAACAAAAAAATGGCTATTGGCTGAGAGCACGGATCGGATTCTGATTTTCCAGCATGCTTGTTCAGATGACTTGTCGGACAGGCTGATGTACACACAGGCCAAATGATGGCTGGTTTCTGTAGAAATGGCTGATACCAGACAATGTTCGGCCCGTGTGTACCAGGCTTGAAGCCACTGGGCATTAAAATTCTGCTTATACAGGCTTTGGCTTTTTTTTTTTTTTTTTTTTAATGCCTGTAGAAGCAACTCTGTTAGCCTATGTGTCCATGCACATTTGGACATTTAGACCCCTTTCACAGATGCGCCGGTCATTTTTGCAGCGCTTTTCAGGTGCTAGCGGGGCGGATTTTTTAAGGTAATGTAGCGGGGGTCCTAAATTGAGGTTGTTATGCCAAATTTAGGGGTGACTTGAGTGATGGTTGGCTCAAGTCTTTCAATTGCTGGACTCTGCCTTGCTGCTGCTTCACCTGGCTTGCAGTACCCCTAAGTAGTATGGGTGGCGCTGTCACTTGTACTCGGGGTTGAACCACAGGTGTTGGAGTGACTATTTGGTGTCCTCTCTTGGCAGCCGTGCGGTGGGCGGGGTCGGCCTGCTGTGCATGCTGGGAGAGGATACAAAAGGGGCGGACGCCATTGTTCAGGAGAGTGATCCGGGGACCTGTACCTGCGGGTTCGGGAGTAGAGTGCGTGGCCTTCCAGGCCATTGGGCCATGTACGCCTCAGTCCCAGGCACCTTTTAGTCCTGGGACTGCAACTTCAGCCCTGGGCCCAGCACCTTTAGCTGCAGCCCGCTTCGGAAGGAAGAATCTCAGGGTGCTGCCTTGCGAGGAGACCAGTTTCTGGATGAGGAGGCTGGGGGAGGACCGTTCCGAAGGACTGGTGAGCCACCATCACAGTGAAGGAAGGGGCCCAGAAACTCTCCAGGGGGATGTCATCCATCCGGAACCCAGGGGCCTAACAATCTGGACCATCAGGAGGTTTGGGACACTATAGATCCTGTGGTAGAGGATCTCCTAGACGCATCTATTAGGGATCTAGATTGACTGTTCGAGCTGCACGCCGGCTGCTAGCACCATAGGTGGCTATCCGGGTGAGCTATACCCAGTCCAGTTTTTTGCATAACTTTCAAAGTGCTCCCAAACCGCCCCAAAGATGCTGCTTGCAGGAAATCTAATGTTAAAGGGGTTCTCTGATGGTGACATCTGATGTAAAGAAGGGCTCTGATGGGGACACCTGATGTGAAGGACTGTAATGGGGACATCTGATGTAAAAGGGGGCTCTGATGAGGACACCTTATGTTAAGTGGTTTTATTTTACTTGAAATTTGAATGTGATTTGCCTACTGTGACAGGCACAGAGGCTGATATTGATGGGCACAGTTTTATCTAGCAGTAATGATACATAATCACCTGATGGTTATTTACAGTCCTACATTAACAGTTTACATTTTCAGTACAAGCCCCCACTGGTGCAGCCATGATCCTGGATAGGGATGAGCTTTTATGTTCGGGTCTAACATGAGTTCGACTCGAACACTGGCTGTTCGCCCATTCGCCGAATAGCGAACAATTTGGGGTGTTCGCTGCAAATTCGAAAGCCGCGGAACACCCTTTAAGTCTATGGGAGAAATAAAAAATGATAACTTAAAGGTTAATATGCAAGTTATTGTCATAGTGTTAGATAGATAGATAGATAGATATATATATATATATATCTCTATCTCATTTATATTATTTTTTAAAAATGGCGTGGCGCCCCCCCTCCTGAACCGTACCAGGCCACATGCCCTCAACATGGGGAGGATGTCCCCATGTTGATGGGGGGGACGACGACAAGGGCCTCATCCCCACAACCCTTGCCCCGGCGGTTGTGGGGGTCTGATCGGAATCTGGAAGCCCCCATTTAACAAAGGGGACCCCCAGATTCCGGCCCCCCCTATGTGAATTGGTAACTGGGTACATTGTACCCCCTACCATTTCACAAAAAAATGTGTCAAATGTTAAAAACCACAGTAGACAGCTTGGGACAAGTCCTTTTTTATTAAAAAGAAAAAAAAAATGGAAAAAAAAATTCCAACGATGTAATCCATTCTCGAGCGATATGGAGGAAAAAAAGCAGACTATCCTGCCTCCATGAGAGGCACCCGCGGAATGAAGCTCTCCCGCCGTGACGGCTCTTTTATAGCTGAGGGTGGGGCCACCCGTCGCGTGGGTGACCCCGCCCCCTCTGACGCAAGGGGAAATGCTGGGGTTACCCAGTGACATGTACGGGTGACCCCGCCCCCTCGGACGCGTCACGGGAAACCCACATTACGTCAGAGGGCGGCGGCGTCACCCGTACATGTCACTGGGTAACCCCAGCATTTCCCTGTTGCATCAGAGGGGGCTGGATCACCCATGCACGTGACAGGTGGCCCCGCCATCAGCTATAAAAGAGCTGTCAGGGCGGGAGAGCATCATTCCATGGTTGGATTACATCATTGGAATTTTTTTTTTCTTTTTTTTTTTATAAAGGACTTGTCCCAAGCTGTCTACTGTGGTTTTTGACACTTTTTTTTGTGAAATGGTAGGGGTACAATGTACCCCATTACAATTCACATAGGGGGGTCAGAATCTGGGGGTTCCTTTTGTTAAAGGGGGGGGCTTCCAGATTGCGATCAGACCCCCATTTACTTTTGGAGCAAGGTTCCCCTTAAAATCCATACCAGACCTAAAGGGTCTGGTATGGATTTTGAAGGGCACCCCTACGCCATTTAAAAAAAAAAAAATGAGCACAGGGTTCCCTTTTTTAAATATCCATACAAGACCTGAAGGGCCTGATATGTAATTTGGGGGGGACCCCCACGCTTTATTTTTTTTGCTTCCCCTTAAAGCGGTTGTAAACCCAGACGAAATTTTTTTTTTTTCAAATCACCTGCAAGAAAAAGCCATAATGAGCTAGTATGACTAGCATACTAGCTCATTATGAATCACTTACCTTAGATCGGGACCCCCGAAGCCATCCTCGTCCCCCGCTCCGACCGCAGCAATCGCTCCTCAGATACCCGGAACCTTACTTCCGGGTATCGCCGCTCCAGCCAATCACAGCGCCGCTCCGGCGCTGTGATTGGCCGGAGCAGCGAAGACGTCACTCCGCGCATGCGCGCTGGAGCTTTCTATTCCGGCAGCGCCGGAATTCTGAATGGGATTAACCCTGTGAATGCACCGTTGTCTACGGCGCGCATGCGCCGTAGACATCGGTGCATGTCTTTTTTTGCAAATATCTCCTAAACCGTGTAGGTTTAGGAGATATTTCTTTTACCTACAGGTAAGCCTTAGTATAGGCTTACCTGTAGGTAAAAGTAAAAAAAAAAGACTATACAACCGCTTTAATATTCATACCAGACCCAAAGGGCCTGGTAATGGACTGGGGGGGGGGGACCCCCTGCCGTTTTTTCAATGACTTTTCTGTATTGTCGGGACCTGACAACTCATTACAGCTGCGAGTAGTTTTAAATGACCGATTTTTTTTTTTTTTTTTTTCCTTTTTTAGAAATGTCATTTTGTGCAGGGACTGTTCTAAACACGGGAAATATGCACAACTTTACAGGCATACTATAGACACCCCCCCCCCCCCAGGTATGAAATTAAAAGGAATATTTCACTTTAAGCATCATTAAAATCTGCTCCCGAAAAAAAAAACGGTTGTTTTTTAAAACTTTTTTTTTTTTTGCATTGATGCATGTCCCCTGGGACAGGACCCGGGTCCCCAAACACTTTTTATGACAATAACTTGCATATTAACCTTTAAAATTAGCACTTTTGATTTTTCATGTTCGTGTCCCATAGACTTTAACGGTGTTTTGCGTATTGGAACACATTTTTTTTTGCATGTTCTGCTGCGAACCGAACTGGGGGGTGTTTGGCTCATCCCTAATCCTGGATGGATGTATGTAGTGCAGCCATGATCCTGGATGTACAGTAGGTGCCGCCGACATTGTATATTCATCGCGATCCTATCACAGAGATTCTCGGCGACAGGGGTGCCGACATCTCGGCGACAGGGTGGCGATACGCGGCACTGTATTGAACGGGATCCGACGTGGATTCCCGCCAATACCAGGCACTGTGTTTGGTATGAATCCTGAGCGGGAACTCCACGCCAATTTTTAAAGAAAAAACCGGCATGGGTTCCCCCTCCAGGAGCATACCAGGCCCTTCGGTCTGGTATGGATTTGAAGGGGACTCCCCTAAGCCAAAAAAATCGGCGTGGGGGGTCCCCCTCAAAATCCAAACCAGACCCTTATCCATACACGCAAACTGGCAGGCCGCAGGGGAAGAGGGGGGGGGGACGAGAGATCGGCCCCCCTCCCTCCTGAACCGTACCAGGCCGCATGCCCTCAACATGTGGGGTTTGGTGCTCTGGGGCAGGGGGGCGACCTGCGGCCCCCCCACCCCAAAGCACCCTGTCCCCATGTTGATGGGGACAAGGGCCTCTTCCCGACAACCCTGGCCGTTGGTTGTCGGGGTCTGCGGGCGGGGTCTGATCGGAATCCGGGAGCCCCCCTTTAATAAGGGGGCCCCCAGATGCCGGGCCCCCACCCTATGTGAATGAGTATGGGGTACATCGTACCCCTACCCATTCACCTGGTGGAAAAAAATGGCAATAAAAAAACACAACACAGCCTTTTAAAGTAATTTATTGCACAGCTCCGGGGGTCTTCTCTGACTTCGGGGGGTCTCCGGTGTCTTCGCCGCGCTCTCCGGTTCTTTCTTCCTTCTGCCGGGCCACTGCTATCATCTTCCAGCTCTTTTGCTAGCAGGGCCCGGTCTTCTCCGTCGCCTTCTTCTCCTCTCCGGTTCTTTCTTCCTTCTTCTGCCGGGCCTCCGCTATCTTCTTCCAGCTCTTTTGCTAGCGAAGGCCCGGTCTTTCCCGTCGTCTCGTCCGGTTCTCCGTTGTCCTTCTGCCGGCCCCTCCACTGTCTTCTTCCAGCTCTTTTGCTAGTGGAGGGGCCATTCTTCCCATCGGCGTCTTCTCTCTTCTCTTCGATGTTGACTCGTCGCTTCCTTCCGCTGTAATGCTGGGTTTTGTGGTGCGCTCGGTTTATATAGGCTTCTCATGACGTCAGTTACATGTTCTGGGTGGCCCCGGAGCATGTGACTGTGATGTCATGGGAACATGTGACTGACGTCATGAGAAGCCTATATAAACCGAGCGCACCGCAAAACCCAGCATTACAGTGGAAGGAAGCGACGAGTCAACATCGAGGAGAAGAGAGACGCCGACAGGAAGACCGGCCCCTCCACTAGCAAAAGAGCTGGAAGAAGATAGCGGAGGCCCGGCAAAAGGAAGAAAGAACCGGAGAGGAGAAGAGGGAAGGAGGCGACGGAGAAGACCGGGCCCCACTAGCAAAAGAGCTGGAAGAAGATAGCAGTGGCCCGGCAGAAGGAAGAAAGAACCGGAGAGGGCGGCGACGACACCGGAGACCCCCGAAGTCGGAGAAGACCCCCCGGAGCTGTGCAATAAATTACTTTAAAAAGCTGTGTTGTGGTTTTTTTATTGCCATTTTTTTCCACCAGGTGAATGGGTAGGGGTACGATGTACCCCATACTCATTCACATAGGGTGGGGGGCCGGCATCTGGGGGCCCCCTTATTAAAGGGGGGCTTCCGGATTCCGATCAGCCCCCACCCGCAGACCCCGAAAACCAACGGCCAGGGTTGTCTGGAAGAGGCCCTTGTCCCCATCAACATGGGGACAGGGTGCTTTGGGGTGGGGGGGGCCGCAGGTCGCCCCACTGCGCCAGAGCACCAAACCCCCCCATGTTGAGGGCATGCGGCCTGGTACGGTTCAGGAGGGAGGGGGGCCGCTCTCTCGTCCCCCCTCTTCCCCTGCAGCCTGCCAGGTTGCGTGCTCGGATAAGGGTCTGGTTTGGATTTTGAGGGGGACCCCCACGCCGATTTTTCGGCTTAGGGGAGTCCCCTTTAAATCCAGACCAAAGGGCCTGGTATGCTCCTGGAGGGGGAACCCATGCTGGTTTTTTCTTTAAAAATTGGCGTGGAGTTCCCGCTCAGGATTCATACCAAACACAGTGCCTGGTATTGGCCGGAATCCACATCGGATCTCCGTCTACCGGCAATGCGTGTCGCTCATTGTGAAAGGAAAAACAACAATTTTCCTTTCCCGATGACGAGACCGCTCAGCGCTGGCTCTCGCGACGGGGCTCGTAGGGTGTCAATCTCGCCGCTAGAGGAGGCGAGATTGACACAATATCGGCGGCACCTACTGTATGTGTAGCACTACCCCCGTAGGAGCTGATGGTTAGTTTTGGTCTGCCGTTACCCCACTGTTCTCCGTGTTGGCTCAAAGTCTAGGGTTAAAGTTGCATAAAACACAGTTGCCAGTCAGTCTTTTCCAATGCTTTTTATTTACCACAACGCTGGCAGAATGAGGGATGGAGGATAAGGGGAAGTTCAGGTACCTGATACAGATCACTGAGGAAAACTTGAGATCCTGGAGACAGGTACACTCGCTGTCCATTGGATCTTGCTCACTCGGATAGGCCCCTCTCACCGACCTAGCAGCCAGGATGATGCATGGACAAAATGAAAGTCTGCTACAGACTTGGTAATCAGAAGTTCAAAGTTCAAGCACAACTGCACAGTATGAGAGTCCTTTAAGCCGCCTCGGCAATACTGAGAGGCAGATTGGTTTGGATGCATCCTCCAATTGAGGCCCCAGGCTCCTCTCGAGATACCAGCCTTCCGCTGCGTATTCTCCAAGACGAGTCCTCCCCTGGTTCCTTCAACTGCTTGGCTTCTTCCCGCAGGACAGACAGCACAGGATCACCCTCGAACCAGTAGGCCCCAGATAGCTTCTTGGCCTACCTCCAGTAACTAAACCTCGGGCCAACAGGCCCCGAGGCAGAAGAGGAGTTGTCACATACCTCCGGCCAGGGTGGCCACGAGGTGAGAGAGCCTCTCCAAAAAAATGGTGTCCGTCCCTTAAGTACCCTCTCCCAGCATGCCCAGTGGTATCAACCTCCCAATAGGTTGCCTCTGGGGAAAAAGCACCCAATACGCCACGGCTTGTTGTACCTTCCAACACGAACCAGAGGTGGTAGCGACACCTGCTGGTAACCGCGGGAAATACACCCAACTCAGCCAAGGCTGGAACATAGGCCAATTTAGCCAAAACATAGAATCTGAACTAACTACAGTTCAGACATCCCACTAAATTTAGATAATAGCGCCTGGTCAACAGGAGCAGGGTGCTACATATGTATGTAGTGCAGTCATGATCCTGGATGGATGTAGTGCAGTCATGATCCTGGATGGATGTAGTGCAGTCATGATCCTGGATGGATGTAGTGCAGTCATGATCCTAGATGTATGTATGTAGTGCAGTCATGATCCTGGATGGATGTAGTGCAGTCATGATCCTGGATGGATGTATTGCAGTCATGATCCTGGATGGATGTAGTGCAGTCAAGATCCTGGATGGATGTAGTGCAGTCAAGATCCTGGATGGATGTAGTGCAGTCAAGATTCTGGATGGATGTAGTGCAGTCAAGATCCTGGATGGATGTAGTGCAGTCAAGATCCTGGATGGATGTAGTGCAGTCATGATCCTGGATGGATGTAGTGCAGTCATGATCCTGGATGGATGTAGTGCAGTCAAGATCCTGGATGGATGTAGTGCAGTCATGATCCTGGATGGATGTAGTGCAGTCATGATCCTGGATGGATGTATGTAGTGCAGTCATGATCCTGGATGGATGTATGTAGTGCAGTCATGATCCTGGATGGATGTATGTAGTGCAGTCATGATCCTAGATGTATGTATGTAGTGCAGTCATGATCCTGGATGTATGTATGTAGTGCAGTCATGATCCTGTATGTATGTAGTGCAGTCATGATCCTGGATGGATGTAGTGCAGTCAAGATCCTGGATGGATGTAGTGCAGTCAAGATCCTGGATGGATGTAGTGCAGTCAAGATCCTGGATGGATGTAGTGCAGTCATGATCCTGGATGGATGTAGTGCAGTCATGATCCTGGATGGATGTAGTGCAGTCAAGATCCTGGATGGATGTAGTGCAGTCATGATCCTGGATGGATGTAGTGCAGTCATGATCCTGGATGGATGTATGTAGTGCAGTCATGATCCTGGATGGATGTATGTAGTGCAGTCATGATCCTGGATGGATGTATGTAGTGCAGTCATGATCCTAGATGTATGTATGTAGTGCAGTCATGATCCTGGATGTATGTATGTAGTGCAGTCATGATCCTGGATGGATGTAGTGCAGTCATGATCCTGTATGTATGTATGTAGTGCAGTCATGATCCTGGATGGATGGATGTAGTGCAGTCATGATCCTGTATGTAGTGCAGTCATGATCCTGTATGTAGTGCAGTCATGATCCTAGATGTATGTATGTAGTGCAGTCATGATCCTGGATGTATGTATGTAGTGCAGTCATGATCCTGGATGGATGGATGTAGTGCAGTCATGATCCTGTATGTAGTGCAGTCATGATCCTAGATGTATGTATGTAGTGCAGTCATGATCCTGGATGGATGGATGTAGTGCAGTCATGATCCTGTATGTAGTGCAGTCATGATCCTAGATGTATGTATGTAGTGCAGTCATGATCCTGTATGTAGTGCAGTCATGATCCTGTATGTAGTGCAGTCATGATCCTAGATGTATGTATGTAGTGCAGTCATGATCCTGTATGTAGTGCAGTCATGATCCTAGATGTATGTATGTAGTGCAGTCATGATCCTGTATGTAGTGCAGTCACGATCCTGTATGTAGTGCAGTCATGATCCTAGATGTATGTATGTAGTGCAGTCATGATCCTGTATGTAGTGCAGTCATGATCCTAGATGTATGTATGTAGTGCAGTCATGATCCTGGATGTATGTATGTAGTGCAGTCATGATCCTGGATGGATGGATGTAGTGCAGTCATGATCCTGTATGTAGTGCAGTCATGATCCTGTATGTAGTGCAGTCATGATCCTAGATGTATGTATGTAGTGCAGTCATGATCCTGGATGTATGTATGTAGTGCAGTCATGATCCTGGATGTATGTATGTAGTGCAGTCATGATCCTGGATGGATGGATGTAGTGCAGTCATGATCCTGTATGTAGTGCAGTCATGATCCTAGATGTATGTATGTAGTGCAGTCATGATCCTGTATGTAGTGCAGTCATGATCCTGGATGGATGGATGATCATGATCCTAGATGTATGTATGTAGTACTAGTGCAGTCATGATCCTGGATGGATGTATGTAGTGCAGTCATGATCCTGGATGGATGTAGTGCAGTCATGATCCTAGATGTATGTATGTAGTGCAGTCATGATCCTGGATGGATGCATGTAGTGCAGTCATGATCCTGGATGGATGTAGTGCAGTCATGATCCTAGATGTATGTATGTAGTGCAGTCATGATCCTGGATGGATGGATGATCATGATCCTGTATGTATGTAGTGCAGTCATGATCCTGGATGGATGGATGATCATGATCCTGTATGTATGTAGTGCAGTCACGATCCTGGATGTATGTATGTATGTAGTGCAGTCATGATCCTGGATGTATGTATGTATGTAGTGCAGTCATGATCCTGGATGGATGGATGATCATGATCCTGTATGTATGTAGTGCAGTCATGATCCCGGATAGATGTATGTGTAGCGGGGTCTTCAAAGTTAGTGGGATACACCTGGGGGTAGAGAGACCCAGGTGTGTAATTATGTCAGGGATTAGACCCCTTTTTGTTATTCGTGGAGGATTGGGTGGTGCAATATTCTCCTTGGCCTGTGGGTGGCGGGGTACCTACAGGCTCGAGGTAGAATCACTACCACAGTGTTACCCTTTTTGTCCCTTCCTGGAGATGGTACGGCTGGGGCGGGGAACCCGCCGTGGTGTCGATGGGAGGAGATAAAAGGGGGAGACGCCCTCGCCACGAGGTCTTTTGGGGGATCATCTCTTGACGTACCCAGGCGCCCTAGGCCTGGGTACGGGCGGTTCAAGGTTCCGGCCTGGGCACCCTAGGCCTGGCCGGAATGAAGCTGGAGTTGGAGTCCATCCCAGGCACCTTCAGCCTGGGGTGAGGTACTTTGTAGAAGGCCTGGGACCTGGTGACTTCGACCAGGTCCCGCGAGGGTGAAGTGATTCCAGGGTGCCCCTTGCGAGGGGACCCGCATCTGAGGTGAGGAGGCTGGGGAGGTCACCCGTCTGAAGACTCCGGAGCAGCGTCAACCCGGTGACGGGCGGGCCTCCGGTAACTCCCTTGGAGGGTCATCTTCCCCTGACAGGGGCCGCAGCGCAGCGAAGTTGTTCTAATCAAGACTCCTGCAACCCCTGGTCATAGCACAGGGGGGTGTAGGGACTGCAATCCGGATAGTGCCTCGGCCTGCTCATCCCACTGTATCCTGCCATATATTGTTTGTTGTGGAGCTACGAAATAAAACTAACAGTTGGACTGTGATCGGTGTATGGACTCTGTTGATGGGAGCAAAGGGAGATTCCAGCATAGCAGGGCTAAGTTCCGCAACCCAATGCACATTTGGCCCGAGGAAGATGTTGATACTGGCCTTCACCTCACCCACAGCCATGGGGAGGACATGGGCCGTAGCGCACCTCACTCTCGAAATCCAGGTACCCCTAGACAAGAGCTTTCGGACAACCGATAAACATGTGAAGGGGGTGAGGCCGCTACATATGTATGTATGTAGTGCAGTCATGATCCTGGATGTATGTATGTATGTAGTGCAGTCATGATCCTGGATGGATGGATGATCATGATCCTGTATGTATGTAGTGCAGTCATGATCCTGGATGGATGGATGATCATGATCCTGTATGTATGTAGTGCAGTCATGATCCCATTGCCTGCCCCCCCCCTTTTCTCTGCTTTCAGCAAACCGGGATGGAAGCATTCCCCCATGCTTCATTTAAAGTCCCACAAACTCCCCTCTTTTTTGGTATGTATGTAGTGCAGTCATGATCCTGGATGGATGGATGATCATGATCCTGTATGTATGTAGTGCAGTCATGATCCTGGATGGATGGATGATCATGATCCTGTATGTATGTAGTGCAGTCATGATCCTGGATGGATGGATGATCATGATCCTGTATGTATGTAGTGCAGTCATGATCCTGTATGTATGTAGTGCAGTCATGATCATGGATGGATGTATGTATGTAGTGCAGTCATGATCCTGTATGTATGTAGTGCAGTCATGATCCTGGATGTATGTATGTATGTAGTGCAGTCATGATCCTGGATGGATGGGTGATCATGATCCTGTATGTATGTAGTGCAGTCATGATCCTGGATGTATGTATGTAGTGCAGTCATGATCCTGGATGGATGGATGATCATGATCCTGGATGTATGTATGTATGTAGTGCAGTCATGATCCTGGATGGATGGATGATCATGATCCTGTATGTATGTATGTATGTAGTGCAGTCATGATCCTGGATGGATGGATGATCATGATCCTGTATGTATGTAGTGCAGTCATGATCCTGGATGGATGGATGATCATGATCCTGGATGTATGTATGTATGTAGTGCAGTCATGATCCTGGATGGATGGATGATCATGATCCTGTATGTATGTAGTGCAGTCATGATCCTGGATGTATGTATGTATGTAGTGCAGTCATGATCCTGGATGGATGGATGATCATGATCCTGTATGTATGTAGTGCAGTCATGATCCTGGATGGATGGATGATCATGATCCTGGATGTATGTATGTATGTAGTGCAGTCATGATCCTGGATGGATGGATGATCATGATCCTGTATGTATGTATGTATGTAGTGCAGTCATGATCCTGGATGGATGGATGATCATGATCCTGGATGTATGTAGTGCAGTCATGATCCTGGATGGATGGATGATCATGATCCTGTATGTATGTATGTATGTAGTGCAGTCATGATCCTGGATGGATGGATGATCATGATCCTGGATGTATGTATGTATGTAGTGCAGTCATGATCCTGGATGGATGGATGATCATGATCCTGTATGTATGTAGTGCAGTCATGATCCTGGATGTATGTATGTATGTAGTGCAGTCATGATCCTGGATGGATGGATGATCATGATCCTGGATGTATGTATGTATGTAGTGCAGTCATGATCCTGGATGGATGGATGATCATGATCCTGTATGTATGTATGTATGTAGTGCAGTCATGATCCTGGATGGATGGATGATCATGATCCTGGATGTATGTATGTATGTAGTGCAGTCATGATCCTGGATGGATGGATGATCATGATCCTGTATGTATGTAGTGCAGTCATGATCCTGGATGTATGTATGTATGTAGTGCAGTCATGATCCTGGATGGATGGATGATCATGATCCTGGATGTATGTATGTATGTAGTGCAGTCATGATCCTGGATGGATGGATGATCATGATCCTGGATGTATGTATGTATGTAGTGCAGTCATGATCCTGGATGGATGGATGATCATGATCCTGGATGTATGTATGTATGTAGTGCAGTCATGATCCTGGATGGATGGATGATCATGATCCTGGATGTATGTATGTATGTAGTGCAGTCATGATCCTGGATGGATGGATGATCATGATCCTGTATGTATGTAGTGCAGTCATGATCCTGGATGTATGTATGTATGTAGTGCAGTCATGATCCTGGATGGATGGATGATCATGATCCTGGATGTATGTATGTATGTAGTGCAGTCATGATCCTGGATGGATGGATGATCATGATCCTGTATGTATGTATGTATGTAGTGCAGTCATGATCCTGGATGGATGGATGATCATGATCCTGGATGTATGTATGTATGTAGTGCAGTCATGATCCTGGATGGATGGATGATCATGATCCTGTATGTATGTAGTGCAGTCATGATCCTGGATGTATGTATGTATGTAGTGCAGTCATGATCCTGGATGGATGGATGATCATGATCCTGTATGTATGTAGTGCAGTCATGATCCTGGATGTATGTATGTATGTAGTGCAGTCATGATCCTGGATGGATGGATGATCATGATCCTGGATGTATGTATGTATGTAGTGCAGTCATGATCCTGGATGGATGGATGATCATGATCCTGGATGTATGTATGTATGTAGTGCAGTCATGATCCTGGATGGATGGATGATCATGATCCTGGATGTATGTATGTATGTAGTGCAGTCATGATCCTGGATGGATGGATGATCATGATCCTGGATGTATGTATGTATGTAGTGCAGTCATGATCCTGGATGGATGGATGATCATGATCCTGTATGTATGTAGTGCAGTCATGATCCTGGATGTATGTATGTATGTAGTGCAGTCATGATCCTGGATGGATGGATGATCATGATCCTGGATGTATGTATGTATGTAGTGCAGTCATGATCCTGGATGGATGGATGATCATGATCCTGGATGTATGTATGTATGTAGTGCAGTCATGATCCTGGATGGATGGATGATCATGATCCTGTGCTCGCTTGTTGCTGGTTGTCACATTATACAGATCGCTGTGTTCCCATGCCTCCCTGGTCTGTGTCATTGATGTGACTTGTATGCTGTCAGATGTCGGAGTCCCTGGTCTGGCCTGAGTCTCATAGCAGTCTCTGTGTGCCCCTCCCCCCCGGAGCCCCTCCCCTGGCTGTCTCTTGCTCTGGGAGTGTCTATGTGTCTTTGTCTGGGTGTCTCTCACATCTAGCAGACCAGACAGCTGTACAGAGAGGATCGGGGAAGGAAGAGACAGTCTGCACAGGGAACCCCACATCACAG
Organism: Rana muscosa; assembly: GCA_029206835.1. NCBI lineage: Eukaryota > Metazoa > Chordata > Amphibia > Anura > Ranidae > Rana > Rana muscosa. Next base: position 830,240,382 of record CM055116.1, read on the forward strand.
TGAGTGCTCCTTTGTGTGTGGCCCCATGGGGCCCCTGAGTGATCAGTGAGAATGTGACAGTATGCACGGACAGGGGGACGCGGTGGCTTGTGCTGGTGTGACAGATGGCTGTGTGTGTGTGTTGTAGTGACATTTCTCCGAGCAGATGGCCTGTCTTATCACCATCACCCCCTTTATTTCTCCATCCACCTCTCATTGGTATTAGGATCGCTCCTCTCCCCACCGTGTATCCTAATGCACAGCAATGATCGGATCATCACTTACATACACCATACTGGATCATGTGCGGGCACAGGAGCTCACACTCTATACCGATCTGCCATAAACAGACACACACACACATCACCCCTCCCACAAACACATAGCCCCGCCCACATTGCTGGAGCCACACTCACAAACAAGCTGTACACTGGCCCCACGTGTAGTGACAACACACTGATCACTCACCTGACACCCCCACCTACTGCATGGTCATCAGGAGCCCCTTCATCACAATGTACTGCTAAGAATTCCTATATGGTGGCATCAGAGCTTTCCTTACTTCCCCACCAACCTGATCTCTATGTCAAGGTCATAGATCCGACCCTGCAAGGAGAGGGTGAGGGTGGGCTGCCATTGCTTCCCTTCTCTATAATGCTGCCAGCCTGGGAAGATCCCCCATGGCGACTTATTCTCTCTAAACAGGGAGTCATGGGCGATTTTATGTGTATCTATCAATCATGGGTGCGCAACCTGTTACCCTTCAGATGTATAATGTGATATGAGATAAGCAAGTGTCTCCCCAAAGTTGGATCCAATTGGGTCTTTGCTGATGCACTATATTACCAAAAGTATTGGGACACCTGCCTTTACACGCACATAAACTTTAATGGCACCCCAGTCTTAGTCCGTAGGGTTCAATATTGAGTTGGCCCACCCTTTGCAGCTATACCAGCTTCAACTCTTCTGGGAAGGCCGTCCACAAGGTTTAGGAGTGTGTCTATGGGAATGTTTGATCATTCTTTCGGAAACGCATTTGTGAGGTCAGGCACTGATGTTGGACGAGAAGGCCTGGCTTGCAGTCTCCCCTCTAATTCATCCCAAAGGTGTTCTATCGGGTTGAGGTCAGGACTCTGTGCAGGCCAGTCAAGTTCCTTCACCCTAAACTCACTCATCCATATCTTTAAGGGCATTACTTTATGCACTGGTGGGCAGTCATGTTGGAACAGGAAGGGGCCATCCCCAAACTGTTCTCACAAAGTTGGGAGCATGAAATTGTCCAATGTCTTGGTATGCTGACGCCTTAAGAGTTTCCTTCACTGGAACTAAGGGGCCAAGCCAAACCCCTGAAAAACAACCCCCCCCCACCATAATCCCCCCCTCCACCAAATGACTTGGACCAGTGCATAAAGACATTGAGCAAATTTGGGGTGGAGGAACTTGCCTGGCCTGGACAGAGTCCTTACCTCAACCCAATGGAACCCCTTTGGGATGAATTAGATTGGAGACTTTGAGCCAGGCCTTCTCATCCACATCGGTGCCTGACCTCACAAATGTGCTTCTGGAAGAATGGTCAAACATTTCCATAGACACTCCTAAACCTTGTGGACAGCCTTCCCAGAAGAGTTAAAGCTGTTATAGCTACAAAGGGGGGGCCAACCCAATACTGAACCCTACGGACTAAGACTGCCATTAAAGTTCATGTGCGTGTGAAGGCAGGTGTCCCAATACTTTTGGAAATATAGTGTTATATGGGTGCAGGGCATGCACTGGCTGGTAGACGACACTATAACCTTCTATTCAACTATGAATTCATAAATCAAAGTACCTTCTGTTGCTCGCAGCCTCCTTTTTTTAATCCTTTGTTTTTATTGCTGCTGTGTGACTACCTTCATTCTCCATGATCTCTCTATAGAGGAACCTAGTCTCCCTCACTTGCCTGCCCCCAAGATGGACTATGGGATCTGTAGTGTACATGAACAGTAACACGCGCTGCTCCTTCCAAGCAAATGAGGGAGAAAAGGAGAGGTTCAGGAGCCCACAGTGGACACTTCATGGAGGCATAAAACACACCGTGAGAACCAAGTTTAATGGAAAATAAATTTCAGGCTCATAAAGTAGGGGATGTGTTTGGATTATTTTGGAAAATAAGGTCATTTAGTGTCACTTTAAAGCTGAACTCCAGGAATGATGTAACCAAGCTGGACCAGTGTAAAGTTTACAAATGCATCATTCCTGGAGTACCTATGAAGGGGTGCTGGGGATGCAGAAATTCACTAGTAGTCTGCACTTTATAGGGTCATCACTAGTTTTATTAATTTTTTCTGGGTGCTGCTCAAGCAACTTGATGCCTGTACACTGAAAAGGGGAGTTGCTCGCTTGGTACCTCTGCCATTCAGCAAATGTCCTGGTGTTTTTGTTTTTTTCTCGTGCACAAGAGGAATACATTATTGTCTATGGGGATTGTTCACACCTTTGCAACACACTTCTGCGCAACTTGGTAAAAAGGTGTAGGTGCTTCTTTTGGTTTGACATGGTGCATTCTGGCCCAATGGACTTCATGGAGAGCACATGAAAACAAAATTTGCTGCTAATAGTGTGTGTGTGTGTGTGTGTGTGTGTGTGTGTGTAAGAAAAAAAATAGCATGTTGTAAAGCGCTGGACAAACTGTTCTGTATAATAATTGCTACTAATAGTGCATATGTGTGTGTATAATATTAGCTTTTCAAAAAAAAATGTTTTTGTAAAGCTAATAAAAATAATAATAATAAAAAAAAAAAAAAAAAAAAATGTGTTGTGTTACACACTATTTGGCAGCTATTAATAAACATGATTTGTATAGCACCAACAGTTTTTCCAGCACTTTACAACATGCAATTCTTCTTTCTCCCCCCCCCCCCCCCCGCAAAAAAAAAAAGATTTGACACATTTTCAATACACCTTTTAGGCCTCATGCCCACGGACGTTTTTACAGCCGCGTTTTTGAGCGTTTTTTACAGCTTAAAAACGCCTGTCCATGTTAGTCTATAGCTTCATGCCCACCTAGATGTTTTTGAGCTGTAAAAAAAACCCAGGACCAGTGCGCTCCTCGGCGTTAGGCATAAAAAAACGCGATCGCGTTTTTAAGCTCCGACGTTTTATTGTGTTTTTCCAAAAAAAAAAAAATTATACAATAACCTGGACAGGCGTTTTTAAGCTGTAAAAACGTCCGTGGGCATGAGGCCTTATTCTTTTGATAATGCAAAAGCTGACATTTCTTTACTAGATCTGCAAGTATGTATTGGTTCAGAGTAGTCATTGAGTTCAGCTTACCCGCGATGCTCTTGGGAATAGTTTATTGATTTCTGTCTTGGCTAATGCATGATAAGAGCCGCCCATATGACCGAGTGCTTTTAGTCCTGTAAAAAGGACACTGAATTGCTATTGTTTTTCAGCTGATTTGTGTATACCAGCACAGAATGCAACAGATGTCCATTAATCAGTGTTGGGGACATTCAGATAAGCATTATAAGTATTGTGTAATACAATTGCATAAATGTCCAGGGTATATGGGTAATAACAATGTATTTACTCAACCTGTATTTAAATACAAATACTGGAAAGCTAGTGAAATGCCTATGCATACATAATAAACATATAATTAAAAAAAAAAAAACATCAAATGCAGCATAAAAGAGAAAAAAACAATTTCATTTTTTCTTCTTTTGATGCGTTGACTTGCTCTGTAAAAGCCTTTCATGTGGATGAAGAAATGGACTATGTAAGTAGAATGTGCATTAAGAAGTCTGCATTTCAACTGTGTACCTTCACCCTGACAACCTCTCTGCAGGGGGCATAAAGATTAGTAGGTTGCAAGCGTTCCTAAAAACAAGGATTGATGTAGCTAGTTCACTGTTCTGTATGTTTGTAGATAAATGTTTAAAGCGGGGCTGGATAGATGCCAGGTAGCCAATGCTCCATAAAGATGACAGCTGGAGCCTTGGGCTACATTCACACGGGCAATGGAGTGCAGATAGGTTGTTGCATTCAGAAGCAGCCAGACGCCACCTCCTGGATCCTCTGTGCTATGGCTACATACAAACGGGCCAATTCACTGCAGTGCGTGTGTGTGTGTGTGGCCTGCAGAAATGCCAACCCTGGACACGTCCAGGATCGGTCAGAGGTCCGTTTGCATGTTGGTGCTCAGACGAGTAGTTACAGGCAAACAGTGACTATGCCAGCCATAGCTTTGTACAGATTTGACAGCCGCTGCTGTTTGCACACATTGTATGCAGGCAGCATTTTAAAATCGCCAGCAAGAATTTGATTCCTGCCAGCCACTGCCCTGGCTGCCTTTTGGGCCGTCTGAACGTAGCCCAACTTTTGAGGCTTTCTCTAGTTGTCAAGGGCCCTTTCACACTAGCAGACCGATTTGGGTCCACCTGTCAGTTTTTCAGGCAGAGCTGATCGGACCCCCCAGTCCTCCTATGTAGCCGCGGATATCAATAGACGTGTCATGAACCAGCCACCCGCCTGCTCGGACAGATTCCCCGCTAAGCAGGCAGACTCCAATGGAGGGCCTAAAGGTTGCTCCTAAAAAAAATATCCTGCTGGCTCCTAGATTGGACAGACTAAAGCCTCATACACACGATCGGATTTCCATCGGACAAAGCTGTGGAATTTTGTCTGAAGGACGTTGGCCGTGAACTTGTTCTGCATACAGACGGCAGAACTTTTTCAGCCAACCTACACGAAACTACGTGTTTTTTTTTTTTCCTGCTCTAGCGCCACCCTTTGGGCAACTTCTGCTAATATTGTCTGATGGTTAGCATTGGTTCGGAGCATGCGTGTTTGTACTTTGGATTTTTTCCCGTGTGTACACACGATCGGATAATCGGACAAGACACATTTGTTGTCGGACAGTTTTAAAGCATGCTATAAAACATTTGTTGTCTGACAACAATTGTCCAATGGAGCGTACAAACGGTCGGATTATCCGACCAAAACCCTGCCATGGAAAAGGGAGCCAGCCGCTCAGGTGTAGAAATCCTCCAAATTACCTCCTCCCAGCAGCCAAGGGTGCAAGCAATGCAAATATCAGCAAACGGGAACGAAAAAATCTTCTGGATAGCAGCACTCCAAAAATAAAAGCCTTTATTTAAAAATCCAGGAATCCAAAACATGAATAAGCACTAGTACAGTGTGAAACGCGTCAGCCATTTTTTGACCAGTGTGTGTGTTTTGGATTCCTGGATTTTTAAATAAAGGCTTTTATTTTTGGAGTGCTGCTATCCAGAAGATTTTTTTTCGTTCCGGTTTGCCAAAACCCTGCCATCACACATTTGTCGGCAAATCCGATCGTGCGTACGGGCCCCGAATTTCATATTTGCCCACCCATGATTTATAGGGTCAGTCCATCTAAAACTGACATCTTATTTTTTTGGTGGTTGCTAGAGCGTTAAATCAATCCATGCTTCTCCTTTTTGTCTGAAGTTTTCTACTTTTTGAATTCTCAGATCTGTATGAATGCTGTAGAAATTAGAGGGGTCCACATTCTGTGCTGGATCTTTAATATACAGTATATGTAATGAAAGTTACACATTAGTGTTTTTTGTTTTATTGCTTTGTCTTGTTTTTAATATGGGGATTTTTTTATTTTTTTTTATATATTTTGGTACAATTAAACCATGTATAGTGTAGAAAATGTAATTTCATTGTGAATTTGTTTGACAAACCTTATCTATCTAATCGGGAAGATTCGGATTTTTTAGCGCAAGCAGTTAGACAAGTTTTGTGTGAAGAGATTGAGGTGGGGTCTTCAAGACCTAAGAAATCAGCTCTTAAATCTAAAGCAATGTTTCTCAACTCCAGTCCTCAAGGCACCACAACAGGTCATGTTTTTCAGGATTTCAATTATTTTGCACAGGTGATTTGATCAGTTTTAGGCCCCTTTCACACTGAGGCGTTGAAAAATCGCTCAAAAATGATAGGATTTTGTACCTAATATTTTACCGCGTTTTTACCGCGATCGTGGTAAAAATAGCGCTAACGCGTATGCGTTTTTACCGCGTTCGCGCCAAAATTAGCGCGAACGCGGTAAAAACGCATAGGCGTTAGCGCTATTTTTTAACATAACGCTTATGCCTATGCGTTTTTACCGCAAATCCCATTCATTTCAATGGGGATAGGCGTTTTTACAGCGCTATTTTATGCGCCCTAAAGTTGCTCTAAAAAAGCTGTTTGCAGGATTTTTTTCAACGCCCAGCCAGCAAAACGCCTCAATGTGAAAGCCCTCAGAGATTTCACATTGAGAATGCTGGGGCAGGATTATTTCAGGCGTTATTACAGCGCTATTTTTACCGCGAAAACGCGGTAAAAACGCCTCAGTGTGAAAGGGGCCTTACTGCCTGAGCCCTGGTTCACACTGGTGCGATTTGACATGTCAAATCGGCGAAATTTGCCGCAAATTGCGGGCAATGGCACTGTCCTAATCGGTACGGCGCTGCACCGATTTCAAAAAGTTTCTGTACTACTTTTTGCGATTTCAGCCGCGATTTACATTGACATCTGTGTCAGATGTCTCTGTAATCGAGCTGAAATCGGGACTGACAGGCAGGAGTGAAATCGTGCGAGTTCAGCTGAACTCGCACGGCTTCACTCCCGCAGCCCCAGTGTGAACCTGGGCTAAGTAATTACCACAGCCGTTTCATCTGAGGGAAATCCTGGAAACATGACCTGTGGGGGTGCCTTGAGGACTGGAGTTGAGAAACCTTGATCTAAAGCATGGATCATAAATGGTCTGGTTCAGCAAGGACTGGCCATATGTCAATCCAACTATGGCCATTCCCGCTTAAGAGAAGTCGACCTAACGATCCAATTTTTTCTTGAGCCGGAATATTGCAAAATTCTTCTTCGATCAGTGGAAGAGTCCCTGTCAGAATACAACAGCACAGTAGGGAGGATTCCTCTATCCACCATGAATGTGTAGATGCGGAAATTCGGCTTTAAGCTAGTTTATCTATGGATAGCTTAAAGGGGGTTGTAAAGGTTGTGTGTGGGTGTTTTTTTTTTTTTTTTTTTTTTTTTTTTTTAAATGGGTTCCTTTTAGGGCTGCAACTAACGATTATTTTCATAATCGATTAGTTGGCCGATTATTGTTTCGATTAATCGATTATTTGGTTAATAACCTAAAAAAAAAAAAAAAGTAATTTTGCTGCGATTTGCATATTTGCAATTTTTTGGGCCAATTTGTTGTTGGGCAGATTAAAAAACACAAATTGCCGCAAAAACGCATTACATGCTTTTCTGCAGCTTCTCCATTGAAGTATATTGAACCAAAAAAACAAAATGGCATTGTTTTCTGTTAAAAAAAAAAAGTCCTTGCCCTTTCCAAATACGCAGCAGCTGAAAAAATCAAGGATGTGAAAGTGTCCCATAGGAAACCATGTAAATGAACTGTAGCGCGTTTCTGCAAAAAGCACCAAAAAACACAGAGAAGTGACCCAGGCCTGAGATGTTTAGTAACATAATGGGGTTAAAAAAACTAAAATTTAGTACAAAAAGAGCAAATAATCACTGTAAGGGGTTCATTTTTTTACTGTGGGACAGTGAAAGTAATATTTACAGTAGCGATTTGCTCTTTTTGTACTATAAAGAGCTAATTTTAGTTCTTTTTTTTAACCCCATTATGTTACTGGCCGATTTAATCGATTATGAAAATGGTAATCGATTAATTTCATAATCGATTAGTTGTTTCGGCCCTAGTTCCTTTTAAGCTAGTGCATTGTTGGTTCACTTACGTTTTCCTTTGATTTCCCTTCTAAATGTTCTTTGTCTGAATTTCTCACTTCATGTTCCTCCTCAGTAAGCTTCACACCATTATCTGAGCCGTTCTGGCTGGGGGTTAGTCAGCGTGCTCGCTAGGGTTGCCGCCTCATCCCTTTAAACCCGAACACACATGAATTACACAGATTCTGAGGCTAATTTTAATGCAGATAGGGCACCAAGTGAGTTTAATTACCACATTTAATCAGCCACAGAACCTTTGTAATTCATATGTGTTCGGGTTTGAGGATGAGGTGGCAACCCTAGTGCTCGCCCCCTCCCTTGGGACTACATCCCTGCGGAGAGACTATGTGAACGTTCACAGCGTCTCCCCGCAGGGATGTAGTCCCAAGGGAGGGGGCGAGCACGCTGACTTAACCCCCCAGCCAGAACGGCTTGGATGATGGGGGCAAGCTTACTGAGGAGGAACAGGAAGTGAGAAATTCTGACAAAGGGAAAAAAACATTTAGGGCCCTTTCACACGGCATGGATCCGTAATGATCCGCCCGGTGAACATCTGCTTGCTCAGCATGGATCGCTCCGTTGATACCCCCCCCTGAGCCAGCGGATGACAGAGCGGTCCCTGCACACTGTGCAGGGTCCGCCCTGTCAGATCTCCGCTCTCCCCTAATGGGGGGATTGGATGAACACGGACTGTCTGTGTTCATCCGATCCGCTCTGCAGACGGATTGAAAAATAGGATTTTCCTCTGTCTACAAAAACAGCATTGCGGACCCGGATGAGATCAGATGTCAGCGGATGATCTGCTGACACCCGCTATCTCATAGGGATTAATGTATGTCCCCTTTTTCATCCGTAAACGGATGGATGAAAAAGCGGACATGCGGTCCGCATGTGTGAAAGGGGCCTAAGAAGGGAAATGGAAGGAAAAGATAAGTGAACCAACAATGCACTAGCTTAAAGGAACCCATTTAGAAAATTAAACAAACCTTTACAACCCCTTTTTTTTAAAGCTGGCCATACACAGAGCACATTTTGACTGGTTGAGCATGAAAGGTGGCCCTGTTGGCACCCTTCTGCCTGACATTCTTCACGTGCAAAATCGCAGGAGCCGAGTGGAAAATTGTTGGCTGAACAATGCCGGCATCCAATCGGATGCAGGCACTGTCTGGGTATTTTGATAGCTGGCGGCACCGGCTGTTGGAATACGATAATTGCTTGAATAGTATATTTTATATATGTAGTTTGACCCAGCATAGAAGACTGCTTCTTTCTTTTGTTGCAGAAATGCCCTATATCCATAATATAATGCCTGGATGGATGTTGTGTACTCCAATGGGTGACACCACTTCTCTAGCCCTCTGTATTTCAGAATTTTTATATGTGTGTGTGTGTGTATGTATGTATGTGTATGTGTATATGTGTATATATATATATATATATATAGTAAGTCTAGCTTAGACTCATGAAAACTGATTGTAAAGCATGTACATTTGGATTTATGCCTTTAAAAAAACAATGTTCTTGGTAATTTCCATGCGCTCAGTATGAATAGCAGGAGAGGAATGACATGTTATTGCCCTGCAGCATGCTTTCCCTTGTTGCATGCCAAGCGTAGTGCTGGGCAAACTACAGTGACATAGAGGAGAGGCTGGGTTAGATAAATGACTGAGCTGCCTGAAGCCAATTGTGTATTCCAGATTCGTGTACAGTTTGTTCTAGATAGGACTGGTCCTGTGTTGAAAGGCTGCATACCTCAATCAGTCTCGTTACACTTGTTGTTCTTCCTTCACAATGCAAATTGTTGCAATTGAAGGACGCTTTCCTTGAGAATCGTCTTTTTAAACCATGTAAACAGGGAGAACCTGATTTTATTTTCCTGGCAAACTGAGGAGATCTACGACTTATCTGATGGGTAAAATCTCCTCTTTGGTGGTTGTGATTAAAATCTGGAAATTTCCATTCCCAAAGAAATGTATCCATTGGTGGGGGTTTCATTAATGAAATTCATAGAAGCTACTTATGTTCCAAACACTAGGGAGTACTTGGCGCTCAGCTAAAACGAGAGCTTTTTCGGACTGATAAATGGATTTCAGTCTGCTGCTAATGCATTTAAAGTTTCGTCAAAACAGAAAAAGCATAAATCAGCACAAGGGACGTGACTTACTATTAATCTGTGTCCCTTGTGCTGCTGGCTCTTGGATTCCTAAAAAATCTTCGTCTTCTAACCCGCCCGCCTCCTTAATTTTCTGGTGCGACAGGGGTTGATAGAACCAATGAAGCTGACAGTCTTTCATCAAGAGTGCTTGACTATGCCCTCCCTTTCCACCCAGCTCCTCTATTCATAGCCGCTGTGCTACAGCGTCTATAAATGAAACATAATGTATGAATGAAGATTGAAATCTGTACACGTTGCTTCAAGGGGAAAATGTTTAGCCCCCCCCATTTACACGAGTGTTTTTCGGCTCGTTCCCTATGCCGGACTCAACTTGTGGAATCCCATTTTTATTTTTTTTATTTTTTCTGATGGTCCCTGTTCACGCTTCTAAGCTCAGAAAACGACATAGGATCAGGGCCATCTTTAACACGGGGTAAAAGGGGAAGCTGCCCCGGGCCCAGTCATTGTTGTGGGGCCCAAAGTAGCTGTCCCTTGAGCCCACACTGCCCGCAAATAGTTAAGTGGATTCGGGGCCCCCTCTAGACTTCTGGGTGCACTTGTTAACACCTCACCCACATGCACAGGGAAAACTCATCTCTAATGTCCTTGGCGAGCCCAGTGCAAACAATGCTTGATCCTCCTATAATACATGTGCAAAAACTCGCACAGAGCTTGTAAAGTGCCCGTTTTCAAGTCAGAAGAAATTCCCTCTGCTCAGGTGGGAATGCAGATAGATGCAAGCTGAACTGAATAAGTCTGAAATTGTAAGGCTGACAATTATGAGGAAACACCTGCCCATTCTGCCAGTTAACTTGTGTTCCTCCAGCATTCTGATCCCGACAAGCATGGAAGCAGATCTTTGCTTATGTAGCTGGGTGCTATATTTAGGGGAGTATCTGAGTGGTAATATGGCTCAGATACACTAATTGTCAGGCTTCTTGGACCATTTCTGTCCCTGGGAGATGGTATTGGTGTGCTGTGGCCTACAGGTGGCGCTGTTGCCGTAGGCCAGGGTTGAACCACTGATGCAAGGCTGTGCCTTTTTGTCCCCTCTCGGCAGTGGTGACGGCAGGGCGGGGAGCCTGCTGTGCCTGTCGAGGGTATAAGAAGGGGCGGCCATCTCCCCAGAGGGGTCGCACCCAGGCACCTTCAGCCTGGGTGGTGCGTGTGTCGTCTCCGGGTGCCCTAGGCCCGGAGGCCGAGTTCCTGTTCCATCCCAGACACCTTTAGTCTGGGGTGAGGTACTATTATTATTATTTATTTTTATTTTTTTTGAGGCCTGGAGATCGAGGGCTCCCAGGGTGCCGCCTTGCGAGGGGACCCGTATCCAGAATCGAGGAGGCCAGGGAGGTGACCCCTTCTGAAGACCCAGCGCAGAGTCGTGGCGACAGTGGGGGCCTCTGGTAACTCTCCGGAGGGAGGTTCTTCTCCTTAACAAGGGCCAAGTTTCTTCAATAAGGAAGTGCATGTTCTGTAGGTCATAGTGGCAGTGACTCTACGCACACCAGGTCAGTGGCAGTGACCAAATAGGGCAAGGCCCTATTCACCAGGTCAGTGGCAGTGACCAACTTCACCAGGTCAGTGGCAGTGACCAACTTCAACAAGTCAGTGGCAGTGTCTTTCATATTCACCCGGTCTGTGGCAGAGACCGTGCGCCCAAACCTGTTCGTGAAGTCAGAACAGTAAGAGAACCTAAATTAAAGTTTGTGCCTGGACCTCCTCCCACCTTATCTGACCTGTCTTGTATCAACCTGTCTGCTCTCATAGAGACTATTTGTTATCCGTGGTGAAATAAATACAAAGGTTGGACTTTCAGTTGGTGTGGACAGTTACTTTACTGGGGAGAATTAAGGACTTGTTTCTGGCCAAATGCAGAAGTGAGATCAGCTCGGGAGGATTCTAACACCAGCCGCAGGCAGGCCCGAAAAACTAACACTGCTCAACCTCCCCATCCAGGAGGGTACGGGCTTCTAGTGCGGTGCGCCCCATTGTTTCCCGCGGAGGAGCCAAGTATAAGAAAAGCAGGTAAAGTCTGGGGTGGGTGCGCTAGACTTATGTGGTAAGTTTGTGTCATTTTAGCACCTAATTGGAACTACAGAATGCCATCTTGACGCACTATGTGCCCATAGTCAGCCTTAACGTGTCCCTTTTGATTGACAGTGGCTCCTAGCAAGAGCTGTGCTATCAGAACCAGCAGCCTTTAGTAGTGTGCGTTGCACTGTGCAATGGAAGATCAGTAGATGGGGGGGGGGAACTACATTCCCTGCCAGCCCATATGTCATGCTGCTGCCTATCCTCAGACAATGCCGCCAAGCCCCCCCACACATAGTAAAAGCTGGAAAGGGAAGCCTGTGTGGTCTCATGACCATGGAATAAAGGTGCCATTTACAGGAATTTCAAGCTTTATTTTTAGCTACTGCACTGTATGGGAGATGTAGGGATGTTTTTCAGTTGCCAAATGTGATTTAAAATTAGTGACTTCACATATGCTTTAAGTGTTGATTCTTAAAGCTTATCTTGACTCAGGACTAAAAATGTAAACCAGTCCCTAGATGTGGTGGCTGCAATCTTATTTTTTATTTTTTTTTAGGCTTCTTTTCCTTTTTACCTGCTGCATTGTGGCATCCTATTTAAATAGGTGTTGTCACACATTGCAGGTGCGCCTATAACCTATGCCATTGCGAGCTCCCTCTGGAGGCTGACATTCAACTGTGTGAATCCGCCCTTCGTAAAAATTTCAGGTTCAAGTCTTGTTCCCTTTTTTATATATTGTGCTTTTGTATTAGTTTTATATATTTATTTATACGATCTGTCAGATTTTTTATTTTACCGTTCTGTCCCCTATGGTATAAAGTACCTGTAGTACTTTATCCCATGTTTCTAGGTGCTATCTAACCCTAGTTATGAATACCAGCCTGCCCCTCTTCCGTCCTGCCGTGGCTGAGCCGAAAACGGTTATGAAGAACATGGCAGTCTGACATCTCAGTGTTGAGGTCCCACCAGGAATACTACAGTGCATTCCAAACTGGAGCTGGCGGGTCCTTTAAAAGACTCAAGAAACCCGTTGGAAGCTTTGCAAATGCTTTGTATGTACAAGGCCTAACTGTGATTGAAATGTTGGGCACAGCTAGGCACACTAGCTGTTTGGCCCATATGTGTCAAATATCAACATTTGTCAGGCACCATGGTGGCACAGGTGCAGCGTCCGGCCCCACTGACAGCGAGTGGTGCTTGCAGTTCAGGCTGTAGGCATTCAGGGCCATATTTCTGAAATTCTGTGTGTTCGGGAGTATGGCCCTTTTAGCATATGGCCTTAGAGGAGAAGTTTGGGGTTTATCTATAATCCCCCTCCATGCTGTGGCTGTCCCCTGTTGGCTCTAAGACCAAGAACCGAGTGATCACGTGACCACTGATCACTCAGTTCTCAGTTTACCAGCAGTAGGGAGCGGTGACTGCCAGAGTACTGGGCTGAAAAGGGGGCGGCAGCGGCTACCTCTGGCTGTCAGCGGAGCGCTGAAAGGCTGAGCCAGTTGCCAGTCAGACATCTGGGTGGATCTGGGCAATATAGTAAGGATCCTTCCAGAGCCTGGAGGATCTCTGACATCAGCCCACTGTCATGATTCTGGGTCACAGGAGAGCAAAAGTAATTGCACTCCTGTGACCCATAAGAGAAGTATGGCCAAAACTTTTAGGCACAAGCACCACATGGTGTCCACCCAACATATTTTCATATGTGCAGGTCAATACTAATGCACCGACACATTGGTGCTTATACAAGTACAAGGGCGTACAGACATTCACTTCTATGATCAGCTTTACATCTGACCTGTCTTCCTGTGCACAGGAAAATTCTGTATTTTATTTATGCTATGCATTTTTTATGCTTAAAGAGGAACGACAGTCTGCTCACATAATTTGTAATAAAACTGCTTTGCCATTCTGAAGCTTCCCTCCAACCACTTTGCATATTTTATATATACTGTGATTCTGTACTTGCCAAATATGCTACATACATCTCCCTCCACTAAGTCTGGATGTAGCTTTTTTAACTGGGCAGCTGAAGCTGCTGCCTGTTCACTTCCTGGATTAACACAGACACACCTGCAGCTCTCATTGGCCCTCTTATGACCCCCCCCCTCCTTCCTGGCATGATGTCATAAGCCTAGGCTAATAACTGGACAAGAAACAGGAAGTGGGCTGTACAAGGAATTTACTGGCAAATTTCTTTTTTTTTTTTTTTTTTTTCTGTCCAAAGTTAAAACGACAAGGGCAGAAGATTTAATAGCTGGTAAGATGAAAAAATTACTGAAGTTCCGCTTTAAATGAGCAGTACAGCCAAAGGTCGTTTGGCTGTACCTCGCCTGTGGATCACAGAAGTGCAGATCGTTCAGCCTGCTGTCTGCTGAGAACAAGTCACAAGAATGCAGAAGTCATCGAGCCAGTCCAGGCTCAGGAAAGATCATGACCATATGGTCTGGATCCGCCCACATGCCTGGACTGGCACCCGGCTTGGCCTCTCAGCAAGCCGCTGAGAGCCTGAGCCGGCCGCTCTCCACAGCCCAGCACTCCAGTGAGTGCAGGGGGCAGAGCAGAGAACCAGTCACTGACATTTTACCAGCTCTTTGCTTGCTTATTTCCTGGTGGTCTCTGACTTCAGCATGGTCACTCACACAGACCAAGTATACAAATCAAGACAAACTGAAGTCGGAACTCTTGAGCTGCATTCTTGCGATGCTTAAATTGCTAAAGCCATTGAACCAGCATAACAACCAGATGTCTGCAACTGCGCAGAGCAATTGAGAGCTCCCTCTAGAGGCTGATCTACAAATCCATATGTAGCGCACTCACCCCCTTCACCCGCCTTTTTGGCTCCTCACAGGAAGAGAGGGCACACCACGCCACAAGCCCGTACCCTCCTGTGTGAGGAGGTTGAGCGGTGTTGTTGGTGGGTCTCCACAGCCAGAAAACCAGAATCCTCCAGAGAATGATTCTCACCTCTATGGTTAATAAAGATAAGTCCTTGTTTTCCCCCAGTGACTTGAATGTCCACACCAGCTGCAACTCCAGCATAGTTTTTTTATTTCTCGTAAATAACAGTCTCTGATAAGTAAAGGTTGGAGGGAGAACAGGACAGCATAAGATGTGGGAGAGGTCCAGGCACAAACTTAATCACTTCACTGCTTGGCTTCTCAAACAGACTCAGTCCATATGGATAGTCTCCCTAGATAGGGACTAGCAGCCAGGGCCGCTGATAGGCCAGTACAACCAGCCCTGTTGTACTGGGCCCGCTCTCATCAGCTACACAGTGGGGCCCTGGCATCATTGCAATTCGTTACTGCATTTAAAAAAAAAATAGTTTTCTAAACTTTTCCCCCACTTCTACTCACTTTCAGGGAGGGTATATAATTTTCCTGGGTCCCATCAGGTCATTTCAGAGACCCAGGAGGGGAGTGCAGTGGAGGGACTATTTTCTTATTTTCGGGCACATGTACATCATGCCGCCCCACTATTCTATTAGTCCCGGCTGGCGGAGTGATATTGCAATTCTCCGTTCGGCTCTCGGCTGCAATCCTAGCAAGATGTGAAGAAGTTGAGCGGCTGACAGAAGAGCAGGAGGACAGCGTGGCTGCACTGGACACAGTGAGTGGGGATTAGAGGATAGAATACTCACTGTGTCCTATTATGTATTTCACAGCACAGCAGGTTATCAGCATTACAATTATCACACAGGTAGCAGTAGCACTGTAAGCAGGTGCTCTATCATGTCTCTATCATGTCTCTATGTCACATTGCTTTTGGATGCTGACTTTGTTATGGCTGTTAACTTATTGCTGTACTTACTGTATGTAAGTAACAGCCATAACAAAGTCAGCACCCAAAAGCAATGTGACATAGAGACATATTAGAGACATGATAGAGCACCTGCTTACAGTGCTGCCTGTGTGATAATTGTAATGCTGATGATAATAAGAAACAGTGTAATGCTAATTTACACTTCATTTTAACTGCTTCCTGTCCAGCGACGTATCAGTACGTCGCTGGATTGGAAGGGTGATATCTTGGTCATCACTACAGCAATGATCAAGATATAATTTTTTAACACCAGCAATTCTGCACAAAGTAAAAGTAATCCTAGTGGCTAAGAAGCCCCTGTATTACTTTTACAGGCAGTGGAAGGGGGTTCCACCACCACCTTTACTGCTAGATGTGACCAGTAGCATCTGGTTACTGGGACACAGTGAGAGAGATGGATGTCATTCGACCCACCGCGTGATGTCAGAAACTGGAAGTGATGAGGATTTTATCACTTTCGGTTTCGGCTCATTTAATGAAACCATTACCGGCTTGAACAAGTATCTGATCAAACTGATCTCGGTTTGATCTTATGCTTTGGAGGCCAGAGGACAGATATGGGGTCTAAAAGACCCCTCCATAAAGAGGACATGTCATGGCCCATGCTATCACAAGGGATGTTGTTCATCTCTTGTGAAAGCAAAAATGAAAAAAAACATGTAAAGATACAGTGTAAGATTTGTTTTTCTGTGTAATAAAATAAATAAAATACAATTAAGGCCTCATGCCCACTGGCGTTTTTACAGCTGCGTTTTTGAGCGTTTTTTACAGCTTAAAAACGCCTGTCCATGTTATTGTAAATATTTTATTTTTTATTTTTTTTTGAAAAAAAAAAAAAAAAAAAAAAAACGTCGGAGCTAAAAACGCGACCGCGCGTTAGTGCGCGTTTTTTGCGCGTTAGTGCGCGTTAGTGTGCGTTTTTTGACGCTCGCGTTTTTTCCTGCCTAGTTCTGACGCTGAGGAACGCACTGGCCCTGGGTTTTTTTTACAGCTTACAAACGCCTATGCTCTTTACAGCTCAAAAACGCCTAGGTGGGCATGAAGCTATAGACTAACATGGACAGGCGTTTTTAAGCTGTAAAAAACGCTCAAAAACGCGGCTGAAAAAACGCCCGTGGGCATGAGGCCTTAAAATAAATTTAAACTGCCCCAACTCCTTCATGCTTATTAATTGCAAATGCATGCGGTGGCTCCGCACACATATGTAAATCGCTTCAAGCCGGGGCCAGGGGTGGGGTCAAGGGCGTGGTTGAAGGGGGCCCCGTCAGGTAGGCTGTACAGGGCCCCATGATTTCTAACAGCGGCCCTGCTAGCAGCCAAATGGTACTCTAACTTAACTGCAGTCTTTGCCACAGACCTGGTGAACTTGGTCTCTGCCACAGACCTGGTGAACTTGGTCTCTGCCACAGACCTGGTGAACTTGGTCTCTGCCACAGACCTGGTGAACTTGGTCTCTGCCACAGACCTGGTGAACTTGGTCTCTGCCACAGACCTGGTGAACTTGGCCTCTGCCACAGACCTGGTGAACTTGGCCTCTGCCACAGACCTGGTGAACTTGGCCTCTGCCACAGACCTGGTGAACTTGGCCTCTGCCACAGACCTGGTGAACTTGGCCTCTGCCACAGACCTGGTGAACTTGGTCTTTCAAAGCTTGACCTCTATGTAAGGAGAAGACATCCCTCTAGAGTTACCGGGCCCCTTCCTTCACCATGACTTCTCACCGGTTCCTCCCCCGGCCTCCTCGTCCAAGATACGGGTCCCCTCGCAAGGCGGCACCCTGGGATTCCTCGATCCTTGATGGGGCCCCAGCCGAAGGTGCTGGGTCCAAGGCCTTTGCTGCAGTCCCAGGGCTAAAGGTACCTGGGACTGATTCACCGACCTCCGCTCCTAGGCCAAAGGTGCCCAGGGCGGCAGGAACACACTCCATGGGGTAGGACCCCCGACCACGACAGTCCGAATCGACCCCCAACAGGCAGCGTCTGCCCCCTTTTTTTATCCTCTCCCAGCATGCACAGCAGGCCTGCCACACCCACTGTATGGCTGCTGAGGGGACACACAAGGCACAGCACTGTATCAGCGGTTCAACCCTGGCCTACCATGGCAGCGCCACCTGCAGGCTACGGAACTATACACCAATACTCTCCCTGTGGACAAAAATGGTTGACAGAATCCTGACAATTGGAGTGTTTGAGCATAACTACCACTCAAACACTTCCCCTAAATTTAGGACCCCGCTACACATATTTAAAGGATGAGTTCACCTTTTGTAACCTATTACAAAAGGTGGGGGACAGCTAGCTGCCAGTTGGCTTCTAGCCATTAAAGTGTTTATTTTGCAGGTTGTATATTAAAAAAAAAAAAGACATAATGAGCTAGTATGCATACTAATGAATGAATCACTTACCTGAGATCGAAGCGGTGCTTGGACACCTCCGTCGCCGCCGCCATCTCGCTCCCCTCTGCCTTCTGTGTATCGCTGCTCCAGCACTGTGATTGGCCCCGGAGCGGCGATGACGTCACACGCATGCGCGCTCGGGCCGGCTAACTCCATTCAGAAATCCGGCTACTAAGCCGGCCCGCTAGTGCGCATGCGCGTGACGTCAGCGGCGCCAGTTTTAAATGCAAATATCTCCTTAACCGTGTAGGTTAAAGATATTTCATGCACCTACAGGTAAGCCTTAATCTAGGCTTACCTGTAGGTGTTTGTTTACAAAGTGGGTTTACAACCACTTTAAAGCTGTCGGCTTTTAGTTCTCGGTGAATTACCAGAGCACTGTTGAATGCTGTAGGTAGTTCATTGAGTCATTGTGTATCTGCCTGCTCATATTGGAGATATGGGCAAACGGCTACACAGACAGTCTGCAGGAGCATGGCATTACACCCATGATCTGCTGATTGTGGGTGCAATGCTTTACAAGCTCCTAGCAAAAAATATAATTCATGTTTTTTTACCTGCAAAAAGTGTGCATTTATTTTTATTTTGTAAAGGTGAACTTCTCCTTTTTAACGTGCATGTTGTACAGGCTTGCTTGTATTTTTGCAGCTGAACTGCAGCCTTAGGCACAGCTCGTTTTTTTCGGCCGCTAGCAGGGTGCTTTTAACCTCGAAGGGGTTAAAAGCGCCTGTGTTGTGGCGCTTCCGAATTGCTTTTCACACGCTTTGGAAGCGCTGCCCACTCACTTCAATGGGCATGGCGTTTTGGGAGTGCTGTTTATAGCGCTCCCAAACATTCCCCCAAAGAGGCTGCTTACAGGACATTTCCTAACGTCCCGTATGTGTAAGATATAAGGTCTGGGGGATTTATATTTATGTAGATAACTACCTTTTTCAACATCCAGTATGGCTCAATCTATTAGCTCAGAATGACTGGTGGCATTGGCCACATAGCAAGTGTAAAATGGCTTCCGTTGATGTAAACACTGTAGAGCAGCCATTCTCAACCAGGGTTCTGTATAACCCTAGGGTTCCTCAAAAGGTTGCTGGGGGTTCCGTAAGCTGTAACTGGTGGAACTATCCTGATGGAGCCAGCAGCATGACACCAATGATCTTTAACGGTCAGTAATGGTGACCTACTGGCCACAATCTAAAGGACCCAACTGTCCCTTTTTGATGACTTTCATTTTAGAAGGGTTTCCCCAAGGCCTGAAAATTACTTCAAGGGGTTTTCTGGGGGTAAAAAGGTTAAAGACTGTCCTAGAGTGACCTCTAGTCAAATTAGGTGTCGCAAATGTACATAGGAATTTCATGTTGATTTATCATGGTGGTGCTTCATATAGTGGTATATTACACTGGTACTGTGACTCCACAGCCCACAAGAAAATACATGTTTGGTACAGTACTACCTAAAGTTCCATAATGCATGAAAGCGATTAATGTGTTATTTACGGGAATGCATGTTTCATGCTCTGTGGCTTTTATTTATATGGGCATAGCCATAGCATAAAGTACAGATATGCTGTGTTGACATATTACGGTTCCAGTGCAGGCATTCAGCATGTGTATTCCATCTGGGGCCACATTTGTACGCATAATTGGGTTGCCCTGCCTGTTGACGGTGTGTGTGTGTGTCCCGGCATGACTGCTGTGTTGTGGTATTTCACAGAACGTGTGTGACATTATACACGCCAGTGTGTATTTAGCAGCCTGTTTTTCTCTCATGGGGTTGATCTTATTGACCTTCAAGATTTGAAGGGCAGAAGCTGCGTAACTCCTGGGAGCCTTGCCACAGACCGTGTCAGCCCATGCAAGCAGGAGCATACCATTATTTCAGAGGGAGTTCATGTGACAGCCCAGTAGTGGAAATAACATAGGATAATAAAAGGGTCACCACTGTACCATGGCCTTGTCCCCCCCACCCCCTACTGCTTGGTTCATACTAAATGGCAGAGGAAAGGTCTAAGGCGGAGAGAGTGGAGAACACAGTATTTTCTAAGTTCACCAAGATGCCAGAACAAGGCTCTGTTCATTAGCATTGTGTTAAGGTGTGGTGAATTCATGATCCGATGAAAAATTTACAAGGGGTTATATTGCAACTTTCCACTGCACCTCCTTTTTTTTTTTTTTTTTTTTTTTTTTTTTTTATAGCATGTGGTTTATTTACACATACAATAGAGTACTGCAGGTCATACAGTAATTGTACTAACAGTTCTTTTTTCAGAGAACATTTTTGGTAATTGTTAGAATAAATAATGGTATTACTTTATTCCAGTTTGTGGTTACAACAATAGTACAGCCACAATCCCTGTGTAAACTACAGAAATATCGAAATGAACATTTTTTTTTCCACTTTAGAATGTAGAATTATTTTCTTTACAATATATGTTGATTTTTAACGCTGAACCCTGGCAGTGCCCCTCTATTCACATTACAAAGGTTAAATGCTTAACCACTTCTCCACTGGGCCTATTCTGGCACTTCTCTCCATGTAAAAATCATCCTTTTTTTGATAGAGTATAATCAGAACCGATAGAGGTACCAGGGAATAAAATGGCGGTCATTGAAAAATTATTGAGCAAATACCGTGCAAGATAAAAAGTTGCAAACGCCTTTTGGGGGGGGGGGGGGGGGAACGGTTTCACGAATTAAAAAAATAACAACAGTAAAGTTAGCCCAATTTTTTTGTATAATGTGAAAGATGCTGTTACGCCAAGTAAATGGATACCTAACATGTCACGCTTTAAAATTGCGCAAACTTCGGCACTTAAAAATCTCCATAGGAGACGCTTGAATTTTTTTTACAGGTTACTACTTTCGAGTTGGAGGTCTAGTTCTAGAATGGTTGCTCGCACTCTACCGCACGCGGCGATACCTCACATGTTGGGTTTGAACGGCGTTTACATATGTGGGCGGGACTTGCATGCGTGTTCGCTTCTGAACACGAGCTACCGGGGACAAGGGCGTTCATTTTTTTTATTTTTTACTGAATTATTATTATTTTTTATCACTTTTATTCCTATTACAAGGAATGTAAACATCCCTTGTAATAGGAATCATTGTGACAGGTACTCTTTATGGAGAGATGCGGGGGTCAGTAAGGCCCCACATCTCTCCTCCAGGCTGGAAAGCATGAGATCGGTGAAAAAAAATTCACCGATCTCATGCGGACAGCCAAAATTGCGGCTTTGTTTACTTCCGGGTACCGGGCGTGATGTCACCTGGTCACCAGTCCTCTCTATCGTCGTGAGCCGGCGCTGGCCGATTGGTTCTCCGGACCCCCGATGACACGTGAGAGCCCAGAGAAACACCGGATGGCGGCGGGGGGGGGGGGGGGTGTGTCCCCGTCCCCTCCCACCACCTATAAGAACGATCAAGCGGTGGATCTGCCGCTATGATCATTCTTGTGGTACACAGAATCGCAAGAAGAACAGAATGATGCCTGTAGCTGCAGGCATCATTCAGATATCCCCCTTCAAAGTCGTCATATGACGTCCTTGGTGGAGAAGTGGTTAAAGAAACCCCCGACCTTAAAAAATGTAACTTTGAAATCCCTAACATGTGTCTCTGTGTCTTATCTATCTATCTTACTAGTCCAGCATTGTCTTGCTTGCAGGCAAAGTTCTCCCAGGCTGCCATTTTGAATTGGCAGCTGGCACAGGGATCTGTGGGTGCATCTTGGCATGCAGCGTATCCCCTGCGCATGTGCAGAAATGACTCAGGTCTCTGCCAGTAATATGCTCATGGCATGTCTGCGCATGCGTGGGCTCTCCTGGAATCGATGTCTGTCATACATCCTAGGAGGCAGTTTTTAAGATCTTGCAGCATGCCCAGAAATGCTGCAGGGTCTATGCCAACCCATTTCTACACACACACACACACACACACACACACATATATATATATTTATTAGGGCTGCAACTAACGATTATTTTCATAATCGATTAGTTGGCCGATTTATTGTTTCGATTAATCGGTTAATAACCTTCAAAAAGGTAATTTTGCTGCGATTTGCATTTTTACATATTTTTTTTGACCAATTTGTTGTTGGGCAGATTAAAAAACACAAATTGTCGCAAAAACGCATTGCGTGCTTTTCTGCAGGTTCTCCATTGAAGTATATTGAACCAAAAAAACTAAATATCACAGTTTTGCGTTAAAAAAAAGTCCTTGCCTTTTTCCAAATACGCAGCAGCTGAAAAAGTCATGGATGTGAACGTGTCCCATAGGAATCCATGTAAATGAACTGCAGTGTGTTTCTGCAAAAAGCACAAAAAAACACAGAGGTGTGACCCAGGCCTGAGATGTTTAGTAACATATTGGGGTTAAAAAAACTAAAATTAGTACAAAGAGCAAATAATCGCTACTGTAAGGGGTTATTTTTTTTACTTTGGGACAGTGAAAGTAATATTTACAGTAGCGATTTGCTCTTTTTGTAGTATAAAGGGCTAATTTCAGTTTTTTTAACCCCATTATGTTACTGGCCGATTAATCGATTATGAAAATGGTAATCGATTAATTTCATAATCGATTAGTTGTCGATTAATCGATTAGTTGTTTCGGCCCTAATATAGATATAGATCTAGATATATAGTGTATGTATGTGTGGGCTTCCGATCTTTGTCATTCTCTCCTAGGTGAGAACAGAGAATTGAAGGTGTTTTTACAAAAGAGTTTCTTCTGCCATTGTAATGGGGAAGGGGGATAAGGAGACAACAGAGGATTTTAGGGAACAGGGTAACGTTCAGCTTTAAGTGTAGGGGGAAGATGAAAAGGTTCTATTGCCTACCTTAGTCAACCAATCACCCGTTACCAGCTCTGGTGCATTCCTCTTTTCCTTGGTGCTCTTGACTGTGGGTGACCCCTCTGCATTATTGCATACAATGCGGGGCTAATTTTGTACATGGAGGCGACAGGAGTGCCATCGCACTGTAGTGCCCTAGAGTGGAGACTTCACTCAACCAAACTTTAGAATTGTTACTCTACATAAAGACGGCCTAGGCTATAATAAGATTGGCAAGACCCTGAAACTGAGCTGCAGCACGGTGGCCAAAAGGTTCTATTGCCTACCTTCGTCCCCCGTTTCCAGCTCTGGTGTTGTCCTCCTTTTCCTTGGTGCTGTGGGTGACCCCTCTGCATCATTACATTCAAAGCAGGGCTAATTTTTGTACATGGAGGGGGCAGGAGTGCCATTGCACTGTAGTGCCCTAGAGTGGAGCCTTCGCTCAACCAATCGCCTAAATCAAGAGCCTGCTGGAGTGGGGAGTAAAGTTAGGTCTTGGGGTGAAGGAAATAAGGAGTTACACTAAGGAGAAGTTAACTCTTGCAATGCGGGAAGGCCCCACTGCAAGCATACATTTTGCCTGATTCCCGGAAATCAGCTATAAAGTGCATGAGAAAGGGAAATTTAGTCATATCTTATACTGAGTCACTGAGAAATTGAAAATGAAGATGGATGATGGTTCAAGGATTTGCATCTGAAAGGAAATGACAGTTCCCTTCTATCTGGGACAAAACCTGATCATGTAAAGTCATTGTTAATGTAATGGTATCTTATGTGTGAATGTTGGCTCTTTCCTGCCATTAGTGTATAATTTACCTTTTTTATGTCAATATTGATTCAGTAATTTGGCATCTCCTGCTCTGTGGCTAATCTATATACATTTATAATGACAGAGAAAGCATTGTGATCGTGCCATAACCCGGAGCAATTCCTGTCAGCCATAGTAAGATAAGAACATTTTTCTGATTGGTTGCTGAAGGGTTCCAAGACCAACAAAAGTAAAAACCACCCCACAGCCGAGAGTTGCAAGGATGACTTCTGTGAAAGAAGTGTATAATATAAAATCATTAACAAGCTAATCTATGATTAAAGAGGTAGTGAATGATGGAAGATTTGCCTAAGAAAAATGAAGGCAGGCAGAAGGTCTGACTAGTCACCAGTATTTTCTGTGGTCTGTCTGCAGCTGATCTTTCCCCTTTACTAAAGATGACCATAGACAGATTTTGTTTGCTTTATTTCATTCAGCCTACTGGCTGAACGAAAAAACAAACGGTTTCCTCCATCCATATATTCAAGTTGGATAGAGGAATAATCCCCGCTGAGACATTGTATTCTGGCAGCAGAGTCTCCTCCACTGTTGGAATACACTGATCAGCGGCTGCATCGGCTGTTCAAGACATATATTTTCCTTGTCAATAATATTTATTGGTTGCATAATACATACTCAAGACATATTTTCCAACAAGCTCAAACAAAATAAGTTGTTTGCTAGAATGAATGAATTTCGAGTGGGAGTGGCCTCACATAGGTTGGCCAGTCCCTGCTAAACCATCTGGATTTCAATCTATTTGTGGCCAGCTTAACTCGCTATACCATGTTCTGCACTGTGTCTGTGAGGAGGTGGCCATCTTGGTAGAAGCTGGGGTTTGCTTCCCCATATCGGTCTCCAGCAAGGAGAAAAGTTAGCAGTGCAGTAGTGATATCGCCAGATCTGTTACTGAGAGGCAGCAGGGCTTTAGACCTCATACTGCAGATATATAGCTCTGTAGGCCTAGGCACAGTCGCATACCAGGAAGTGTACTGCTATCTTTCAGTAGGACAAAAGGAAAAGGGGGACAGAGGGACCTGTTCCAAATCAGGGACAGTTGGGAGCTATGCCTTTTTTTTACTTGAGTTTAGTTGTACCTAAAGTAACATGGAATGTATACAGTAACTCACAAAAGTGAGTACACCCCTCACATTTTTGTAAAGATTTTATTATATCATGTGACAACACTGAAGAAATGGCACTTTGCTACAATGTAAAGTAGTGAGTGTACAGCTTGTATAACAGTGTATATTTACTGTCCCCTCAAAATAACTCAAAACGCAGCCATTAATGTTTAAACTGCTGGCAACAAAAGTGAGTATACCTCTCAGTGAAAATGTCCAAATTGGTCCTAATTAGCCATTTTCCCTCCCCGGTGTCATGTGACTCATTAGTGTTACAAGGCCTCAGGTGTGTTTAAATTTTGGTGTTATTGCTCTCATACTGGTCACTGGAAGTTCAACATGGCACCTCCATGGCAAAGAACTCTGAGGATCTGAAAAAAAAGTTGTTGCTCTACATAAAGATGACCTAAGCTTTAAGAAGATGGGCAAGGCCCTGAAACTGAGCTTCAGCACGGTGGCCAAGACCATTCAGCAGTTTAACGAGACCGGTTCCACTCAGAACCGGCCTCGCCATGGTCGACCTAAGACGTTGAGTGCACATGCTCGGCGTCATCTCCAGAGGTTGTCTTTGGGAAAATCGACGTATGAGTGCTGCCAGCATTCTTGAAGGGGTGGGGGGTCAGCCTGTCAGTGCTCAGACCATACGCTGCACACTGCATCAAAATGGTCTGCATGGCTGTTGTCCCAGAAGAAAGCCTCTTCTAAAGATGCACAAGAGAGCCCGCAAACAGTTTTCTAAAGACAAGCAGACTAAGGACATGGATTACTGGAACCATGTCCTGTGGTCTGATGAGACCAAGATAAACGTATTTCATCAGATTGTGTCAAGCGTGTGTGGTGACAACCAGGTGAGGAGTACAAAGACAAGTGTGTCCCGCCTACAGTCAAGCATGGTGGTGGGAGTGTTATGGTCTGAGGCTGCATGAGTGCTGCTGACACTGGGGGGTTACAAATCATTGAGGGAACCATGAATGCCAACATGTACTGTGACATACTGAAGCAGAGCATGATCCCCACCCTTCGGAGACTGGGCCACAGGGCAGTATTCCAACATAACGACCCCAAACACACCTCCTAGACGACCACTGCCTTGCTAAAGAAGCTGAGGGTAAAGGTGATGGACTGGCCAAGCATGTCTCCAGACCTAAACCCTATTGAGCATCTGTGGGGCATCCTCAAACAGAAGGTGGAGGAGCGCAAGGTCTCTAACATCCACCAGCGCTGTAATGTCGTCATGGAGGAGTGGAAGAGGACTCCAGTGGCAACCTGTGAACTCCATGCCCAAGAGTAACCCTCTTAAGGCAGTGCTGGAAAATAATGGTGGCCACACAAAATATTGACTTATTGGGCCCTATTTGGACATTTTCACTTAGGGGTGTACTCACTTTTGTTAACACACCACCATCAATGTCTAAACCACTGGTATTTTGAGGGGACAGAAAATTTACACTGTTATACAAGCTGTACACTCACTATACATTGTAGCAAAGTGTCATTTCTTCAGTGTTGTCACATGAAAAGAGAATAAAATGTGAGAGGTGTACTCACTTTTGTCAGATACTGTGTATTGATTTTTACATTGGCAAATTCGACTGATGCAGTGATGGCTCAGGAAGAAATAGCTGAAATTACAATAAAAAAAAAAACGGTAAACCTCACCAAGAGAAAAGGTGTAAAGGTGACAATTAGGCCTCATGCCCACGGACGTTTTTAAAAGCGAGCAGTAAATAGCGGTTTGACGCCAGGAAAACAGGCGTTAAAAAACGCCAAATTTACCGCGTTTTTGATGCGCGTTAGTACGCGTTAGTGCGCGTTTTTTAGCGTCAGCGTTTGTAAGCGTTTTTTAAAGAAAAACACCTCTCAAGGCTATATTCACTCCCACATTACCCACAATGCCACAGAAAACAAAGAAAACGTGTTACAGAGCTTTTGTCAGTGCCATTTTGTTAGGAGAGAGTAATATGGATCCCGTCATGTTAAAAATTGATGAGGCAATCCTCCTGATCATCTTGCGGAGGCAGCGGAGAAGGAGACAGGAGGAGGAGAGAAGGAGGAGAACACGGCAGTATTGGATGCATCCAATGGTATCCCATCGGGTGTCAACTGGCTACTTTGCCAACATTTTTTCTCAACTGCGGTTATATCCTTCAAAGTTCCAGAATTTCACAAGGATGTCAGTGACGCGGTTTGAACATCTGTTGGAGAAGCTGAGGCCAAGGTTGACCAGGATGGACACAGTGATGCGGAGCTCTGTGTCACCGGAGGAACGGCTCCTAGTGACACTCAGGTAAGTGCAATACACATATGGGTTAGGGTAACGGAATACGGTTAGGGGTTAGGTTTAGGGGATAGGAAATAGGGTTAGGGGTTACGGTTAGGGGTTACGGTTAGGGGATAGTGTTAGGGTTAGGGCTTAAGGTTTGGGGTTAGGGTTAGGGGACAGGGTTAGGGCTTAGGGGTTAGGGTTAGGGGACAGGGTTAGAGTTAGGGGTTAGGGGTTAGGGGACAGGGTTAGGCTTAGGGGTTAGGGGACAGGGTTAGGGTTAGGGCTTAGGGGTTAGGGTTAGGGGACAGGGTTAGGGCTTAGGGGTTAGGGTTATGGGACAGGGTTAGGGGACAGGGTTAGGGTTAGGGGACAGGGTTAGGGGTTAGGGCTTAGGGCTTAGGGGTTAGGGTTATGGGACAGGGTTAGGGTTGGGGTTAGGGGTTAGGGGTTAGGGTTGGGGGTTAGGGGACAGGGTTAGGGGTTAGGGTTATGGGACAGGGTTAGGGGTTAGGATTAGGGTTAGGGGTTAGGATTAGGGTTAGGGGTTAGGGTTAGGGCTTAGGGGTTAGGGGACAGGGTTAGGGTTTAGGGTTAGGGGTTAGGGGACAGGGTTAGGGGTTAGGGCTTAGGGGTTAGGGTTAGGGGTTAGGGGACAGGGTTAGGCTTAGGGGTTAGGGTTATGGGACAGGGTTAGGGTTAGGGTTAGGGGTTAGGGTTAGGGGAAGTTTTTATTTTTATCAATAGTTTTTTTTACTATGTGAACTTTTTATCTTATCTTAGGTTCCTTGCCACAGGACAAAGTTACGTGTCCCTACATCATTATTTTCTACTTGGCCTCACAACAGTGTCCAGGGTGATAAGGGAAACATGTGTGGCAATATGGGAGGAGTTACATGAGGAGGTAATGCCAGAGCCCACAGAAGAGATCTGGGAATCGGTGGTTGACACTTTTTGGGAGAAAACTCAATTCCCAAATTGTATCGGTGCCCTTGATGGGAAACACATCAGGGTGAAGAAGCCTCCCCAGTCTGGATCATCATATTTCAATTATAAGAAATTTTTTTCAGTGGTCCTCCTGGCATTGTCCGATGCCCATCTCAAATTTCTTTTTGTGGATGTGGGAGCATATGGAAGCCAAGGTGACGCCCGTATATTCCGGGAGTCGGCCTTCGGACGTCGTCTACATGAGGGACGACTCAATATCCCTGAAAGCAGGCCTCTACCCTGCACTGAGGAACCCAGCCTACCCTTAGTGATGGTGGCAGACGAGGCCTTTGGACTGGCTGAAAACCTCATGAGGCCATACAGTGGCTATGGTCTCAGCCATCGCCAAAAAATCTATAATTATCGGCTCAGCCGTGCACGCCGTGTCGTTGAATGTGCATTTGGGGTGTGCACGGCCAAATGGCGAGTTTTGCTCACAAGTATGCAACTGGATGTGGAGAACGCCATTAAAGTAGTCCTGGCATGCTGTGTTCTGCATAACTTTCTAAGGGACAGTGACAGCAGCAATGTTGAACAGGAGCCCAGTAACCAAACTCAGAGGGTACAATTTATGGACTTGCGGTCAACGGCACGTGTCATGGGCATTCGAAACCAATTTGCTGCATTTTTTGAATCCCCTGATGGAGAGGTGTCATGGCAGAATGATCATGTGTAATTTAAAAAAATGAAATTCAAATGCATTCAGATTCAGAAAAATTTGATACAAATATCGATCCTGGTAAATTTTCAATACAGATGTATACATCTTTACTTTCTTGTGTTTATTTTTGAAATAAATCATTTTAAAGATTGTTATTTTTCCATTTTGCAATCATTGTTCAACAAGTATTGACTGTGCCTTCAGGCAAGCGTATGCTAAGCCCCTTTTGAGTGCTTTGCCCTCTGCCTTCGGGCAAGCGTATGCTAAGCCCGTAATGGGCTAGCATAGGCTCGTCTGAAGGCAGAGGGCAAAGGAGTCCTTTTGCCCTCTGTCTTTGGTCAAGCGTATGCTAAGCCCGTAATGGAGTGCTGTTGTGCATCATATAAAACACAAATTGAACAATTTTTTATTCAAACCAAAAAAATATTTATTAAACAATTGGTACATCAAAGCTGGTGATAGGTGGGGTTGGACATCTGATCACTACGGGGATGTGGGGATTGGGGACGGGGCTGGGGTTCAATCCAGAATTCTTGCTGGTAGCGGGGGGGGAATTGATTTGATGGGTGAAAATTGGAGGTTGAAGGAGGAAGTTCACTTTGTGAACATGGCATATAAAACGATCCCTGAGACGGGGTAGGTGGTGGTTGGCATTGTTGAGTGGGCTGATGATGAGAGGGGGGTGCTAGCACTGCTGAGGTCCTGGGGGCCATTGGGGGATCATGAGAAGGATTATATGTATTGCTCGGCGCTCTCACACCTCTCAATTTCTCTTTCCGGTATTGCATTGCCATAGTTTGTATTTTATACATAAAATCCTTCTCTTCTTCTCCCCCAATGTCCTCCAGGAGGTGATATAGGCTACGGCAGAAGGAGACGCGTGGGTTGCTGTGATCTAAAAAAGGATCCACACTGCGCCTCTCCTGCCGCACTTCCTGCAGCAGTGCTAGCACCCTGTCATCTCCCTCAACAGTGCAGCCACCCCTCGCCTGACGTCCACGGCCACCGCCACGACCGCGTCGCACACCACTGTCCTGAATGGCAGTTGAGGATATTTCCAATGCCCTGGATTCCTGCAAAAGAACAAATCATTTTACATTCACATGTACATGGACAGACAGACGATGAGATAGACAGGCAGACATAAGCACTTACCTCATCAGGGCACTGAACACTGCCCTCATCCACATTGTTTGGCGATTCACTACATGTCATCGGACTGCTCGGTCTTTCCAAGTTGTCCTCCTCTGCAGACACCTCCCTGGCTGCAGAAATGTTTGATGTTGTCCTGCAGACAATGAAATAAAAGAATTAACTTAAAGTGGTTGTAAACCCACTAATACAACTTGCACCTACAGGTAATCCTAGATTAAGGCTTACCTGTAGGCGCAAGAAATATCTCTTTAACCTACACGGTTAAGGAGATATTTACTTTTAAACCCGGCGCCGCTGACGTCACGCGCATACGCATGCGTCTGTCGTCATTGCCGCTACGGGGCCAATCACAGCGCCGGAGCGGCGATAAAGAGAAGAGACGTCTAAGCAAGGTGGCAGCGGTGGAGGTGTCCCAGCATCGCTGCGGGGGCTTCAATATCAGGTAAGTCATTCATAATGAGCTAGTATGCTATGCATACTAGCTCATTATGGTTTTGTCTTGCAGGTTGGTTAAAAAAAAATATATATATATATATATATATATATATATATATATATATACACGTTTACAACCAATAGTCGTATAAAATACCGCCAGAAAAGATATGTACATAGGCAACTATATTGCGAAAAAACAAACTTACGGTCTGCTGCTGTTCCTCATATTTTCTCTGAGGAAATTCAGCTCATTATGAAAAACGTGAGGCTTCTTGATCGGGGCTGCCATTCCACTTCTTGAAGTCTTTTCCTCATCGGTTAAATCCCTCCTGACGCGGTCTCGAAGGGATTTCCAGCGTTTTTGCAAAATTTTAGCTAAAAAAAAATGGAAAAAAGGTTTTATATGCATTCCCAAAGTATTCTAAATTTTTTTTTTTTGTTCCCCTGTGCCTATGTGCTCGCACACAGAAGCGAACGCATACGCAACTCCCGCCCACATATGACATTGTTGTTCAGACCACACATGTGAGGTATCGCCCCGAACGTTAGAGCGAGATATATAATTCTAGCCCTAGACCTCCTCTGTAACTCAAAACATGTAACCAGTATGATTTCTACGTACGAAAGTTTGGCGCCATTCTACGAGCATGTGCAATTTGAAAGGGTGACATGTAAGTTACCTATTTACTAGGCTTAACATAAAGTTTCAAATTAGGTAAAAAAAAATAAAAATTTTTAAAAACATTAAACTTTTTTTTTTTTTTTTTTTAAATACGGTCGAAAAATGTATGCGCTAATAACGTGTGAGATTACGCCATTGTATTCTCTAGGGTCTCTGCTAAAAAAACATATATAATGTTTGGGGTTTCTATGTAATTTACTGACAAAAAAGCAGATTTTCATGTAGGAAAGAAATGTCAGAATTGGCCAGGATGTGAAGTGGTTAAAAAAAGATCATACATTCAAGGAAAAAATACTTACTTATTTCCTTTCTCTCTCCATGTGAACTGTCTTCCCAGCCAGGGGTGATGGCAGCACTTATATCATCCCATATCGAGACTCTCCTTAGGTGGTCTCCATGCTGCAGATGAGACACATCCCACAGTTCGGGATGGGCCTGAACAGCCGTTATCAGCTCCCGTTGTCCCACAGCTTGTGCCATCTTACAAGCCATGTTCTCTTCTTCACAAGCACACGGCTGTGCAAAGGACTCCTGGGAAATAATATTATCCAGACAGGAAGTTCCTGTCTTTACATTGTCCAATCATCTTTTTACATATTTTTACATAGGAAAACACCGGAGCTAAAAAACGCGATCTTCGGCGTTAGTGCGCGTTTGTACGCGTTTATGCGCGTTTTTTGAGGCTTCGCGTTTTTTCCTGCCTAACGTCGGCGCCGCGGAACGCACTGGTCCTGTTTTTTTTTTTACAGCTTACAAACGCCTATGCTCTTTACAGCTCAAAAACGCATAGGTGGGCATGAAGCTATAGACTAACATGGACAGGCGTTTTTAAGCTGTAAAAAACGCTCACAAACGCGGCTGAAAAAACGTCCGTGGGCATGAGGCCTTAAGGTGCTCCATAAATTCTGCAGTACGAATGTAAAATACATGAAGAGATATTTCAAAAGCAGTTTTGCTAAAGCAAATTTTTGTGGTAATAAAGAGCCTCCCAGAATATAAAAAATCCAAGAAAAATCGCAGCAACCACCAGCCTTTAAAGTGTAAGTAAACTAAGGCCTCATGCACACTTGAGCTAAAAAATGCCTGTCTTACAGCGTATTACAGCATGGTTTCTTTTTTTTTTTATATATAGCCCATGCGTCCATGCACAAATGGGCATTTTAGAGGCGCAGAAAACACCATTTAAAAAAATTACATTGTTTTACTCATTCGATAAGAGAAAAACAGAAGTCTTCCTTGTGTATTGAATCCAGTGCTTTCTGTGCCCTTTGCATTGTTTTCTTAAGCAGTCTTTCTTTCTGCCAAGGGTCCCACTGTGTAAATCCCTATGTAGATGAGGGGGTGGGGGGGGGGGTTCTGTAGTCCTAACTTCCTGTGCCTCTAAGGGTGGTAATGCTGCTTCCCCATAGATCGTGTGTTGAGTGAGGGGCAACAGTAGGGGCCAAGTGGGCTCTCCTGCAGGCAGAAGTCAGCAGACCGTCTAACCTTATCAGGGTGCTGCTTCTGTCATATTGGTTGAAAATACATAGCTGATTGGACAATCTGTACTGTTCCTACAGTGGACATGGGAGGACCTGGCTGTGTTTTCTATCCACCGTGGATAGTGGGGGGGGGGGGGGGGGGGAACGGGCATTCAGTACTTTTGGCACTCTCCAGTTGAATCACTCTTCAGAGGGCATTTGACCAGCGGTGAGAAGGCGTTGTCATCGCCACTGCCTGTTTTAACCCCTGAAGACCCACACTATTGTGCGCGCATTGCACACGCTTTCACGGCAGTAGCAGCATGGCGCCCCATTCACGTGAATGGGTAGCATTTAGAAGGCAGTACTTTCTGCTAATTGTTGCAACACATGGACATCCACTGCCTGCAGCATAAGGGGGAGCGATTGGGGGCAGTAAAAATGTCTCAGCTGTGTGTTTTTTACCACCAGCATTTTAGTGGATATGTGCAAATATGCAGTGTAGGGGGCTGCCTGATTTAATAGAAATTGATTGATTGCATAGGTAGGCCCTCACTTTTTACATGGTTTTGGTAAATCAAAAGCAGAGTCTACAAAGATTGTATAATCCATATTGTAAGGTGTATGGAACTTGGGCAATAATATAATGCCAAACAAGCCTGTGTGGTACAAAGAAATAAATGTGGAGCTCACAAATGCCATTGTAATTTCGTACCTACTTTTTTTTTTCATTTTAAAAATACACACAACACACACCTCTATCACCAAAATTATTGGGACACCTACCTTTATACACACACATGAACTTTAATGGCATCCCAATCTTATTTCGTAGGGTTCAATATTGAGTTGGCCCACATTTGTGAGGTCAGGCACTGATGTGGACAAGAAGGCCTGGCTCGCAGTCTCCGCTCTAATACATCACAAAGGTATTCTATCAGGTTGAGGTGAGGACTCTGTGCAGGCCAGTCAAGTTCCTCCACCCCAAATTCGCTCATCCATGTCTTTTATGGACCTTTCTTTGTGCACTGGTCCAAGTCATTTGGTGGAGGGGGGATTATGGTGGGGGGTTGTTTTTTCAGGGGTTGGACTTGGCCCCTTAGTTCCAGTGAAGGGGACTCTTAAGGCGTCAGCATACTGAGACATTTTGGACAATTTCATGCTCCCAACTTTGTGAGAACAGTTTGGGGATGACCCCTTCCTGTTCCAACATGACTGCCCACCAGTGCACAAAGCAAGGTCTATCATTTGTGGTCAAGCAAGATATATCTTGGGAACTGCATTCCCTGTCATTTGTCTGGCTTTTGACAAAGTATTCACCAAGCAATCGAAGTATCCAGTGTGCTACCATTTTGATATCCTATCTGATGAATTATAGCGGAGACTTCTCGTCCACATCGGTGCCTGACCTCACAAATGAGCTTCTGGAAGAATGGTCAACCATTCCCATAGACACTCTCCTAAACCTTGTGGACGGCCTTCCCAGAAGAGTTAAAGCTGTTAAAGCTACAAAGAGTGGGCCAACTCAATATTGAACCCTAGGGACTAAGACTGGGGTGCCATTAAAGTTCATGTGCGTATAAAGGCAGGGGTCCCAATACTTTTGGTAATATAGTGTGTGTGTGTATGTATATGGCCGCTTTCACACTGAGGCGTCGGCGGTAAGGGCGCTATTTTAGCGGCAATTTACCATTGTTTTTACGGCACTATTCGGCCGCTAGCGGGGCACTTTTAAACCCCTGCTAGCGGCCAAAAAGGGGTTAAAACCGGCCGCAAAGCGCCACTGCCCATTGATTTCAATGGGTAGGGGAGCTTTAGGAGCGCCTCAGATGCCAGCGCACCTCTCCAATGTGAAAGGAGAGGCTCTTTCAGGGCGCTTTGCAGTGTGTGTGTGTGTGTGTGTGTGTGTGTGTGTGTGTGTGAATTTTTTTTTTATATATGAAATTGTAAATGTCGTCTGCTTTCCTCACAGCAAATAAATTTGATAAATATAGGAGAATTATGTGAGCTTTGCTCAAGCTGATCACCAAAATATCCGGTATTTGCTTCCTACATGATTAGGAAGCCTCATAAGGAGACAGATGCTTTACTGCCAACACAAAGACTTTTCCACCATATGGATTGGGACTGTAGGCCACACTCACCCCCTACCTAAAACCCCAGATACAACCCCACAAACCAACACCACCACATGCTTATTTTGGCATAAAAAAGGCCGCGACACTTTATTGGTTTAACACAATTCTCAACACAACCATTATAATTGAAACTTGTATAATAATACAAAAAACATAAATCATTCACATAAACTCTGCCCAGTTTTTGGAACTCGGGCAGTATCACTGTAACATCACCAAAAATGTCCCCCCCCCCGCTTCCGGGGTGACCCTACCACATAAAATGTCGCGACGGGAGGGGGGGTGGGAGCTCTTCTTCCTTCTTCTTTCCGGGCTGCTGCAGAGGACGTCCAGGACCCTCTGCGGCCCTTAAATATCCTCCTGGGGGAACCAGAACCTTCTCTGGCCCACTATTGGCTTGCTCACACCTGCAATATAATTTAAAGGAACAGTACCGCCCCTCCCCTGGCCTATTCTTCCTCAACCCCTTACTAAACAGAGAGGGGACAGGTGGCCCCAGTCCCAAGAAAGCGGGCCCCAATGCTTTTGCCCGCTTTTACATGGGACTGTAGGCCACACTCACCCCCTACCTAAAACCCCAGATACAACCCCACAAACCAACACCACCACATGCTTATTTTGGCATAAAAAAGGCCGCGACACTTTATTGGTTTAACACAATTCTCAACACAACCATTATAATTGAAACTTGTATAATAATACAAAAACCATAAATCATTCACATAAACTCTGCCCAGTTTTTGGAACTCGGGCAGTATCACTGTAACATCACCAAAAATGTCCCCACCAGCCGGACTTGAGCAACAAGCCCGGCCTACCCCACATACGCGGCCCTCTCAATACAGTATTGTAAACCGAGATTAAATATATCGGAACCCACATCCGAAAGATGGACCCCATCCTGCCGGTACAGGCCTGGGATCCCCCCCTCCAGATCCACGTGCCGATACGCAAAACCTCCCAAGGACGGCATAAATTTAGCCATTGCCCGATTAATCCTCTTCCTCATTTTTTCCATCACCCTATGCAACGGAGAAGATAGCCAACACATGCGCGGCACTATCTCCAAGAATACGATGGTTGTACCTGGGGAAGTTAAATGAAAACGATAAAGATCCCTTTTAACTGAGGCCAACAACTCTAATGTTCGGGTGTTTCCTATATCATTCCCACCCAAATGCACTATTAATATTGAGGGGAGGGGCCAAACCTGACATAATCGTGATAAATGACAGTACAGCTGGTGCCACCTCATGCCCCGCACACCTTTCCAAAATAGAGTGAAGGATTCCGGCTGTAAGGACAGATTCGTTGAATACCTACGCTGAGCCGCACGCTTTTGTGCCCAGACGATATAGGAATGGCCCAGAATCCATACATAATGATGAAAGCCTATGGATTAAAAAGAGAGATTAGGTCTGACATAACGCTTGAAACAATTGGACGACCATCTACCCAAACCCATAATGGCCGAAGCCGGGAGACCCTGATCAGCTGCGTCAGACGCAGCCCCTATCCTAAAAGAATGAGAGGAAAACTTTAATTTGTCCAGACCTAAATGTGCCATGCAGAGCTGTAGTACATATGTAAATTGATACCTAGTGACCGGGGACCGATCCCTATGTATCAGAAAATGGCCATCCCCCCGAGGACGCACCACCAAAAAACGGCTAACCACCACCACCGGGCACAGCGAGCTATCCTCGCCTGCTGATAATGACACCCATTCCCCACGACCCATCTGGTCCCTTTTAGACTGCCGCAGGAAAAGATACACCCTCCCATCCTCTACTAGCACATGCTCAGCTAACATGCCCCGCGAACACGTCTTGGAACCTGGAAGCAATTCCGAGACCCGAAAAGCTCCAAAATAGGCCAACACAAAGGCGGTTTGGAATAGTAATGCCTCATACTCCGTAAAACACACCACCAATGTCGCCTCGCAAATCCGTCTTAGTAATAACCGACCAATGGGCCTCCGTCCATCTGGGGTAAAATTGTGTTTTTTGTAACCCTTCAAAGCCTGTTTTACTGAGAAAAAACTAGAGCAAGGCGGGAGCTGCCGCAGACGCAAGAAAAAGGATACCCCGGCCAGCGTCTTTGCAATGTAACTGTGCGACAACCGCCGTTCCATCAAAGAAACCAGAAAAGCCAAAATAGCCGATTCTGAGGGTGCGTCCCAGGCAAAACCCGTACAGCCGGCAAACGCCACCCATTTCCTCCATGCAGCAGAATAATCCACCCATGTATGCGGGGCAACTAATTGCCTAATAACCTCCAAAACCGGTGTTAGATCAAATCCCACAGGTAATCCGGGCACGGCGTGCCTACCTCGTCCGCCTCCGGCAGCAACCGTCGAAAACGCTGCATCTGGAAACGGGAAAGAGAATCCGCGATCACATTCAGCACTCCTGGCGTATACCGTGCCTTAATCCATATATTAAACTTCAGGCATAAAAAAACCAAATGATGCAGGATTTTGACTACAAACAGAGAACCGGAAGAAAGACAGTTGATTGCGAAAAGGACCCCTTTATTGTCGGTTTCCACCAAAATCCGCTTATTGGCAAAGAAATGGCCCCACAGCGAGACTGCCACCAGCACCGGAAATAGCTCAAGGAGCACAATGTTCCTTGTAGCCTTCTTGTGGACCCAGGACTCTGGCCAGGCACCACAACTCCAATGTGACCCCCAAACTGCCCCAAAACCCTTGGAACCCGCCGCGTCGGTAAATAAACGAAAATCTGGAGCAAAAATAAAATCCGACTGAAAAAAGGATCTACCATTGAAATCCGCCAAGAAATCGGCCCATACCAGCAAGTCGTCCTTAAGCGTTCCCGTCAACCTGATGTGTGCGGACGGGGACTTCAAGCCCGAAGTAGCGAGATACAATCGTCGCGAAAAGATCCTACCTACCGGCATGATCTTGCAAGCGAAGGCCAGCAGGCCTAGTAACGATTGCATTTCTTTCAACAGCACCTTCCGGCGTCTCAAGAAAAAGGCGATAAGATTCCACGTCCTTACCACCTTTGCCATAGGCAGGCTAAATTCCATAGCCTCCGTGTCCAGTTGAATTCCTAGGAATTCCATCTGCGTTGTCGGTAGACAAGTCTTCTCCCTCGCCAGAGGAACACCAAAATGGCCTGCCATCACTGTGAATAAATGCAATAGACGGGAACAAAGCGTAGATTCCGCTGGTCCGACAAACAAAAAATCATCTAAATAATGTACCACCGTGTCCTGACCTGCCTCAAAACTCACGACCCAATGCAGGAACGTGGAAAATGACTCAAAATATGTACAAGACAGGGAGCACCCCATTGGTAGGCATTTGTCGAAAAAATAAGCACCCTCGAAACAAAATCCCAATGAACTGAACGCCGCCGGATCAATGGGCAAGAGCCGAAAAGCCGACTTGATGTCCGCTTTTGCCACAAGCGCCCCCCGGCCTTGTGCCTTAATCTTGACAATGGCTTCTTCAAATGTCGCATAAACCACCGAGCATGAATTAACGTCGATGTCGTCATTCAACGAACCCCCCTTAGGGAAAGAGAGGTGCTGAATCAAACGGAAGGCGTTCGGCTCCTTTTTTAGGCACTACCCCAATTGGTGAGATCCGGAAATTAGGAAAAGGCGGCGCAGAAAAAGGCCCTGCCATCCGCCCCTCCGCTATTTCTTTCAAAACCTTCTCCCGTACCACCTCCGGAAAGCGCCGGATGGACTTCAAATTCTCCATAACCGTACAACCTTTGCCTGAGAACACCGGAAGGGGAAAACCGAATGAAAAACCGTCAATTAATAAAAGCGCCTTCTCCCTGTTTGGGTACAGATCCAACCAGGGGCGCATGTTTCCCAGCCTCACCGGCGTGCAGGCTCTTTGGAAAAGTATCCCTGGAAGACAGCGGCGCTGACTTCCGAAAACATTTCACCATCGGGTGGGGCCCTGCACAGACCGAGCACTCGTGCCTATACTTGCATGCCGCGTTAAAACGGCACGAACTTTCGTTAAAGGCGAAGCAACAACCTCTGCGGTACCCCGGGGTACCTGGGGTACCCTGGCTCGACTTAGCCAGAGGTGCTTTCTGAGGAACGATCAGGTTAAGCCATAAGCCCACGTCCTTCATCCCCCACCTCAAAGACGGATGTACCGCCAGTTTCTGGCGGAAGGATTCGTCGTAGAAGTACCAGCCCAAACCGCCAAAACTTTTATAGGCCTCCAACACGTGATCCATATGTTGAAAAAGGCCCCCGCTCAACTCCGACCGTTTCTCAACCAATACACTGGCAAAAACAAAAAATGCCTGTAACCAGTTATTAAAAGAGCGAGCCACCGGCCTGCGCCTATCCTCCTCCTGCCTATCCTCCCCCCCTCTTCTCCGTTTTAAAAATAAAATCCTTAGCCGCCGGAAGGAGGGATAGCATATCCACAAACTCCCCAGCCCAAATTTTTTCCTTCACTGACCCTGGTAAGTGATAACCTAAGGGGGACATCTCACATGGCAATACTTCTTTCATACTCACCTCCGGGACTGACCTTCTAGCCGTCTCCCTAGGCGAGCGCAACTCAGGGCTGTATATCGCGCAACCTAGAAAACTATCTGACACTGGGTTAGTAATAGGAGAGGTATGAAAAGAACCAGCAGTAGAAACCAGTGTGGGTGCAGCAGCAGGGAAAGCAGGAATAGGGATACCAGCAGCAGAAAGAGCAGAAGAGATAGCTGACAGGTAAACCATTACATCAGGTGTTACATTATTTCTTAACTCA
This sequence comes from Rana muscosa, assembly GCA_029206835.1. Taxonomy (NCBI): domain Eukaryota; kingdom Metazoa; phylum Chordata; class Amphibia; order Anura; family Ranidae; genus Rana; species Rana muscosa. Next base: position 830,279,833 of record CM055116.1, read on the forward strand.
CCCTGCGCCGCTGGAGCTGGTACTGGTGCTGGACCTGGTACTGGACCAGATATCAGAGCTGGCACCGGAGTTGCCACAGGACCTGAAAGCAAGGCTGGTGATGGGACGGGCAGTGGAAACTGCACCGTAGCTGGTACAGAAACTTGACTCTCTGGAACAGAGGCTGACCCTTGACCTGTCAGCACCATAGGTGTTGCTGTAGCACGTGCTGACGCCTCCAGTCCTGGCTGCACCATGCCGAATACGGTGCCTGGAACCAGGGCATCCTGCCGAGCCAGCAGCTGAGTGGAAGCTGCAGCCTGATGTCCGGCGCCCGCTGCGGTAGGCGGCGCCATCTTCCTGCGTCTTCCCCCCTGAGGCACAGAGCTCCCGCCCCGCCTTCTCGCAGGGGACTGCGACTGACGTCTCTTCTTCTGCCCAGGCCGCCGCCCGGGCTCCGTTTCTTCGCCGCCTGCCCCCGCACTGGCCGCGGGGTTACGGCACTCGTCCTCCCTCGTCTGCCGCTCTGGGGGTACACTTCGCCGTGTAAGTCGCCTAGGGGAAGGCACCGCCGCTCCGCCGTCATGCTGCTGTGCCGCTTCCTCCACCACCGATGGCACGTCTTCCTCCAGGGACATCTCCAGGCACCGCCGCAGCCAGGCTTCTCCCCCCCGGCTCTCTGCTCGCTCCACAAATCCGCGGATCAGGTCCTCCATTTACCGGTACGTGCAGCTCTTCTTCCTTCTTTCCGGGCCGCTGCAGAGGACGTCCAGGACCCTCTGCGGCCCTTAAATATCCTCCTGGGGGAACCAGAACCTTCTCTGGCCCACTATTGGCTTGCTCACACCTGCAATATAATTTAAAGGAACAGTACCGCCCCTCCCCTGGCCTATTCTTCCTCAACCCCTTACTAAACAGAGGGGGACAGGTGGCCCCAGTCCCAAGAAAGCGGGCCCCAATGCTTTTGCCCGCTTTTACATTCTTGACAGATATTGTAATCTTTTACTTTCCATGTACAGAAAAGAGATTTCAGCTGGTTGTGTGTGTTTTTTTTTTTTGTTTTTTTTTTTTTGTTTTAATGCAAGGGATTGATTGCCTTTAGGCATGTTTGACAAAAATTTGCCAGCATGTTGGACAACTGTAGGCTCGTAAACGCATGCGCCTCTGTGTGAAGAGCCATTCGCGGTGGATCTTTTTTCACCAAGTGCTGCAAGTGGCTGACAGGCATTCAGGAGGTGATGCTGCCATACTGCCCCTCCATGCTTTTTTTTTCTTGGGAGGGTGCATGTGATCAGCGCAGGGCTAATCGCCACTGTCCAGAGGGTCAGGGGTCTTGCACCTTCATGGGACAGTCAGAGGTGAATGAAAACACCTACAAGCTTTAACTGGACACTGATCGCAGTCACAAGACTGCTATATACTGCTGATGAGAAAAGGTATTCAGCAGTTTATATTTACTAAAATAATTGCATTTCCGTGTTCTGTGGGAGACCAGATATAGTGAATGCAGGGTCCTGGGTTTAGTAATACTTTAATGGTGAACTCAGGCAGATTTAAGGGACAAGTTATAAAGGGTAACAACTGCGCTAGCAAACAGTTAAAAAACTTCTAAACATTAGGCAGCAGAAATAGTGTGACAACACCTCAAACAGTAAACAAAGAAAAAACTGCGCCACTTTTAACCAAAGTCTATTAGGAATTCGGAACTTATTTAGATGGGTATGGAAATCTATCAGGCATCACACCAGACTAGTCCAGTGGCATTTAACCAATCATCTACATTAGTCCATAGGTCATTAGGGTGACCCCAAGTTTCACACCACCGTGATTACTCAAAGCAAGCCGTGAAAATTCCACCACCAAAGAGAGGGGGAGCAGCTTACCAGAAGCCAAACGGTTAATGGCATTGAACTTTTGACCCAGCTGCAGCCTTTGGTGATGCAAAACGTCCCTTCCACAGCCAGTATTCTCACTCGGATGGTCCGTACACACAGTATCCAAATCATACACCCAGCATGGAATAAAAAAGGGCAGGCCAATAGCGTAATTCCGTATGGTAATTTATTAAAAGAATATATAGATCATACTCACAAAGTAAAATCAGCATGTAAACAATAAAATGCCGGCCGGCATGTCGGAAGCCTCACTCCTCGAACGTGGTGACGTCACTGAGCATCCTCCTACTTTAAGGGACACAATGTCCTGTAGCTCTGTAATCGTTACATTTTTTTGTGCGTGTTTTTTTTTTTTTGTTTTGTTTTTTATTTGATTTCTCCAAACAAACAAAACACAACACATCATATACATTGAACCTGAAATATATTTGTAGAATATTAAGATCCCATCAAAAAAAAGAATAATATTTACCCAAGAGGATATTTTATCTATCTCAAATGTCGAGCCTCACCTCATATACTACAGGAAAAAGGAGGAATCAAACATTAGTCCCTTCTATAGATGCCGTGTATGGTTTGTCCAACCACTTTGCCCAAACTTTATCTTGCTTACACCACTTGCTTAAAACTACAATAAAATAAGACCTAGTAAGTACTTGTCTTGGTATCAACCTCTTGCAGTCCCTGTACAGTCTTTACAGCATAGCTCAGAGCCGTGGAGGAAAAAGCAGCGCAAAGAGCGAGTCAGATGTGCTGAAGTGCAAGGAGCCACATTCAGGGCAGGTTCACATCATGCCCGCACATGAATCACACAGAAATGCGCTGTGATTCAGCATGCAAAACGCACTCCATTTGCAATCTGGAGCGGGCGCAATAGAAAGTTGACGACACCCCAAACACGGGTTGCAAATGCAGTGCGTTTTACCCGCACTGGATCGCATGTTACGTTTGTACCATGCGATCCGGTTGCAGTGCTTTTAAAAAATGTAGTTCATTCACTTTTTTTTTTTTTTTGCTATCCCGTTAAAAATTAATGGTCTGAAATCGCACTGCACAGGAACACAGTGCGTTCATGTGTGGGCATGTTGTGAACTGACCCTGATAAGAGGATAATCTAAAAAAGGAAGAGATGCCACTGTGAACATGGCCTAGCTAAACGTACGTCCATGCAAGGGCCATGTGTGCAGGTAGTTCTATTCATGTCAGTTAGGACACCGCAGCTGCACGAACACAACCACTGCTCCCAATTTGAGAGCTGTGCAGATGCACGGCCCTGAATGCAGACAGTACACCCTTGGGGCCATGCACCCACACTTGCATGGCTGTCAAACTATGAGCGGTAATTGTCAATGCAGCTGCTGTGTCCTAACTGACATAAATAGGAATGTCTGCAAGAGGATGCACGAAACGCCTGTGCAGGCCAACCCGACCCTGGCACAGGTGTATGCTTAAAGCGGAGGTTCCGCGGTCCATACATGTTTTTTCTTTTTGTGCATTCAATGTGACTAATGATGACTGTAATGTACTCACATCTCCAGCGCTACATAACATCCTCCGTCAGTTTTTTGAAGAAATAAACACTTATAAAATGTTTCCTTGATTTTCCATTTTGCTTGTGGGCATCTTGAAGCCCACAAGCATAGATTTCCGGGTAGCGGTGAATGCGCGTCTCCCGGCATTCACCGCTGTATCTCGCTCAAGTGCAGTGTTGACGGCGAGCAGCGCCGTCAACACTTCCTGGTTGCCATCACAACGGGCGTCAACATTAAAAGTACACGCCCCGTTGTGATGACATTACGCCGACATCCCAGGACACTTAGGGCCGCCGGGCAAACCAAAGGACCCGCCCACTCCCGCGGGAGGAAAAGCAGGAAGTACAACAGAATTCCGAAGATGTACTTCTTTTACAGCATCCAAAACTTAAAAAGGTTAGTGACACAGTATTGTACATAGCACTAGGATTACAGAAATAAAAAGTGTAATTTTAGGGTGAACCTCCGCTTTAAAGCGGTTGTAAAGTCAAATACTTTTTTTTTTTTTTTTTTTCTAGTCACCTGCAAGGGAAAGGCATAATGAGCTAGTATGCACCGCATACTAGCTCATTATGAAATACTTACCTTAGAACGAGGCATCGTTAACTCACCTGGTCCACGCCGAGGGAGATGACATGTTGCCTCAGCGTGTCTTCTGGGTATCGCGGCTCCAGCGCTGTGAGTGGCTGGAGCCGCGATGTCTCACTCCCGCACATGCGCGCGGGAGATTTCGGTCCGGCGTCTGCCGAGCCTTCAGCCCGAGAATCCCCAGTGCGCCGCTGCTGTCAGCGGCGCATTGCGAGGGGAATATCTCCTAAACCGTAAAGGTTTAGAAGATTATTTTTTTTACCTACAGGTAAGCCTTTATATCGGCTTACCTGTATGTAAAAGTACCAAAAATAGAGTTTACCACCGCTTTAAGTATGCACATGTGAACAAGGCTATAAACTCCTGTTCACACTGGCAATTTTGTCATGCGGTCTTGACAAGTCGCACCCCATTGTCCGCAATGGAACTTTTCAAATAGCTATGAGTCGTGTCACAGCGACTTTAAAAAGGTTCCTGCACTACTTTTTGCTGATTTTCATTGCGACTTGCATAGACTTCTGTTGTATGAAGTAGCGCGATTTCAAAGCCACACCAGTGTGAACTGGGGCTAAACTCCTCCACGTGCTGCTTTTTCTTTCATTGTCAAGTTGCAGGGTGGACTGCGAGGGGAAACCTGTAAATGTCAACCTGAACTGGAGAAAGATCGGGTACTATTGCCTGCTAGCTGTGCTGTGAGGGAGGACTATCGCCTGCTAGCTGTGCTGTGAGGGAGGACTATCGCCTGCTAGCTGTGCTGTGAGGGAGGACTATCGCCTGCTAGCTGTGCTGTGAGGGAGGACTATCGCCTGCTAGCTGTGCTGTGAGGGAGGACTATCGCCTGCTAGCTGTGCTGTGAGGGAGGACTATCGCCTGCTAGCTGTGCTGTGAGGGAGGACTATCGCCTGCTAGCTGTGCTGTGAGGGAGGACTATCGCCTGCTAGCTGTGCTGTGAGGGAGGACTATCGCCTGCTAGCTGTGCTGTGAGGGAGGACTATCGCCTGCTAGCTGTGCTGTGAGGGAGGACTATCGCCTGCTAGCTGTGCTGTGAGGGAGGACTATCGCCTGCTAGCTGTGCTGTGAGGGAGACTATCGCCTGCTAGCTGTGCTGTGAGGGAGGACTATCGCCTGCTAGCTGTGCTGTGAGGGAGGACTACCGCCTGCTAGCTGTGCTGTGAGGGAGGACTACCGCCTGCTAGCTGTGCTGTGAGGGAGGACTACCGCCTGCTAGCTGTGCTGTGAGGGAGGACTACCGCCTGCTAGCTGTGCTGTGAGGGAGGACTATCGCCTGCTAGCTGTGCTGTGAGGGAGGACTATCGCCTGCTAGCTGTGCTGTGAGGGAGGACTATCGCCTGCTAGCTGTGCTGTGAGGGAGGACTATCGCCTGCTAGCTGTGCTGTGAGGGAGGACTATCGCCTGCTAGCTGTGCTGTGAGGGAGGACTATCGCCTGCTAGCTGTGCTGTGAGGGAGGACTATCGCCTGCTAGCTGTGCTGTGAGGGAGGACTATCGCCTGCTAGCTGTGCTGTGAGGGAGGACTATCGCCTGCTAGCTGTGCTGTGAGGGAGGACCATCGCCTGCTAGCTGTGCTGTGAGGGAGGACCATCGCCTGCTAGCTGTGCTGTGAGGGAGGACCATCGCCTGCTAGCTGTGCTGTGAGGGAGGACGATCGCCTGCTAGCTGTGCTGTGAGGGAGGACTATCGCCTGCTAGCTGTGCTGTGAGGGAGGACTATCGCCTGCTAGCTGTGCTGTGAGGGAGGACTATCGCCTGCTAGCTGTGCTGTGAGGGAGGACTATCGCCTGCTAGCTGTGCTGTGAGGGAGGACTATCGCCTGCTAGCTGTGCTGTGAGGGAGGACTATCGCCTGCTAGCTGTGCTGTGAGGGAGGACTGTAAATCTCAGGAATGGATGGATAGAAATACAAATCCTTTGGCAGTTAAAAACCGCTCTGTGTATTTAGCGGTTTGCTTGGCGTTCACATATAAACATTAATTGAGTGCTTGTGGTAACTACATATTTTGCCTCTTAATAGCAGGAATATCACAATCGTTTACGAAGTCACCTGGCAAGCCATACAATTTAGAAAACATTTACCCTCTCTGCTCACACTGAGGTTTCACTGTCCCGTAAATTTACATGGTGCTGATTGCACCTGGAACACGTGGCCAGATATGACGGCACCCAGGTGACACCATTAATGGTCTGACTGGTGTGGTTTTAGGACTGGAGATTGGGAAACAGGAACACATTGTGTATTGTGCTGGCACTGTTAGTCTAAGTACTAGTTCTACCACATGACTGGCCAAATGTATGTAGATACTACAGGTATAAAGGACAGCCTTTGTTCTCAAAGGTAATAGGTCTTGTGAAAGCATAAGGTTCTATTTTTAACTGAATTAGACGTATATTAAGTGTATTCTTTGCTGGATGTAGACTGACCTCAGAATTAAAAAAAGAGGAATCCAATAAAATCTCTTCGGCAGACACCAACACTGTGAATAGCAAATGTAAATAACGTAGCACAAGCACGTAGCTTTCTCTATGCAAAAGACACACTTGTTATAAATCGTTTTTGTTATGTGCCAACTCATACCAAGCATTTTTGTTAGGGCCAGTGTTGATGGTCTTTCTTCACTTTCATATCTGAAATGCTTCTCTTCCCGTAAAAGTCAGTAAGAATTGGAAAGCAGCTTAATGCAGGGCTTGACAAATCTCAGGCTCCAGGTCACCATGGCGACTAGAAATTGCATCCTGGCGCCTGGGATTTTTTCAGCCCTTTCACTGTTGCAACTTTGTATTGCCTGACGCCCGGGACATGCAGGTTTTTTTTTTTGTTTTTACAACTGGCTCTGCTGCCGCCCGATTGCTTACACACATGCAGGTAAAGTGCCCCCCCCCCCCTACTGTGTATCCCAGACTCCAATTGCCCATTGGCGGGCCTTGGACCGGCATAGCGGACACCACAGCGTAGTGGGAGGGAGGAGAGCAGACGCACCTTCCCATCTTGTATGACCTCACATCTGGGTCCCCATTGACCACTTCCCCACATGTTTCATTAACCACTTCAATACAGGGCTTTTTGTACCTATTCAATACCGGGCCTATTTTGGCACTTCTCTCCTACATGTACAAATCATCATTCTTTTGCTAGAAAATTGCTCAGAACCCCCAAACATTATACATGTTTTTTTAGCAGACACCCTAGGGAATAAAATGACGGTCATTGCAACATTTTTTCTTGCACAATATTTGCGCAATAATTTTTCAAACGCCTTTTTTTTAAAAAAAAAAATGGTTTCATGAATTAAAAAATAACAAAACAGTAAAGTTAGCCCAATTTTTTGGGAAAATATGAAAGATAATGTTACGCCAAGTAAATAGATATCTAACATGTCACGCTTTAAAATTGCGCACACTCATGGAATGGCGCCAAACTTCGGTACTTAAAAATCTCCATAGGCGACGCTTTAATTTTTTTTACAGGTTACCAGGTTAGAATTACAGAGGAGGTCTAGTTCTAGAATTGTTGCACGCGCTCTAACGCACGCGGCGATACCTCACATGCGTGGTTTGAACGGCGTTTACATATGTGGGCGACTTACGTGTGCATTCGCTTCTGATCGCGAGCTACCGGGGACAGGGGCGTTTTTATTTATTTTTTATTTTTTTTTTATTTTTTTTTATTTTATTTTTTACAATGATTTTACTTTTTTTTTTTGATCACTTTTATTCCTATTACAAGGAATGTAAACATCCCTTGTAATAGGAATGTGTGTGACAGGTTCTCTTTATTGAGAGATGCGGGGTCAATAAGACCCCACATCTCTCCTCCAGGCTGGAAAGCATGAGATCAGTGAAAATGTTTTCACTGATTTCATACTTACAGCCGCAATGGCGGCTTTGTTTACATTTGAGACCCGGGCGTGACGTCATCACATCGCGCCCGGGCCTCCGACGATCATAGAGATGACTGGTGACATTCCCTTTTGCATGCAGCTGCTGATATCTCCTAAACTGTACAGGTTTAGGCGATATAAACTTTTACCTACAGGTAAACCGCTTTTAAATAAAGATAAAGGAAAAACCTGCCTTTACAACCACTTTAGGTTAAAAAAACAATTGTAAAAAATTAAAGTTGCACCCAAGCACATAAAATTTTTATGTTGATCAAATTTTTGAGGCCACCCCATCCCCACATATATGCACATACAAACGTAAACACACATTTTGCGGTGCCTACGCATGAAACGTCAATTGCTATACACATGTTGCATATCTTCATGCACGCGCACAAACTGGCTCCTACTTTTTTACGTTGGCTCCTAGATTCAAAGCAAATTTTTTAAGCCCTGGCTTAACGCAGGTTTATGCAGCTTAGGTAGTGGTCGATGTACCTGTCAATCAAATATCAATGATCTCAAAAACATCTCAAGCATCTGTATGTGCAGGCTTATTACACTTTAAGGCATGCTGCATATGCCCATTGACACAAGCCTAAAGCTGATCTCTTTGAACTGCCAGTACAATTTTCTAATACTGCTGACAATTTAGAATTGAACTTAACTCCCAAAAATGAAAGCTGGTTCTATTTTAACAAATTCCTATTTTTTTTTTTTGGCCCAGTCCCTGCCACCATTGTGTACATAGATGACTGAAATAATTGTCCACAAATAAAAATTGAATAGTGTTCTACAATTTTTCTTATCTCCTTGTACCTCTACCTAAGGTATAAAATACTGATATGACTCTGTACTGTAACTGTATTGTTGTAAAAACCTAATAAAAAAATAAATGTTGAAAATGTAATTGTAACTCCTAGTTTAGGAAGGCTCATTTAACATGGGCCACACAGAGAAACTTGAGGGTGTGTACCTATAATCCAACTGTGATGGAAATTGGTAGTTACCAATTCACTATTTTATGAAAAAAAATAAAAAGTAAACGTAACCCAGGCTCAGTCATCTACCGTTTTTAATAAAAGATCCGTACGCCCCATGGAAACTGTACCCTTCTTTCTTTTTTTTTCTTCAACATATTTCAACAGGCAAACGCTGGATAGAGATGTATGTGTATATATAAAAATTATATTTGGGGTGCACATCTTCACTGGTCTCATGATTCGATTTGATTCCGCAATGCATCACGATTAGTGCGCATGGTTAAACTCTTTATTCAAAAATTCAAGCAGTCAGGAAAACAATTTTTCTCCAATGTCAGAGGGATAGGTGGGATCAGTGTCAGATGGTGGCGGAGGGATGGGATCAATGACACTGGCACTTAAAAACGTCTGTCCATGTTATTGTAATTTTTTTTTTTTTTGAAAAAACAAACAAACGCCGGAGCTAAAAAACGCGGCTGAGCGTTTTTGAAAGTTTTTTTGACGCTCGCGTTTTTTTCTGCCTAGCTCTGACGCTGAGGAACGCACTGGTCCTGGGGTTTTTTTTTACAGCTTAAAAACGTCTATGCTATTTCCATGGGGCGTACGGATCTTTTATTAAAAACGGTAGATGACTGAGCCTGGGTTACGTTTACTTTTTTTTTTTTTTTTTTTTTTTTTTCATAAAATAGTGAATTGGTAACTACCAATTTCCATCACAGTTGGATTATAGGTACACACCCTCAAGTTTCTCTGTGTGGCCCATGTTAAATGAGCCTTCCTTTAATTTGCTAAACTAGGAGTTACAATTACATTTTCACCATTTTATTTTTTTATTAGGTTTTTACAACAATACAGTTACAGTACAGAGTCATATCAGTATTTTATACCTTAGGTAGAGGTACAAGGAGATAAGAAAAAAGCTCTGTCAGTCGATTTTTCCCTTCATGCTGCTCGGTGTGCTTTTCATAGTTGAGCCTCAGTTAACAAAGTATGAACCAGTCAAACTTTTATCCATATTAAATGTAAAGGCAATTGAAAGCGATTTTAGTAGAATAAATTTGTTTTGGTTATAACATGAGTTTTGAATCAAATGATTTGGGATTACTCAAATCTAACCGTTTGAGTCTCTGAACACAGGAAAAGAAAAACTGTCACTAGGCAATTCAGTGCCAACTTGTCATGCCGTGATAGAACACAGGGTTGCACTTCAGCAGCTTTAGGTGGGATCAACATTCTACAGTTCGAGACACTCGGTTATAACTGAGTCACTGAACCATTTAGCTCAGGAAAAGTATCACTAGTCTAGTTGGCAATGGCACTCTACAACAGGGTTCCACTACAGCAGCTTGACGTAAAATGAACATTAACTTTTAAAATGACTATATTGGCTATTGAAAGCCGTTACACACACACACACACACACACCCCCCCAATACAAAAGTTCAAGGAACATACGCTTCATGCCCAGGCTGCTATGTACAGTCTCACATACAAATAAATGGCTGTGCTCTTGGAAATGCCAATGCTTCTTTGAGTTGTGTACCTGGACACGAACATCCGACGTATTTCACAAAACTTCCGAATTCGGGAAAAAAGTTGAATGCATGTTTCTAGATGGCTATTCATAACCTTGAACCTGAGTAGTCAAAAGAATGATTTCACAGGAGTGGCACACTGTGTGACATCAGTAGACCCCAAATTAGGAACATAAGTCTAGCACAGTGTGTACAGAACTATACGACATTGTTTTGATGTCGGCTTTTGCTTCATTATAGAACCCACTCAGATTTGCCGCAATATCAAATATTTACTACGTTCAAGAAGAACTGTTCCAGCTGTGCATTCAGAATACTAAACTGGCTTTCTCCGGTTTTGGAGCTAACATTAATTAAAGAGCAGTGCCACTCATATACCATTCTGTCATCGACCTATCTCAGAATAATGCTGCATAGTTCTTTCACTGCAACATCCTGTGTTCTGTTCATTTCCATTTCCACACTGAATATAACAGCTTCTCTAATGTTGAGAGGTATCATAATATAGCGCTGTCTTACCTCGAAGGGTCCCGACGCGCATAGCAGAGTTCCTGGGAAAAGAGGACCCAGGAACCAGAAGCAGCGCAAAGGGTGGAAGATGGCCTAAGCAGGGAAGGCTTGTGTGAAAAGCTAAGTCTTCAGTAACCCACGGAAGACCAGAATAGTAGGGGCCTCCTGGAGCTCGTCAGGGAGGCTATTCCACAGAACGGCACCCTGGTGGGAGAAGGCCCGACCACCACGCCGGATCTTCTTGGGCACCGAGATGTAGAGGAGATCTCTGCCGGTAGGTCTGAGTGATCTAACAAAAGCTCGTTTATGAAAACGAGAGCAGAGATAGCTTGGGGCCAGGCCTCTCATTATCTTAAACATAATGCATCCAGCCTTAAATAAGGTGCGATAGTGGACCGGCAGCCAGTGCAAGGCGCAGAGGACAGGGGTGATATAATCCCTCAGCGGGACATCCATGAGTAACCTTGCCGCAGCATTTTGAATAAGTTGAAGCTTCTGCACTAACATCTTTGGCAATCCCAGATAAAGAGTTGCAGTAGTCTAGGCAGCCATCTATCGTGGCGCAGATGACAGTTTTTCTGTCCGATATCCAGATATTTAAATGGCCCCCTCCAGGAGTTTTTTTGCTGCCCGTGACATGCGCTGACGACCTTTTTTACCTGAGGAGCCAAAGTTAAACCTGAATCTGGGACAAATCCCAGATCACCTCTGGAGCAGGACCAAATGAGCGATGCCAAGGTGGGACATCTGGGGGGGTGGCCAGATCGCTGAAGATGATCACCTCAGTTTTTTTCCCCCATTAAGTTTCAGGAAGTTGGCAGACATCCATGTGTTGATGGCCTCCAAACAGCTGGCAAGGGTGGCATCAGCCGTCTGGTTCCTAGGAATCTTCAGGTAAACCTGGGTGTCGTCCGCATAAACATGGTAATGGACAGCGTGGGACTTTAATAGGTCGGCAAGGGGCCTCCATATAGATATTAACCGGCAGGGGAGACGAGGCAGAGCCCTGTGGCAATCCGCAGTCTTGACTCCCTGAACTCTGCCCTCTAAGAAGCCACCCATGCCAAAGCCGACCTACTCATACCCAAAACGGATCTCATCCGCTCCAGTAAGATTCCATGATTTATGGTATCAAACGCAGCCGACAGATCCAAAAGAACCAGAGCTACTGAGCCACCCCTGTCCAAGCTGTGAAGGACATCATCATAGACACAGATGAGGCTCGTCTCTGTTCCAGGTCGAAATCTGGACTGAAATTCGTCCAAGAGATGGAAAGACTCAAGGTAAACCTGTAGCTGGATAACTGCCAGGCGCTCCATCACAATGTGGGTTTATGTGCGGTTTCACCATGACTCCAATGGAGATCAAGTGATTGACCAATCACCTCTTCCTTTTACTATTAGGGTGACGTGCCTTTTGCTACACAGGGAAACGGCCTCTTCTATATGCTTCTGGAGATTGATATCATATTCGCATAAGCAACACCCGCTGAAGGAAATAACTGATTTTAAATTTGGGTTACGTAGATTATGAGCTGCTTCCTCTTTCTTTCCATCTGTAAGCAGGGTCTAGTTTGGTCATGTATAGAATATCCGTCTCGGTGATCTCATGGTTCAGAAGTACTTTTATCCTTTTGCTTATTTTGCATGTTAACATTTAAATTGAAACTCAATGTCTACCCTATTTTGTGCCGACAGATTTGAATTTATCATTGCCTGATGTGCAGATTTTATTTATTTTTTTAACATAAATTTTCTTTGCATTTTGTAATCACTAGACACTGGGTAAAAGTAGACTTTATGCTCTTTGAAAGCTAACACTGTAGGACAGGGCTCGACAAACCCCGGGCGCCAGGTCGCCATTGCGACTAGAATTAGCGACCTGGCGCCTGGGGAAGCACAGCTGGGGAATCCTGTCTCTCCGTGCCCCTCCGCGCCGCGGGATCGCGTCGGGCCACGCCGGCTGGTAATTGAGGCCGCGGCTTTGTGGCCTTCTGCAGGCCTATGCTTCCTTCTGTGATCTAGCGCCATCTTGTAGTGGCCGTTGGTATGACAAGACAAACAGCAATGCTAATGGAGCTTCCGCTGTCTGTTTTCACTGCCATCTCCTTCCCTCTAATTAGAACCCCCAAACATATTATATATTTATATTTACATATATATATATATATATATATATATATATATATATATATATATATATTTTATTCTAACACCCTAGAGAATAAAATGGCGGTCGGTGCAATACTTTCTGTAACACCGTATTTGCGCAGCGGTCTTACAAGCGCACTTTTTGGGGAAAAAAATACACTTTTTTTTAATAAAAAAAATAAGAAAACAGTCAAGTTAGCCCAATTTTTTTAAATATTGTGAAAGATAATGTTACGCTGAGTAAATTGATACCCAACATGTCACGCTTCAAAATTTGCGTCCGCTCGTGGAATGGCGACTAACTTTTACCCTTTAAAATCTCTATAGGCGACGTTTAAAAAATTCTACAGGTTGCATGTTTTGAGTTACAGAGGAGGTCTAGGGCTAGAATTATTGCTCTCGATCTACCGATCGCGGCGATACCTCACGTGTGGTTTGAACACCGCTTTCATATGCGGGCGCTACTCACGTATGCGTTCGCTTCTGCGCGCGAGCTCGGCGGGACGAGGCGCGTTCCTGGCTCCTAACTTTTTTAGCTGGCTCCTAGATTCCAAGCAAATTTGTCAAGCCCTGCTGTAGGATCTCATGACTGGATAGGGCGTGCTTTCATATAGTATATTGTAGGTTTATACAATAAATTCAAATGGCTATGAAGAAGAAAAAAAAAAAATCTTGTCGTCCAGGGGTGCCCAACCAGTGGCCCGGGGGCCACACGTGGCCCGCGGAGCCCTGCTGCTCTGGGATGGAATAGGTTAGAATACTGTTATTAAGCCCTGGTTCACACTGGTGCGTTTTGACATGCCATTTGGCAGGTCAAAACGGTGGTAATTGCCGGCAATGGCACCGTCCTAATCGGTGCGACACTGCATCTGCGGCGCTGCACTGATTTCAAAAAGTAGTTTCTGTACTACTTTTTGCGATTTTGGCCCGCGATTTACATTGACATCTGTGCCGAAACCTGCACAGATGTCTCTGTAATCGCGGCCGAAATCGGGACTGACCAGCGGGAGTGAAATCATACGAGTTCAGCTGAACTCGCACGGCTTCACTCTCGCAGCCTAGTGTGAACCTGGGCTAAAGGTCAGTTTATTACTAAAATGTGTGTGTGTGTTTGTGTATGTATATAGGCATATCTGTTCTGCAGTGGTTACTGGGCTGCTTTCAAACTGATCCGCAGATGCAGAGCAGCGCATCTGCAGGTTACCTGCACTGAGCCATAGACTGTTATTACCTGCGAGTTTGAGCTTTCTGAAAGTGCACCAAACCTGCAGAATATAATGGAAGTCTATTGCAAAGTGCAGGAAAGCCAAAGGTTGGTAAACCCCAGCGCATCATTCTGAAAGCAGCCTTGGGCCCCTTTCACACGGTCAGTCTGACCCAATTGGACCCTCCATTCACCTCCTAAGGAGTGGCAGATATAAATCGACTTGTATCTTGCCTCCAATCCGATCCG